>JBAWJQ010003453.1:0-600000 GCA_037783105.1 Bactrocera zonata | reverse complement strand
TCATTTTTATAATGTCATTGTGTTTTAAGATTTTGATTTTAGTTATGTTGAGAGGTGGATACAAAGGTGTTAGGTCAATTTCTGGGTGTAAATAATTTTCGCTTAAAATAATATTTTCGATTTTTACTTTACATTGTGTTATTCTTATAATTTTATTTCCCTTTATTTGTATGTTGCTGTTTGAATTTTGACAGTTTTGTGTAAGAGTTGTTTGGGTCAGATTCCATGTTATTATTACATTTGGTTCAATATACTTAATTATTTCTTTTGTAAGGACTGGTACAAAATTACATGTTGGGTTTCTTTGTTTTATTATGTTTGCAATACATTCACTATTTACTTCTTTGTTGTCTTGATTGTAAATTTTATTATCGTTTTCAAAGTAAGAATCACTGCCTGAGTACTCCAATTGGTACCCGTTTCTATCGGGATAAGGGATTATTTTAATGGTGTTAATTAGTTCGTGATTAATAGGAATATGTGAGATTATTAGTATTTCATTATTCTTATAGTTAATCCAAGTGGATGTTTTTGTTAATAATATGTTTTCGCTGTTAACGTTTTGGAGCTTGTCGTAATTAAGCAGTTTTGGGTTGAACAGTCCCAGTCGTGAGAGCTGCATTCCCATTTCAAGGTCCTCAATGTACTCAATGAACTGTATTAGTTCATAAACCAAGGTGTCAATGCTATTTCTATTGTTTTCATACTGTTTGATTCTCTGCAATCCGTCATTAACGAATTGCATTACTTCGTTAAATTCGTGCATTTTTATTGAATTTTTCGCCTCCGAATTCAGTTTCTCTTCGAATTGTACTCTGTCATTGTCGTCGAGTGTGCCGAAAAGGAATTTAAAAGCTGAGCCTACGAAATTGAAAAGACCGCGTTTTTGTCTACGTTCTTTGTGTAGAGTGATCCCGCTTAGTTCTTTAATCAGTTTGTTATACAAAAATTTGATCCGGGGTGTGTCTGTACCGTTTTGTATTTTGTTTCCAAAATATGTGGTTATAGTGTTTATTGCTGTGAGGTTGACTGTTAGGCAATGATGTTCGAATGCTGATGGTCTTTGAATTGGTTTACTTGAGAAAAGAAGATATCCATGGTTTGTATCGATGCCGCCTATCTGAATTTGTTGGGCATGGCTCATGGTAAGCAACAGGGACAGTATCATCACTGTGCGCCAGATACCTGTGGAATGGGGACCTCATTAATTTTCTTTCGTTTTTTAAACTGCGTTTTATAATAGTTAGTAGCTCTGTTCCGATTAGTGATTTTGTAATGGTCCGGGTCGGTTTGTTCGACATTTTTGTTTTCTTTAAATGGGTTTTCTAATTTTCCCTTCTGAAGGGGACCCTTTCTGTATTTGGTGTCTATGACGTATTCCTGACGATCATCATTTAATTTGTTTATTTTTTGTTCTTTAATTTTTTGTGCGTCCAGGGTTGGTTGTCCGGCGTAAAGAAATATGTGTGCGGGTGTCTGTCCAGTGGTGTCATGCCTGGTTTTGTGATTGTAAATATAAAGAATATTTTCCATTTTGCCCAGTTTGATTTCATCGTTTTTGGAGGAATTAATTATGCGAATTTTTTCATTTATTGTTTTATGTAATCTCTCAACATCCGCCACGCCCGTTTTAGCTGTGTTTAATTGTAATTCAACACCCTCGCTCTCGAGCCATTGCTTAAGAGCTAGGCTGGAAAATGCACCGTCCCTGTCTGCCTTTAACAGTGTAGGTTTTCCGAGTTGGTTAAAGATACGCATCAGGGCGTTTTTGCATTCTATCCAATCTTTTGTTTTTATTTGTTCTAGAGTGGCGAACTTTGAGTAAATGTCAATGCAACTAAGGTAATGCTTACCCTCGGATGAATAGATGTCTATTACAAATTTATCGCGGCAATGCCCAGGGCTAGGTGTGACTTTAAAAGGCATTTTTGTGTTTCTGTGTTCTGTCTTGGCTAGGTTACACACACGGCACTCATTTATGATGTTTTGAATCAGTAGTTGGCTATTTGGGAAATAATGATTTTCTTTGAATAATTTAGTCATTTTTTGGATACCTGGATGCAACAGTTTTTCATGGGCTTGAAGTATGATTTCTTTAAACTCAGCATATGAGCTCACGTTGTTCAATAGAATGAGGCTACGAGTCACTTTAGTATAAGAGGGGTTAATAATTTCCCTATAGGCTGTCTGGATGATCTCGAAATCGGCATCGCTCACGATGTACATGGCAATGCTTTTGGAAATGAAGTGGTCAAGTAAGAATTGCTTGGCGTTCTCAACAGTCATGTTGTTATAGTGAATTGTGGTTATTGAATTTCCGAAAACGGTTGTCTGCTTTACACTATTCTGATCTGATTTAATGAATATTATCTGTTTTTTGAATACATTTATTGGTTTTTCTGTTAACTGGATAAGATCATTACTGTCTTCTACTGCACTATGTTGGGTGGCTTCACTGAAATGATTCTCCTCAACCTTGATTCTGGACAGTGCGTCAGCAATTGAATTCTGTTTCCCTTTTATGTACTCAATATCAAAGTCAAACTCAGCCAATCTAATTCTCCATCTCTGCAGTTTGGCATTTGGCTCCTTTAAATTATGTAACCATCTGAGAGGCTGATGATCACTAGCTATTTGGAAATGTCTTCCCAACAAGTAGTGACGGAATGTTTTTGTGGCCCAAACTATGGCAAGTAATTCTTTTTCGATGGTGCTGTAATTTAATTCATGGTCATTCAATGTTCTGCTTATGAAAGATATGGGGTGATTGTTTTGAGAAAGGACGGCTCCAAGAGCCAGGTTACTAGCGTCTGTAGTCAATACAAATTTCTTTTCAAAATCGGGAAGTTGTAGAATTGGTTCGCTTGTTATTAGGGTTTTAAGTTTCTCGAATGCTTCCACATATTCGTGGTTGTTTATGTCTATTTTTGCTCCTTTTTTTAAGTAGCGGGTCATGGGCTTTGCTATGTCAGCGTAGCTTGGGATAAACTTTCGGTAATAACCGGTCATTCCGAGGAATGCTCTGATTTCTTTTACTTTTGTTGGGATTGGGTATGATGCTATGGCTTCTACTTTAAGAGGGTTTGGTTTTATTCCATCGGGTGTTACGATGTGTCCTAGAAAGGTTGCTTCCTTTTTCAGGAATTCGCATTTATCTAGTTGCAACTTTAGATTTGCTTCGGACAATTTTTCAAAAACCAATTGCAATGAGTTTAAGTGTTCGTCGAGAGATGTGGAAAAAATAATGATGTCATCCAAATAAACCAAACAGTGTTTGTTAATTAATGGTCGGAGTATGTTATTCATGCACCTCTGGAATGTGGCGGGTGCATTTCTTAGGCCAAATGGCATGCGAACATATTCATAATGACCACGTTTGGTTGAAAATGCAGTTTTCTGTATGGATTCTGAATCCATTTCTATCTGATGAAAACCCCTAGCTAAATCAATTGTTGTGAAGTACTGGCATTTTCCCAGTTTTCCAAGTATTTCGTCCATGTTGGGAATAGGAAATCTATCGGGAATGGTTATTTCATTCAGCTTCCTGTAATCAATGACTACTCTGTATTTTGCTTTTCCCGAAGCGTCGGGTTTCTTTGGTACAACCCAAGTGGGACTATTGTAGGGTGAATTACTTTCTCTGATTAATCCCTGCTCAAGCATCTCCTGCACCTGGTTCTCTACCTCATTTTCGTGTGTTTGAGCAAGTGGGTATTGTTTTGAATAAATGGGAGAATTGTGTGTTGTGTTTAATACATGCTTGATTGTGTTTGTGAATGTCAAACGTTCTCCTTCAGAATATTGCAAATCTTTAAATTTGTTCAATAAATGTTTTAATTTAGAGGTTTCCTCCGGATTAAGGTGATCCAGACGGAATAGTGAAAAGTCTATTTTTTTATCTGATTTGGAGATTGGTTTCTCATATGAATCTTGTGTGTAGAAAAATTGACCTTTGTTTGAATCTGTGTCTATCAATGGGTAGGTTTTATCGAAAAGTGTAATAGTATGAGTTTTGTAATTTATTATACCTTGTGCTTTATTGAGCAGTTTTCTGCCAATTAGCATATCGTAGTCGCCAGAAAAGTCGTGTAAGTAAAATTGTTCAGGTGTCCTAATTATGTTGTTGCTTGGCAGAGTTATTGAATCTTTTAATGTCATCGGGCCATTTGATGTAAAAACTTCACATTCAGTATTGTGTATTGGTAGAGAAAAAAATTCTTTCGCATCATGTTGATTGTGGATCCTGTGTCAATCAAACATTTGTGAGCGTGGCCCTTGTGGGTAATTATTAAGTATTGGTATCTTCCGGGGCTGGTGACTGAAAATTTTCGTCAAAATTGATTTCGGCTTGGTCTTGATTGAGTGGTGCCTGACACTGTTCTTCATAAGTCTGGTCTTGGTACTGAGTGTAGTCGTAGTATTCTTGTTCGTATGGTTGTTGATAATCTTGTTCGTATTCTTGTGCTTCTTGTAATCTAAGTTCGTCAATGGACATTTTGGTTTGTTGGCTGTCGGATGGTCTTGGTCGTTTGGTTGTTTGTTGTAGTGGGAAGTTTGGGTTAGATGGCATGCGTGGTTGTTGTGTTTGAGGGTTAGGTTAAAATTAGATTTGGGAAATGGAGTTCTGTTTAAAATTGGTTGAGGATTCATGTACCTGTTGGGTCCGGGATAAGTTTGTCCGGGTCCCATGGGTTGGTTGTTAGATAATTGTTGTGTATAAATGGGTCTGGGTGCATGCATGTATGGGTTGAAGCTGGGTTGTAATGGTTGAGGATATTGGGGGTATCTCGGTTGGTATTGGGATTGATTGATTGGGTAATTTTTAAATGCTTTCGGATTTTGGTAAAAATTTGGAGTTTTATTTTTAATTTCAATGTTTTTATTTGTTTCAAAATTAATATGTTCTTCATAAATGCCCTCATTTTGTGCAATGTTAATTAGACTTCTCAAGTCTGGAATGTCGTGATGGGCCAAAATAGTAAATAATTGAATTGGTAATTTTCGAATTAGTGTTTTTATGGAATCTCTGACCGCTTGCAAATAAATAATAAGGTTTGATTGATTACCTTCGAGATGTAATTTGGAGATGAGTATTTGGCGTCGTCGCTCGGCCTCCTCGCAGAATGCACGCAGATTTCCCCTGTAGGGCGTCTCGCGGAAGTTCTCCAGCAGCTTGTAGTTCGGCGCCTGTGGTTTATACTCGCTGATCATTCTGGACTTCAAGGTCGGCCAGTCTTCTATGGTTGGCAGACCCAATGTTCTAGTCACATGACCCTCTATGTTCCGCTCAATGGCTCCAAGCAGGATGCGTTGTTGTCTCACATCATTGGTATGGTAGAGGGACAGTATGTAATCCACTCTGCTGATGAAGGTAAAAAGTGTTTCTGGCTCTCCCCTAAATGGAGGGACATCCTTAAGTTGTCCACGGGCCTCAGCAAGGTTGCTCTCGTTTAATGTATTCTCTGGTTGTGCCATTTTTTTTTTTTTTTTGTTTGATTGTCACTTAATTCGATGTTTTTACGTTGCCTTTGGACTTACAGGTTTTTGTGTTTTTGAATTTTTGTTTTGCTTCCACTTGTTTGGGATAACCGTATTGGAATTATTTTCCCAGTTGAAGCGCGTATTTTTGCGAATTGCGGATTATAAAATTTAACTTATTTTCCACTCGCGGTTCTTTTTTTTTCGGATACTTGTAGTATCCTACCGACTGCGCCACTAAAATATTCGAGTCCAATAAATGTCCCGTCGAAAGACTAAGGACAACGCTAAGATCCGTTTTTTTTTTAATAAATAAAATACAAGTGTTCAAAAATGTTTCATTATTTATTATTTATTAAAAACCGCACGTAACAAAAGAAAGGCTCGTGTGGTTTAATCGGATTTCAGCTTAAGACTAATTTACAAACAGAATGAAAATCTTGGCTTTGGCTATTGGCTATTGTTTACATTAAAATCTCTGCACAGCAAAAATGATGCGCAGCTCTTGTTATTTGTTTACTTGACTTTTATTTGTTTACTTGACTTTAATGGATGGGTGTGAGAATGAATGTCACCAAAATATTGATGCTGCAGTAATTGGATATTAGTAGATGGATGTGAGAGTGAATATGTCACTATATATATATATCTTTTTTAAAATTTAGTATATGTACATACAGCTCATACTCACATAGATCGACGAAGCGTTTTGGGCATACCATAAATCAATTATGGCGGCTAATATCAAACCCAAAAACTTCGGCAGTATCGCCGAAAGTATGTCTACCGAGATGTTTCAACCTCTACCAAAAATTTGATAGTTGAAAAGGAAGTGTCTAAATAATTCCACCTCCGTTTGTACCCTACACAAGGTATATTAAGATTGCCTCGATGTTTGTAACATTTAGAAAAGAACGTCTGAGGCACTATAAAATATATACTTAAATGGTCAGCGTGAAAACCTGGACCGATTTAGCCATTCCGGCTATCAATCTGTTTGTTTATATGTGAACTAGTCCTTCAGTATTTGAGGTATCGATTTAAAGGTTTTCAATAGTTATTTTCTCACCAGGAAGCAGCTTATACGTAAGAACCGCGTATATCGGACTACTATACGAGATATCCTATCGAAATTTGGTGTGTGTGCTTTCCTGAAGCAAAAATACAATATCCGATGAAATTGTGCAGATCGGATCAATACAGCATATAGCTGCAAGACAAACTAACCGATCGGAATTAAGTTCTTGAAAAGCCTCTTGTATATTTATGAAAGGTGTTATAGCTTCGGTGCAACCTTACAACTTTGGCAATATGTGTCTTACGAGCATATTGGACTTTGTCCAGTCAAATTCCTAAAAGAGCGGCGAGATGAACCTTGTTCTGGAAAGTAGTTCATAGGACTTCTTTACCGTTTTGTTTTACGGCAGAATGCGAACTCATTGTCAATCTGATGAAATTGCGGTATGAGTGCTCTTTCTAGCAAGCTCATCAGCTTTAGTTCCAGAAAAGTTCACATTACCTGGCAGCTAAATAAGTGAGAAGGATAACAAATTAACTTGATACTATTAGTAAAGAGGTCAGGTCATTCACAAATTTTGACAAAACTTGATTGCACTATCAACAAGCTCTGCTAATGGAGTGAATATACAACTCTTTAAAGGAAGCCGCACTTCGGAACAGCTACTTCTGCTTTAATGACACTTCAGTGGTCTGGTAGTCTGAAGCTAGAGTTGATAGAGAACCCACCTTTCCACTAGGAATAGAGAAAATTGGTTTATTAGCATAGTTTCAACCAACTATTTGCAGCAGAAATCGGCGAACTTATTAAAAAAAACTACAAACTTGAAGTGCTAATCATTCCTAATTGACAAAACTTTTAAAAACACCGAGCAGATATTTTTTATGTAGCAGCATAAAAAATGTTTAAGGCAAATTAAGGAACATAAGGCCTCTGTGGTAATTTGAATGTGTTCTGTCAACAGAAATATCAATTGGCAATAAATAGTTTTATCAGAGCTTTAACAGAGGGATCTTATCTAAGCCAACGTAATCTATCCTTTGACCTTGTTTTTCAACTGTCAGTTCGAAAATGATAACATCCGAACCGAGAGGTTTAATTGTTTTTTCCAAGATAAACCACAAAACCTTTTTGGTCATAAAATGCTAATATTTAAAAGTAATTCCATCGATGATCAATCTGTTCCTCTCTCACCCTCTCATTATTAACTCCGTCTTTTCCTTCTCTTTCTCTCTCTCTCTCTCCACTTCTGACACTTTCAGCTGTGATTCAAAGCTCTATAAAAGTTGTGTGACACAAACAAGTACCGAATTTTCAGCATAGATGCACTCTTATCTCTTCTTATACAAATTTTATTTTACTCAGCCTCATGAGAATTGAAGCGTAAACAAAATTCGCTTTTAATTCAACTGCACAGGTTGCACTCTCATTAATTTATTTAGAAGACAAAGAAACTCGTACATTCATTGTGACAAAAAAGGGCCTAGAAACTGGAGTCAAATTCACCGGATAAATGATAATTCAAAAAATTTTATAAGTAGGTAGGACTGTCCTTAATTACTATGCCAAATATGAGCGCGACCTATCAACCAATTTATTTACAGCAGCTGCTTAAGTCAGTGCACCTCAGTAGTGCCTTGCGATTTTTAAAATGCATAAAAATATCAAACAAAGAATTGGTCTCAAAATTTGTATTTCGAAACAAATTTTTTATGCGGAATCGTTGTGAATGTTGAAAAAGATTTACTTACGGTGACTCAGATTTATCGAAAACTCAAGCCTACTAGTGGTTCAAAAACTGTCGGGAAATCATTGAAGACATGTCTCAATCTGGACGACCTTCGACCTCTTCAACTGAACATTAAAGAAGTGAAGAATATGGTGCTCGAAAATCGTCAGACTGATGTTAGAGGGATGGCAAAAGAACTCGACATCTCTCGCGAGTCCAGGCAAACAAATTTGTTGGATATTTTGGGTATGAAACCCGTTCATACTCGACTCGTACCGATAAATCTGATTTTTTCTCGCATTGAGCCACGATTATGACCGAATTTAAAGCCAAGAACGCAATGAATACCATCGATCAACGACAGTATCCACCAAATTAGGCTCCGTCTGTTTTTTCCCCCCCAAACTGAAATTACTGCTCCGAGGAACTCGTTTTCAGTCGATCGAAGAGATAAGACAAAATTCGCCGACGGAACTGAAGACCAACCCAAAACGCGCTTATGAAAATCGTTTCCAGTACTGACAAAATCAATAGCATAGGTTTATTAACATACAACTGATGCGGATTACTTTGAAGGCGACAAAATAATTATTGATGAATAATTAAATATTTTGAGTTTTATTTACCATTTCCGGTAACTTTTTTGTCACAACGTATAGGTAAATATATGTATGCATCTTCTTCAACATTTATTAAATACCTTCGCTTTCCATTGCTTGATGAGTCGTGCAAATCCTTTACACTGACATTGGCTTATCCTCGTGTCAGTCACTAAAGCGACGCCTTAATGCCACGCGTATTTATGCAATTCATTGCGAATGATTAATTAACGGTATGCGTCTGGCAAATGCGCGCGCCATGACACCGAATATTTGTATAATACTTCTTTGACTCGTAGATAGCTTAGCACTCAGCTTACGCTTACTAGCTGCGGGTCGCTGCGTGCTTTTGCTGATTAAAATCTACTGCTAGTATTCCTACCAATTCGTGAGCACACTTTCTTGGAGCAAATTGCTCTTGTATTGGATGAAAAATGCCTTCCACTATCTGCCAAACGCCTGTTGCGCCAAACTTGTTGTTCATGCCTGCACCACCAGCAGCTGATTAGCGTGTTTAGCTGGCGATTTGTCAAAGGTCCGTAAACCATTTTCGTTTTATTTCAACTTTCGCTCTTTTTACTTGACTGATTTGTGGCTGTGTTTGTTGCCTAACCCTAATATGCTCTTCGCCATTCAATTGACCATTGGTTAGTGCAAAAAATTGGCGTCTGTAGTGCGGTTAGTCTTGGTTGTCCCTTCAAACACTCAAGTAAACAAAAGATAAGTAAAAAAAAACACTCGTCTATTCATTTTGTTTTTTGTCTCTCGATTACTTACCCTTTTTCGCTCTCGGGCCTATGACTTTTCAACTCGACGCCACGCCACACTTTGTTGTGGTTGTCAACATGTGCCACTCCAATGCGCAACAGAATGCGGTTTGCCACAATAGATAATACAAACTTGAAAACAATAAAGGCATTTCGAATACAAAAACCCGTCGTTGACGCCGAAAAAGAGAAAAATAGTTTTTTAACAACAACACATAAACACCTCGTTTATTTATTTGGCGTTTTTTGCTGTTTTTGTTGTTATTTTTTCTGTTTTTTCAAAGCCACCTCGTCTGTCAGCCGAAAAATAGGCAAAGTAATAATAATAAGGCAAACGGAAACTTCGCCACTTTGTCATTCCATTTAGCACTTAGTCGTCTTTGAGTGTACAACAACACTCATACTTCATACATATATATTTAAGGAAAGTATAAATAATAGTCGCTTTCTGCGTTTGCTTCCACAGTCACGTTTCGCCGTTGACAGCCCAACAAAGCAGCCAAAAAGGCAAAGCCTACTTTTGGGCCGCACTAAAAATGATTAATGAATTTGAAAATTTTTAGCAAACTTATGGCTCCCCGGCCACCCACCACGCCACGCCACGCACGTTGTATGTCTTTTATTTTTACTTTTTTCAATGAAATTTCGGTGTTAAAGAGTGCGACTTGCGCCGAACTACCGTACTAACAAGCATATGCCTCTCATTCCAACGGGTCGAAAGACTAATTCCGAAAATAAAAAATTAAGTAAAAGTGGAAATGAAATAATTAATAATGTGCCGTTAAAAAGTTGTCGCACGTGCGTGTACAGGCGTTTTGTAATCCTCCTTTGTTGTTGTTGTTGTCCTCCGAATTGCCCGGAATGGCGGATTAATGTGGCAAAATTGTGTATTTTAGGGGAAAACAAGTAAACGAATTGACGAAATTAATTAACAACCAACCGCGTGGGATTTTGGCGAGAAGTTAATATTGCGGATCAAGGTGCGTATTTTGCGTTGATCATCAGCTGAGCAATTTCCTAAGCAAACGAGCCTATAAAGAGTTAGGGTTTTGATCAAAATTTCCGAGCGGAAGTTTCGGGAATGAGCCTGTTTTGACAGGATCCGAACTTAGGGTAAGAAGGGTTAAATGAGTAGAGGGAGGAGAGGCTCGTCGACTATGTGGCAATTAATTAGTGACATAAAATAGAATAGGTAAGAAGCCACAATTTCCAAACCTGCGATGTTTTCTGTTCATCATTACAAGTTACGTTTCAATTGATTTCGGGCAAGTAGCCACAGTGGCATGTTCGAATAAATTCGACCACTTTTTTTTTTGCAACTGGAACCATATATCTGCAATAACGACAGTAGCGCCGTCTTCTTCTAACCAAAGTTCGTCTACAACCAAATCCTCCAACTCAAAGCTCGAAAAAGTCATTAATCATGGTTCTAGGACAAGCTCCATTGACTGAAGATCGTATGCCATGTGTTATGGCCGTTTTCATTTTTGAGAAATATGGACCAATGATTGCCTCTACCCATAGATCACACCAAAAAGTGACTTTTTGACGATAACGACGACTCAATAATCGCTTGCGGATTACCATCACCTTTCCAATCAACAGTAAGCTTAATCACTGAACAACATTTTTGATTGCTCGAACTACGGCCTCTGTTGAGCGATTAAGCTGACCGAATAACCAACTCTTTACTATCTGCTATGTCATGCTTTTGCCTTCAGCACTTCGATGAGCAAGCAGAGTAAAGTGGTTGGTAACTACACGATCTCAGTTGATTTCGAAACTGCAATAATAGTCGATATTCGGACCTATACATATGTATATAACAGCTGGGATTTAAATGTAGGAAGTAGTGTGCATGGCAGAGAAACGCGATCTCATTAGTTTTATCCGAAACAGTCACCGGCAGAAAGCTGATATGACAATTCTCAGTCGCTTTTGATGTTGATATAAATAGAAAATACTGTAAAAAATACGAAGTAATGCCCGCTGAAAAGAAACTGAAATGACATCTAAATGCCACCGAGATCGTTGAAACTTAAAATTTATGTAGAAAGGTGACCACAACCAAAACCCCGATTCCTCTACGATGCCTTCGCAGAGGTGACTTTTACACCTAATAGACCGGTGCTACTTTGGACTGAGTAGACCATTGAAGAGTAAAGTCCTCTCTCAACGAACAGAGACCAAACTCCACATGTCCCTCAACATCTGATGAGTCGGCCTCAAGAGTGTTCGAGTGAAAGGTTTTTCGGAAGATTTATGGTGCTTTATGTATTGGCAACGTCAAGCACCGCAGTCATTGAAACGATGAGCTGAAGGAGATATACGGCGGCACTGACTTAGTTCAGCGAATCAAGAGACAGCGACTGCGCTGGCTAGGTCATGTTCTCCGGATGGAAGAGAACACTCCAGCTTTAAACGTTTTCGATTCAGTATCCGCCAGTGTAAGCAGAGGAAGAGGAAGATATCCACTCTATTGGAGAGATCAGGTGGAAAAGGACCTGGCTGCATTTGGTATCCCGAATTGAGGCTAAAGAGAAAAGAAGAATCGACTGACGACTGTTGACTCGGCTATAACCGACGATCTCTACACGAGTTAAGAAGAGGAAAACCGATGTCTCCACTGTTGTATTATTTTGAATAACAGTACCTTGCTAAAGATTTTTTTACCTACATAAAACTCGAGTAATCAAATTTACAAAGATTAAACACTTTTACCATAACACACCATATAGCTCCCAAGAATTATCTTCGGAAGAAGTTTAGCACTGCATTTGAGCCCATGAAAAATCACACGAATTTCCGTCGTGAAATATTCAAACAGTCAACCATTAAAAAAGCAAACCTGCATCGAGCCAATCCGCTGAGAGTAACTAAAGCAAACTTCGCCCAAGTAAATTATTGTCAAAACACACAGCAAAGAGAATAATCAAAGGAGAAGTATGCAAACAGACTATAAATGGAATTTGTATTATTCAAAAACTCATGGGGAATTTATTTGCTACGAATCGTAAGCTACAGCACCTGTATTTAATATGTATGTGACCATAAACACCACACGACTGTAAAGTTGCAGCAGATCTGGTTAAGACGCAGCAAAATAATTAATCAAAATATGTGTGGAAAATAAAAATGAAATAGCAACAAACAAGCAGTTTCAGTTGGCTTCGGAGATTTGCGCCACGCAAAGCGACAGTTTCTTTTTCCACGCGCTAGGAGAATTTTACAAACGTTAAGACCAACTGACTAGAGCTTAGCCTAGATGAGCCCAGCTAAGGATGTTGGCAGCCAAACTCTCAAAAATAGAGAGGAGTGAAGAGGTGGCATTAGGTTTCCAAAGGTGAGCAAGTTGCCGAGTCAGTGAGGCTAAGCGTAGACAAATCGCACGCTGTGCAAGCCATTAAACGCGATCCCGCAGGAATTACGCAGAAGCCGACGTAGAAGGTACACAAATAAAATGCAATGAAGCGGCAGGATGTTGGTTGTGAGTTTTCTTATTTCTTTTTTATTTTGCTTTTTCGGAGTAGCGCTACGGAAATGGCAGCGTAAAAGCTGACATTAGCAACAGTTTAACATTTCATATTTGGGGAATTAGGGATACCGCTGTATTATATAATATATTACTTTTTATTATTTGTAGATTTTCTCCGCTGCCTTTGCTTTGACATTTGCCTGGTTTTTATGCCCCAAGTTTTAGTCTTATTCATTTCCGACACTTGCACATACTTATATTAGAATCTTTCATTAGGAGCCACAAACATAAAACTGGTTCGGAAAGTATGTAAGCAATTTCTAAAAAAGAACAAAATAGAAAAAACTTTTCACAGTTCTTTATTTCTGTTTCAACAAGGACAGTTTAGGTCTAAACACTTGTATATACTTGCTTGACCTCTTAACATAGGTATAGAAAGTGAGGCTTACACTGCCAACCGTGCTCCATTTTTCCCTTTACACATCTCACCAATAAATTCTGAAGCTATATTTCTTATGAACCCACAACAAAGCAAGTGCAACAGATAGGCAAATGCGAGTCAACGTCAACTAGCAGTGAATGAATGAGGAATATCCCGGTAGTTTCGAGAGACTCATCACAAATTCTAAAAGAAGTAGGTTAGCGGAAAAGAAAAACAAGGTGATTACCAGACTCCCCTTTTCTAGCTTTGTAGCAAGCTAAATTACTTTATTACCAACCGCTCAATGTTCTATACATATACACGCCCTGTTACAATTGTCTGGAGAACAACTAAGTAAATATAAGGTATACTACTGTGTCCAAAGTCCAAATAAGGTGACATTTGAATTTAAACTGCGCGCGTCGAAGGATTTGGAGAATTATTCTTTTTTTAGGTTGGTAGTATTGTCAGTCACATTTATGTCAAATTTGATGTCAAAATATTCATTAGTGTTTGAGATACGTGTCGTTTTGTGAGCTGCTAAAAGTGAGTTTTTCGTTTTTTTGCGATGTCGAAATTTGTTGAGCAAAGAATTTGCATTAAATTTTGTTTACGAAATCAATTTTCTGCTGCGAATACGTTGAGGATGGTGCAGAAAGCCTTTGGTGATGAGGCTATGGCTAAAAAAATGTTTACAAGTGGTATAGAGAGTTCTAAGGCGGCCGTGAACGTGTCGAAGACGAATAGCGTCCAGGGCGACCATCAACCTCAACCGACGAAGCTCACGTTCGACAAATCAAAGATTTGGTGTTGAAAAACCGTCGATTAACAATTAGAGACCTTGCTGATGAAGTTGGCATATCGAAAGGCTCAGCCAATACCATTTTGAAGGATGTTTTGGGCCTCAAGCCCGTCAAATCTCGACTAATACCGAAAACATTGTATTTTTTGGAAAAAAGGCGTCGCGTCGAAGTGTGTGAAACGACTACAAGGGTGTCATGAAACGCATTATAACTGGCGATGAGACTTGGATCTATGCTTATGACCCCGACCGATCAATCGAGCGAATATCATGCAAAAGGAGAACCGACACCAAAAAAAATCGCGCCAAAGTCGCTCAAAAATCAAGGTCATGTTGACTGTTTTCTTCGATTATCGTGGTGTTGTGCATTATGAATTCCTTCCAACCGGTCAAACAATCAACAAGGAATATTATTTGAACGTTATGCGTCGTTTGCGTAACGCTGTCCGCCTAAAAGGGCCGGAATTTTGGAAAGATAATTCTTGGTTTTTACACCATGATAATGCACCATCCCATACTGCCCTCGTCATTCGTGATAATTTCGCCAAAACTCAACCCATATCGTTCCGCAACCACCGTATTCACCTGATCTGGCGTCGTGCAACTTCTGACTGTTCACCAAGCTTAAAAGACCGGACGGGGACACCGTTTTTATACGATAGAGGAGATTCAAGCAGCAGCGAAGACGGAACTGAAGGCCATCCCGGAAAGTGACTACAACCAGTCTTTCGAAGATTGGAAAATCCGTTGGCATAAGTGCTTTGCATCGGGAGGGGATTACTTTGAAGGGGATGAAATTGATTTGGAAGGATAAATAAAGAATTTTCAAAATAAATACAATGCCACCTTATTTTTTATAAGCAAATTCTTTGCCAAACTTCTTCTGGATCGAGTCCTTTAGCTATAGACAATCAGCAAAACATTATTAAGGGCTTTTGCCTAAAGCCTTTATTTTGACTACAGTTCATTTAAATTCTTAAGACACTTAACGTAATAACATAGAGGCTAAATATTTTCTCAATACATTAAGTTGTTCAGAAATTTTTATGTCAGAATACTACAAAAGTTCTCAAGTATCTTAGGTTCATAATATGACTTACAACTGTAGTGTTGATTTACCTCAATAGATATCCTCCATCAAAGATGCCTCTCATCATACCAAAGAATGCAAAGTTATTATTATGATCCCATAAAACACCTTCCAACTCGTTTTTTTTAGAAGTTTTTAAGGTAAAAATCTGTGTTTGGAAATAAATCTGGGACTACTCCGCTTATGAAGTAATTTGAGTGGCATACCATGGCGTAATCGCAGGAAACAGCAAGACTGATGAGCTTGCAGGAAAGGGACCCTTAGCTCAATCTCATCAGACTGAGAACGAGTCTGTGCTCAGCCGGCCTCTTGTATTCTACCACTGGATCTGTGGACCTTGTATGAGTTCAATAATTGTTGATTAGCAACTAACATTTTCGCCATAGCGAGGCCCGCTTGGTCCATAGTGGAACTTACGGGATTCAGTGAATTACTAAGAGCAAGCAATGTTCATCTCGTCACAATGATAAAAGTTATATCAGTGTCCTATTGATACTATTGTCAATGATTTTGAAGGACGCAAATTCTCAAAATTGCATGGAAGTAGATGAGCTGTAAAAATGTATCAAGAAACATCTACCGCTAACATATTTGTCCTCCATTACCAAGCTTTCGCTATACTAAGGCTGAAACATCGCGGTAATCATACCTTCTACGGAACTGGCGTATCGGCTGGAATTGAATTTAGCCACCTCAACAAGGCGCTTTGCCGATATGCGACTGCCGTTTTGTTCCGTACTTAGTACTGGGCACTCAACGAACTGGCGCTTCTAGCTGTCCAAAGGCCTAAAGCCTAATTACGTGACGTAGCTGACCTCACTGGTTATCATGACATGACTGTCATGAAAATGTTATTAGATGGGTTTCAAATTCGTCTTCCTTTTATCATTGACAAAACCTGTATAGACAACAACAACAACAACAACAAATAACGTGACAGTCCCAAGGCAAACGTTCACACGCTCAAGAGATTCACTAATAGTGCCACATTATTTTTTTAGAACTCGACCTAGTTAAACCCAAAATATTACTCTGCAAACCTGATGGCTTACGCTTAGGTAAACATTTTACAGACCTTCTTCAATGCAATCCCGAAACAAATAGTATGTTTCCTTGCCATTACCTAGAAGATATATATCTTTCATTTAAACTCCACTATGAAGTTTAATCAACGGTTTCTAAACTCGATTTTCAATTTTCCGAGCAATTATAAGTACCCCTAAAGCATTTCGGTTTGAATAGATAATTTACGAAATTCTTAGTCACTTACCACTACTAACTCTACGAATTGCGTTCATTTCATTGCATTTCGCAGGCCCAATGTCGATGAAGGAGGTTGACATGCAAATGTACAACATACAAAGCAAGAACAGCAGCTACTTCGTCGAATGGATACCAAATAATGTTAAGGTAGCTGTTTGCGATATACCACCGCGTGGCCTCAAAATGTCCGCCACATTCATTGGCAACACCACAGCCATACAGGAGATCTTCAAGCGTATATCCGAGCAATTTACGGCCATGTTCCGGCGTAAGGCGTTCCTGCATTGGTACACCGGCGAGGGCATGGACGAAATGGAATTCACCGAAGCCGAATCGAATATGAACGATTTGATTTCCGAATATCAACAGTATCAGGTAAGAAATTTGTGCATTTGCCAGCAACCGACCGGCAGACCGGTCGAGTATTCGTTGTTGATTATGTGTGTTGCTGAATGCATGATGTTGATTGTGGTTGGTGGCAATGGAAATGGATAGGCATGTTGGCTACTCCTGCATGTTGTTTATGTTTGTAAAAGCGCACATTTGTTTGTATGTATGTGTTGTATGAACAACGTCGCTTGAGCGGCAACGGGAATCGATTGCTTTTAATTAAAAACCGTTGCTGATTCCTGCTACCAATGCTTGCTTGAGTTGTTGTTAGTAATGCTTTCATGGTTATAGCAGTTTGAGGTAGATTGGATCATTTTGGAATGTTGTCGAATCGTTATTCATTTTTTGTTTTTCTTTCCATTTCATTTCACTCCACAGGAGGCCAGCGTCGAGGATGATGTTGAATTCGACGACGAACAGGCCGAGCACGAGGCGTACGAAGATAATGCCATACAAAATGGTGGCCTCTAATGACTCGAAATCAAATGGTGTGTGGAGTTGATCGACGTTTCGCCCAACTGTAATGTTTTCAGAACAATAATTAATTTTGCTGTTGTTCAATTTACAATGTAATTTGCATGTAATGTTTTGTTAAGCATAAAACATTTAGTATAAAAAACAAATAAAACTAAAGTTGCAAATATTTTGTACAAACCAAAAATAATATTGTTTTTTACTTTCTGCAATTTGGAGATTTTCCTTAAGGGGGTATTCTAGTCTAGAAATCAAATTTTAGGCAGTTTTTTGAATTTTATTCAAGAAAAAGCAATAAATATTTTTACCATCCATTTTTTTATAATGTTTTTATTGATATCTTAAGAATACAAAAAAAAAAAAAAATTACAAAAAAATATTAAAAATTAAAATAATTAGAGGAGGGGGGAGAGACAGGTGTAAAAAAAATGGCGCATCCTGGTGACATTGATCCTGACTCTCCTGGTGGTCTGAAAAAAAAAATCAAAAGAAATTCTTGATCAGTAAGGATGCTGTTATAGTCCCTACCTCAAGGAACACGAAAAAAAAAATTTTTTCTGAAAACTGGCAACTGCCTGAAAATAAAAATAATTTTTTACGTTTTTTTTTTGAAATTCCTGAACTTTTTTTAAATATTAAAAACAAAAATTTTGACACGATGCTGGTAGGAACGATAAGTAGTATCAAGTAAATCGGTTGTATAGAACTTGAGATAATGCCGGTACCGTGTGGAAAAAAGTAGTTTCGAGAAAAGCGCGTTTAAAAAAGTGAGTCTACCTACCTACCGGGCTAGGTACTGCGTCACTAAAGTAACTGTAGCTCTTAAAAAAATTTTAATTTTTAAAAATCCTTTATGGAAATGTTCTTAAGGGTCTAAACTTTAAATATTAAAAAAAAATCGAATTTTTCAAAATTCTAGAGTAGAATACCCCCTTAACCCCCAAAAAGCTAGTTGGAGAAATAGTAAAAGCTGATAGTTTGGGCTAGTAAACTTATTACTTATCTTTATGAGGTCAAGCCGTAAAGTATTTCACAAAAGACGAAATACTGAAAGTCGTTAAATATTATTTAAAATATACTTTTCAAAGAAGAACGAATGTTGAGATCATTTACATTGTACCGCACTCGGTTGGTTATTGTACCAAACCAAGTTTTGACAGAAAAACGTAACATATCATTGTAAGATGAAAATAGTAGACTCTATTAATTTTTTCATTTCTTTGAACTTACATACTTATATAATAACGAGTGATCGAGGTACTTTTTTCAACACCATCACACATCTTGAGACCCAACATTCATTCTTGAATAATATTTGACCGAATAGACCACGCCCAACAGGTAGTGAAGAAAATATAGCAGTCGGAGCTGAAAGTGTACATATACGAAGATCGTTGATAGTCGGTTCGCCACCGTTCGCAGCAACTCGGACTGACATATGGAACGACTTGGCGCATATTACGTCGAGATCTTTGATTGAAAGCCTACAAAATACAGCTTGTGCAAGAACTGAAGGCGCCCAACCTTCCCAAGCAACATCGCTTCGCTTTATAGGCTCTTGAAAAATTCCATGAAGATCCGACGATTTCGAGCAAAATTTTGTTCAGCGATGAGACCCATTTCTAGCTCAATAGATATATAAACGAACAAAATTTCCGCATTTGGGACGAACAGCAACCTGAGGAGATTCAAGAGCTGTCATTTCATTCAGAAAAACAAGGGTTCGGTGTGGCTTGCAGGTCAGTAGAATCATCGATCTAAAATCGTTCGACTATTTGATGTCTAAAAATGAAGCTCATGAACGGAACGGACCTGGATTTTTATCTGACCAAGGGCTGTCAACTTGCCGCCAACAACAACAGCCGACAACAATTAGCGTAATAAGCCAACGACAGCTGGTTATACATTACCCGAATTACCCCAGATTTCACCTGATGACAATGTGACTGCTATCGAAATTGAAATGTAATCGCTGTACAACTACAATGCTCGGTTTCAAATGTGATTTCGTAACTATTTTATGTCCTCAAGTAATCAGCTAACCTTAAATTATATTAATAGGGTGCTTACGTCGATACATTTCGCTTTTTGAAGCTTTTAAACGTTCTTAACAAATCACAAAGTTTATTTTTATAGCACGAATCGCTATTTAGTTTATTGAAATGTCTTATCAAAATTATATATTTTATAGCGGATAATTGAGGAGCACATCTTGTCGCGCCAATTCCAACAACATAGGATCATCGAAGAATTTGTTGATAGAAACATCCTCTGACAAGCCCTTGCGACGTCTCGTCTTTATCATAAATTCACGTGCCAGGTGCGAAGCTTGTTGCGGCTCTAATGGTCTTATCACTATAGACTTATCCAGAGGATCACCTGGTACAATCTGCCAATGATGAAAGACGGACAAGCAGAAGGCCTGTCCCTGTGTATGTGTACGTAAATCGGTCTCGAAACCGAACGAGTCAATGGCTGGTATAAATGCTTTAATGGTGTAGAGAGGTGAACCAGAAACTGGAGCATCTTGTGTTACATGACCTCTGAAAGACAAAATATAATATTATTTTTGAGCAAACAACCACTTTTAACTTAATAGCTAACCTCCTTCTGGCTAAAACTGTGTACACAGCCGAAACGCAATCGGCTGGCGCTTGTACTTCCACGAACAAATACGGTTCCATTAAACGCGGTGTGGCCATGAGGAAAGCTGAGTATGCAACACGACGTGCTGTGGGTATGACTTGCCCACCACCACGATGCAACGCTTCGCCAGCTATTACAGCGTCCAATATTTTGAATTTCACATTACGTATGGGCTCCTCGCAAAGCGGTCCCTCACGCGTACCCCATTGGAAACCTTGTACTATAGAGTCCTTAACCGAGGTAAGTAAATTTTTATCTACTTCGGATGGCAGTGTATCGTCAACCAGAATGTTTGGTCCAGTTGCATCTGGTCCGAATGCCCATATTGAACGTGCTGCCAGCAAATCCCAATCATAGTTTACTTGGAAAAACTCGCCAAGTCGTTTTTTATTCCAATTAATTGACACCACTTCATTTTCGATATCCTCCGCGAGTCCTTTTTCCAGCGGCTCGGAAATCATGGTGATCTTATTCTTCTTATTTGGTGTCTCAGCGAAACATTTCAGCGAACTTGTTTCCACCACAGTCTCGCAGAATGCTACCACAGGATCGGCAACTTTGATGTCAATTTCCGAATACATTTTACGCAAATCGTGCATTACACAATCCAAATAAAGTTCGCCAGTGCCCAGTATGACATGCTCTCCGGATTCCTCCACACGTGTCGATAACAACGGATAAGATTTATTAGCTTTACGTAAGCCATCCAACATTTTCGGTAACTCTGAAGGATTCACCGGTTCCACGGCGATTTTTATAATACTCTGTGTGTTGAATTTCAACGGTCGGAAAATGTACAAGTCTTCAGGCGCATTTATGTCCACAATAGTGGATGTCTTAACAATACACTGATCAATGCCCTCAATTAGTACCCAATTGCCAGCCGGTACACGATTTAACTCCACTTTGTAGCGCGCTTCATATACCCACAGCCGACCTACTTGCAAAACACGGGAGTCTTCTTCATCTTGCAGTGTGTAATTTTCACCCAGCACACGTACTTCGTGACCGGCGTGCAACGTGCCGGAAATTACACGCGCCATAACTTGGAAAAATGTGCAGTCGTCTGTGGGATACATTTTAGCACTGTGCACCATTAATGTGCCATTTTGATTGCATTCCATCATATCTTTATAAATTTCGCCTTCTTTCGGTCCAGTATATATGTGATCCACCTTACGTTTAGCGTTATCCAGTGGCGAACTAATGTGCTCCACACACATATCAACAAAGCCATTGAAATCACCCATAAAACGATTGCACACCAGACGTAAAAGTGGGCGTATATTCGATTTCATTTCCTCCTTAGTGATACGAATATTCAGCTCAGCCAATGTATCGGAGAGTGTAGTGTCAACATCGCCAACGACTTGGGCAATAACCTTGTACATGGGTTCCAAAATAAATTCGACAAAACTACGTTGTGCTGAGTTATGCGGTGGCTTTTTAGTAAACTTACGACTGTGAGAGCGAGAGAGAATGTAATTGTTAGCTTGGACTAATCAGCAAATTGTGTTTTAAACTTACGATTTACTGTGGAAGTACATATCGCCCCACAAACGCTTGGCGAATTCTACGTAATTAACACCATCATAAGTGTCCGCATATAGTTTTGCGAACGATTTCAAAGTAAAACAAAAACCATACAGCGAACTAGCGAAGCACACATTCCCCAAAGCCGGCGAAACTAGCAAATTGTCGTTGCCATTGCCATATGTGCTGAAATCAATTGACATTAGCTTCGTATATTCGAAAAATTCTAACCGCTTACATACCTCAACAATGCATTTATTTCTTCCACAATATGTTTGAGTTTGAAATATGCATCCTGTGGTGGTAATTTTAACTCCAAAACTAAACGATCAATCTAAAACAAATATAGTATTTAACAAATGCAACAAAATCGTATGCCATATACAAAACTAACCTTATTAATGCAAACAGTTATTGCCATTTTCTCCTGCACTGCATGCTTCAGCAAGCGTTCAGTGTTCAGCATTACACCTTCGGCTGCATCTACAAACAACACAACACCATCGCACATACGCATGGCAGCAGTCACTTCATCCGAAAAATTCACATGACCGGGCGTATCAAAAACATTCATTAGAAAGCTTTTTTGCTTTACATCCTGCAAAACTAAAGTCACAGGTGTCGCTTTGATACTGCAACCGCGCTCCTGTTCGGTAAATAGTGTATCAGTGTAGCGTAGTGTGCGCTCTTCAGCTTGTTCGAATTGTGGATGGGTCTGACGTATTAGACAATCTACAAATGTAGTTTTTCCGTGATGTAGATGCCCCACTAGTGCGACGTTTCGTATTAATGGTGGCGTGTCCATCAAATCTGCCATGAATTCCATGTTATATGTGGTTTCAGGAAGTTCTTGTTCCTTAATTTGAAATTTAAGTTTCTTAATGGGTTCAATAAGTGGCTTATCGAGTGGTTGCGCATCTTCCTCTTGAACAATAGTTTCCACGTCAGGCCCATACACTTCGATTGCTGTTGGATAGTAACGTTTGTCTTCATGCAATACAACCGCCGTTACTTCTTTATCTTCGTCATCTTGGTGCTCCTCCTCTTCATCCATAGCATCCTCCTAATTTGTTTCATTGGATTAATACTTTGACACTAAAAGCATTAATGCACTTACGTCTTGTTCGTCCTGCGGTTCTTGTTGCCCGTAAATGCTTTGGTCATCATCTTCATCACTGTCTAACTCAGGCCCAATGTAGTTGCCAAACTCATCATACAAATCCGCATCCATATTAACGTTTCAATAATTTGATATTTTACACTTCTGCAACTATTTTAGTGGAATTTATTCGTAAACGTTTACAGTCGTCAACACTTGTTCACATTAACTTTCACAATCAGAAAAACATGTATTAGAACTTAATGATCCTATTTTTCATTGGCATTAAAAATGGGATATAACTTACAATTCAAACCTGTCGTTTTAAATATTGTTTAAAGTAAATATTTAGGGCACGATGTGTAAAATTTACTTACGCGTTTCCCAAATTTTAAGCAATATATACCGGCTGTTTACAGCGTTGTATTTCTTTTTTTAAGAGCACATTTCAAATGTTAGTTGAACACAGCAACCCTAAATGTAAAGGTGTGCTTACACCATGGTTTACACAAACGAAAAAAAGTCGAATTATCGTCAAAGGCGCTCAAGTTCAAGTGCAATATAATGACATATAAAAAATATATGGTACATTATAAATAATATTCTGTAATATCCATAATGTCGCATTTGGTGCTAATAAAATTGCACTTTTCAGTTTTTTCAAATATTTATTTTATTAATTATATTAACATAAATAATTACGCTAAGAACATTCGTTAAATAATGTTAATATGATACACTATTAAGTATAATCAAAAATATCAAGGAACTGAGAATTATATATTATATATTTTTGCTAATCTTTCTTTTACTTAACGTAATATTTTAACTTAATTTATAACATTATTATCAATGCTGCACACTCTCTGACGATTTAAAGGCATTGGGACCAGAATAATTTTCTATTAGCAAAGACTTGTAGCGTCTCAACTGTACACTGTATCCTTCATCACGCTCATTGACGTCGAGAACAACTACACGGGATATCACCAAATGTGTTGGATTTGCCTGACTAAAACCACGCACTACGTCGATCTCATCCCCTACATCGAGCTGCGTTTATGGGGTAAATATTTTAGAATCTCAATAAAAAAAACATAATAA
Organism: Bactrocera zonata; assembly: GCA_037783105.1. NCBI lineage: Eukaryota > Metazoa > Arthropoda > Insecta > Diptera > Tephritidae > Bactrocera > Bactrocera zonata. The sequence goes on along the minus strand of JBAWJQ010003453.1, from coordinate 576,112 downwards.
GAGATGTTATACCTGAACGCTTTTCTTGTTAATTTTTTTCCCATTCACTCGTACTTTGCTCTCATAGAAAATAGTCTCTACTTTGCTGCAATGATAAAGGCAATAAGAATCTAATGTTGGTTGTTTTGTGTAAGCTTTACTTCCTAGCCATTCCCAAGCCCGCTTTTAGTAGCAAGTCCGCGCGTAAGGAGTTTACACTAGTCTTCAATACTTTAGAATCGCGTTCATCCTTAAACTCAGTAGTGCTCTCGTCGTCACTATCTTCATCGTCATCTTGTTGTTTGGAGTTTTTATTATACTTTTGGACGACATCTCCTATATGAATTTGCCGACACAAATGTAGCTGTTGACTGCTACATATGTTATGGGTAATATCAGTAGGCTTCTGATAAATAGTTAAACTCCGCGGCACAGATCGCACCTGAAGCACGGTATTTATTCTATTGAAATTTTTTAGGTGTCGTAATTTAAACATTTTAATTCTAAAAGAACTAAACGTTGACAGACGCAATGTTATGAAAATAAACCGCAAAGAATAACCAAAAGCATGGCATAACCTCACAATAACAGCTGAGTGCGAAAGCTACCATACGAATTATTTAATTTAAAAATATTGCACAAAAATTAGTTTTTATTTTGTTTATTCTTTTTTTGCTTTTTCTTTTTAGGTTTCCTATTTGGATTAGGTTGTATTTTATGTACAGTAAGTGGTTGATAAACATCTGGCAGGAAATCATCTGAATCGCTAAATGCATCAACACGTTTTTCCTCCATTTGTTGTGTAGTGACAACAGGTTTCATTTCGACATCTTCTTCTGTAGTTTCGTGCTTTCCAACACGTTCAGCAACTTTGTTTAAAACTGCAACCAAATGTTTTTCATCCTCTACTGAGTCAGCTTTAGCAACTCCCATTCCTTCAGTAAATGAAATAAAACCGTCATTGCTGTTAGTGCTATTTTGAATTTCTTGTTTTTGTACTTCAACCACGGGCCGCTCCTTACAATCTTCAATTGCTGGAATATTTGTTTCTAATTTTCTTTTTGAAATTTTTGGTTTTTTCTTCACAATTTCTGGCTTTTCTTGCTTTGTGTGTGCTGCAATCCACTGTATAATTGAATCATCCATGTTAGATTCTTTCATTTCATCAACTGTGGGAAATACCACACACAATGCTTTAATACCAAATACATCTTTAGTGACATTCTCCAATTGATTTTGCACAAAAACAGGAACTGTTGCATTTTTTGCTTCAACATTCCGTGCTATTAATCTGACCAAAATACGTGGTTGTATACTACGCGATATCAAAACACAGGAGCATTTTAAATTATTAATGGCGCGCAGACTGCTTTCCAAACCCAAGTGAATATGCCTGGATGTTACAAATGGTTGAGGCTTTAGGCCACTTTTGTTCACAACCTCCTTTAGTAAATTTACTAATTCTTGTAATTCGTCTTCTTCAAGTGAAGGACTAAAAAAGAAATTTAATTTAACATAAAGAACATAGTAAGCCATAAAAACTATTTACTTACCATTTCTCTTGGTATGGATTTGCCAGAATTGTTTTCAATTTTGGCAAACCCTTTCGCTTTCCTTTCTGTTTATTCGTGTTTGCACTCATTTTTTCACCTTTCTATTGAATAAAAACGTTATTACCTAAATTTTGTGAGATGAGAATTAAATTCAGGAATTTATTAATGCGGGCAAAAGCAAAACACAGCTGATTAATTGAGTATACAGGGTTGCATGTTTTAGAGAATACAGTATTTGGTTTAATCGATAAATAAGTATATCGCTTTTAATCATAAACTAAACAACTCGTTTAAAATTTTCCAAAGTATCGATATTACATTTATTAAAATGATCAAAAGATACGCATTAACTGCTTATATTATAGGTTTTCGTATTTATTTATACTTATAAACTAAACTACTTATTGACAGTAAAACTAATATTCATCTAATGTTGGCATCACGTCAGTATCGTAAGTATATCTCACAGGGATTTTTATTATGTCCTTAACCTCAATGGCTTTATTGTTATTATTATTAATATTATCTGCATTTGTTGCATTTTTAGCTTCCATTGTTGCTGTTTCTGTTGTTTCAGGTGTTTCAGTAGGGCTCCAAGTACTATCGACATATGCTTCTGTAGTGACTGAAAGTCTTTCTGGTATAAATGATGATGTACTTGTTTCAATCGTATTTTCTGTTGTCGAAATGGCTTCTGTGTTCACTGTTGTTGTAGTTTCGACACTTTCGTATACTTCTGTAGTAGTTTCATCGTTATTACAACAAACTACAATGGTGCTATCAAAATCAGAAGATATTCTTGTAGTATCTTCGACATCCCAAGCATTTGTTGTCCATTCCGTTATAATACTTCTTGTTTCAGTATTAAAAATGTTTTCAATGATTTCAGTTGATTTGTCTGAGTTGGTTGTTGCTTCTCCACTTTCCGTATTTGCCCAGTTGGAGGTTGTCGATTCCATGGCTGTCGTTGATTCATTGGCGCTCTCTGTTGTAGTTGCTTCTGTGAAAATATCCTCCTCTGTTGCCGTTGATTCAGCTGCCGTTATCTCAAAAGTACTTGTTGTAATAGTTTCCTCGCTTGGATTTTGCGTGGATGTCACCAATAAATACAGAGTTATGGCATCAGTCACCTCAGTTGAATAATCCTCCAAAGTTGGCGTTGACACAGTTTCCTCACTTCCCTCTGTTTCAGTCTCCGTGAATGCGTCCTGTATATTTACCGTAGTTGCATCAGTCGTCTCAGTTGTAGAATCCTCCAACAATGTTGGTGTAGTCAATTCATTTTGTATTGTTGACCAACTATCAGTGGTCGTATCGTCTAATGTGGTTTCAGTTGTAAATGTTTCTGATGTTGTTGGAAATGTGGAAACAGTTTCAGTACTAACAGAATCTTGTGTTGTTGACTCAGTCACATCAGTATGCTGAGAGATAGCTTCCTCTGTAGTTTCCACTACCGATGTTGTACTCGAAACTTCTGTAGTTTCTGAGGGTATCGTTGATACCTCTGTAAATTGCGTATCCTCGGTGGTTAACACAATAATGTCCGGCGTGTTGGTGGTTACCTCAGTTGTAAATGTTACGTCAGGCTTTATTGTTGTAACATTCTTCTCTCTCAAAGGAGAATATGGTGCATATTTTTTTAGCACAGGTGTTTTGTAATTTCGCAATTTTTCTTTTACTAAAACTACGAATTCGGCTCGTGTTATTGTGGCGGAGTTTTGTAAATTTCGTGAGTTATAAGGCGGATAGCTAATTATTTGATATAGTGATTCGCTGCAATTTATTGGCTTATGTTTTTTCACATACTCTCCAATATTTATAGCACTATAAACAAATCTGAGAAATGTCGCACAAATCGCGAATATCAAAACGAACCTCATTGTGATTTGAAGTATGAAATTGCACTAAGACGGTAAAAGATTGTCATCCGAACGCAGAGTAGGACATTAAAAATATGGGAGTATATGTCTACCTGCGAGTACACGCAGTTTTCCATTATCTGTGTTTGCCCTAGTACTCTGAAAATTTACCTGACATAACTACACACATTTGTTTACATATATTACATACCTAAAATTGATTAGAGCAATAGAGCTCTTCCTTAAATTATATGTAGGTATACCTATTTATGTTGTTGTAGCCTTTAGTTTAGCTCAAGTTCAAGATTTCGCCGTTGCAAATTTTCACTATTGTCTGGACGTCTGCCAAGTTAATGATCGTATCGAATGTTAAGGAGTCGGTAGGTTAATTTGGTATGTTTTTTGACATTTTTTTCATAGAAATTTTTATTCTACAATATACATAACTTTTTTCACATATCATGAGGTACATATATCGTGGAGTGTATAAACAAATTTTTTCGGATTAAGAGAGCTGACCATATACATATGTATATAGGTAGTGGGAAAAACGAGAGTTTAAGAAGACTATATTTCTACTGAACTAATAAATGCAAGCCATTGTCAGACAGGAGAATTGAATGACCCATTAGTTTCCATTGAGGCATCGCGATCCAGCTAGCACAAGGCAATTTGTTTGCTGCGATCGTTTTACGTATTGCTCCTAAAAAAACTGCCAGCTTAACAAATTGACAGAAGGAATTAAAAAAAGGAACAACAAATTGTACACAATTTTCTTTAGACATTTTATGAAAACCCGTCCGTTTATCAGAAACAATTTGAATGAAATATTACTTACCCATATAGTGTTTGCGTCTGGTTATTGAAGCGTACTCATGTCCGTTTATAATAATTGATTTTGCATGAAAATAATAATGAAAACGATGTGTTCATGACATTTGTTCAGTTATGGGAGATATCCGGCTGCCCGTAATGTACATATATACTAGTGTTAAAAAAATGCGTACATTTATAATTTGAAAATAATTCAAACATTTAAAGATTTTTTCAACTTACTTTTCGAAAATCTAACTTCATTATCCAACAAAAGTTTACGAACGCCTTCAGCTGTAACACATTCACATGCTTGCAAGCACTAGCACCAACTACGCATAGCTACTCTAATTGAGCCACTTGTGCCTATGTATTATAAATACAACCAATCGAATCAATATTATTTGCCGAAACCACTCAATGCAGATTTAATTTACTTTCAACACTATAATTTTTTCATTATCACATTTAAATTCACTATTTTTCAAATACGAGTCGGAAACCAAAGCGCGACGTTTGAAATGGCGGCGGAAACTGGGCAATACAGAAAGAAAAACAAAGTTGCCAGTATGTTCAAAACATAATTTTATTCGTTAAGGCACGCAAAGATGCAAGGACAGCGAAAATAAAATGGGGTATACAAAGAATATTTCGTTAAAACAATGTTTACAATTAAAATAAAAATGCAGTGAAATGAAAAATAATACTGATAATAAATATATGTATATGTGCAAGTAACGATGTAAATATATTTAGTGCGTGAAATCTGCAAATGAAATTATTCGATCATACTATAAGAAATATAATGGCATTGATTTTATATACATTGCGACAAAAAAACACCCGGAAATTGTTATAAATTCCCCGGGAAAATGATATTTCAATGGATAAAAATATCGAAGAAAGAATTTGCCTCAAATTTTGTATTTCTAACCAAATTTCGTGCGCGGAATCCTTGCGAATGTTGGAAAAGGCTTACAGTGACTCAGTTTTATCAAAAACACAAGTCTACGAACGGTACAAAGTCTTCAAATACGATCGATATATCGTTGAAAACATAACTGGTACTGGCCACCTTTAACCTCTTCAACTCATGGAAATATGAAAAGAATGAAAGATACGGTGCTTGAAAATCATCAGTCAAACGTTAGAGCTCGAAATCTCTCGCGAGTCTATTCGAACGATTTCTTGATCAACTCGTTCAGATAAAGCAGAACTTTTTCAAAACGAGTACCGTAAACGGGTCTCTTTGGTTCAAAAATGCAATGAATATCATCGATCACCGTGTTCACCAGATTAGGCTCCGTGTGATTTTTTTTTTGTTCCCCAATCTGAAAATGCCGTTCCGGAACTAGTTTTCAGACGATCGAAGAGATAAGACAAAATTTACTGAAGGAGCTGAAAGCCATCCCAAAAAGTGCTTATGAAAGTGTTTGGAGGACTAGAAAATATCGTTGGCATAAATGAATTACATCTGGTAGGGTTTACTTTGAGCGCGACAAAGTAAATATTACTTAATAATAAAATATTTTGTGTGTTTATTTACATTTTCCGGGTACTTTTTTGTAGCAATATAGGGGTATTCGCTTGCTCTTGCAAGATTGCAGATTGCAGAAATACTATACCGAAATATACAAGGGCACGAGAGCACCCATTGCAGAATCTAGTGATATATAAACGGCTGATTCGGTCAATTTATTGTGAATGACTATTATGCATAGCTACTGTGAATTGTCGCACCTTCTGCAAACATTTTTAACAAAAAAAACTGCAACAAATCTTTTTAATTTAAATAAAAATTATAAAATCTATTTAAAACTTACCTTCCTCAACAATTTAACGACGTAATATGTCTTTATGTAAAATGGCAACTACAACAGGGTTGCAATTTTATTTTTGCATGACATTGCACGCAAATAAACATGGGTTTTGGTCTGACATATTTCACAGCCCTTGCAAATATTTTTCTGCGTGTGTTTGTTGTTGTGCCGTTGTAAATCTGCAATGCTTGCACCGTGCACCGAGATTTGCAAGAGCAAGAGAAGACCCCTTATATGTTGACTTGTATTGTTAATAGTTTTATACTCAAATAAAAAGCGATCTGGCATCACTTATTTTCTGTGCACTTCATCTTCTTTGGAATATTGCGTCATCTATTGTAACGGGTTATTACGTTGCTATTCTTAAACACAATTATTTACCAAATAAATATTTATCAGTTTCTTTATATGTATATGAATAAATATATCCATTTAATATTTTTGTGTACTCATTTCATATACTTATTACTATCTTTTATGACTTTATATATACTCATATTACTAAATCAAACTTTAAATTTCGTTTGTGATATAAATGCAACTCTGTGTTTCTTTGTACTTATCTCCAGTTTCCGTCGCCATTTCAAATGTCGCGCATCAGTTTCCGATGAGCTCGTGAAAAATTAGTGAAAAATGTTTTTTTTTTTTTACATAAAATATCATTAGAAATAAAGTGTTAAGTATTAAATGTGAATGGTATGCGTGTTTTGAGTGAAAATGTGTATGCATTGCTTATTGTTTATTAATTGCTCGGTCAATCTACACGCACATGCATTTTGTTTAAGCGCTCTCCGCAGAAAAAGTTGGTGTTAGTGCTTTTGTGTGTGAAGTCAGAAAAAACCCATTTTGTAATTTGTGGATTCATGGCTGCCTCTTAGGAAGGATTTAAACATAATCTGGAAAGATGGTGAGTCTTTTAAAGAATCCGTAATATTCACACTATAAAGAGCAGTGAAATGAGCTGCACGTAGCGTTGCTCCTCTTCCTGGTTGGTTTCACAACTTTTCTGTGGTCAGTAAGTGCATTAAAATATTTTGAAGCCAATGGAATACAGGTATTAGCTTAGTATAAATACATAAAACGCATATTAAAATTTATTGTATTTTCATTATGAGAAATGAAATTTTGGAGGCATTGCGTATTTAAATCACTATAAATTTTTCATGACAACATTAATTTTATTCAAATGTTCGAAATCGAAGGCTTTGCAGTCAAATGCAATTTTTGCTGTTCATAGCAAGGACATGCAACGTTTTGACGCTTACAGAAAATTTATTTGATAGCATACGCATTTTAATTTGCAGGGTTAAAGATTTATAAAAATGGATTTTTTTCTGTTTAAAAAATGGTGCTTAAACTATTGAATAATATTTTGACCGATATTTTAAAAGAATTCACATTCTCGTTATTATGTTATCATTTTACAACCTATAATTCACTTTTTACTGTATAGTGCACCATATTTACTTATTTTTATTTAAAATATTTTTTTTTTTTGCAATAAATATTGAGAAAAATCAATAATGTTTTTTTTTTTTGTTTTGAGCACCGAAAAATGCCTTCCATTTATTTTACAGAGACCACCGTTTTAGAAACTGCTCCGTATATTGAATACCGTCGACTTTGGTTCAGTTTTTCAGAGAAAAAATATCATATATAATATAAATATTTTTTATACCATCACAAATGAGATATTTCTACTATTAATAAACTAACCCACTTTACTTAAGGGGGTATTCTACTCTAGAAATTAAATTTTGGGCAGTTTTTTGAATTTTATTTAAAAAAAAACCAAAAATATTTTTACTATCCATTTTTATGGTGTTTTTATTGATATCTTAAGAATACGGGAAAAAAATTTTACAAAAAAATATGGAAAATTAAAATAATTAGAGGAGGGGGGAGAGACAGGTGTAAAAAAAAATGGCGCATCCTGGTGACACTGATTCTGACTCTCCTGGTGGTCTGAAAAAAAAAAACAAAAGAAATTCTTAATCAGTAAGGATGCTGTTATAGTCCCTACCTCAGGGAACACAATTTTTTTTTTTTTTGAAAAATGGCGACTGCCTGAAAATAAAAATCCTTTTTTACGCTTTTTTTTGAAATTCTTGAATTTTTTTAAAATATTAAAAACACAAATTTTGACAGGATGCTGGTAGGAACGATAAAGGATTATATAAAGAAGGTTCACACAAAATTTCAAGTAAATCGGTTGTACAGAACTTGAGATAATGCCGTGTGGAAAAAAGTAGTTTCGAGAAAAACATGTTTAAAGTTTAGGAGACAATTCTAGTGAAGACGGACGCCTCCTCTCAAAATCGGCTGTATCTCCGAAAATAAGTCGAATTTTGAAAAATCCTTCCAAGGTCATATTTTTGAAAGTCTAAACTTTAAATATATGAAAAAAAAATCGAATTTTTTAAAATTCTACACTAGAATACCCGCTTAAAAAACGGATATTTTTATGAGAAAGTCTTCCAATAAAAATTAAGGTCCTACTCATAAAATATATAAATTTAAAGTAAAATAAATAAATAAATAAAAAAAATACAGTGTATTTGAACATAAAAAGGTTAGTTTAAAACAAGTTTCATAAAAGAAAAAAATTGTTGTAAAAATGGTTATTTGTAAAAAAAGTAGATTTTTTTGTTATATACAACTTTAACATATAATTTCCCCCCATAAGATTTGTAGCTTTCCATAAATCAAGGTACATTGATTTTCCTCTAATATCTTCAAACATTTTATATGTAGTAGATTCTATATATGAAAAATATTCTCAACGTTTCAAGAAATTACATTAAGTACTTATACAGTTTAAGTGTTTTTGCGAATCTATTTTGTAGTGCGCTTGACTTGAAGAACGAAAGGTGGAAAGTATTTGTTCAAAACTAACTCCACTTCGAGGTTCCCTACTTTTTTAAAGAAAAAACATAAAAACTTCAAATTTAATTGGGAATGTTTATTATTCGAAAGAATATTCTTTGGCCTTTATTTTTTGAAGAATATCTCTTTCAATTGTTGGCTAAGTCTAAGTCTCTGATCGTTCATCCGTTGAGTGTAACTTTAGTTTGGTAATTAGCGGCATTAGCTTTGCTGAAATATCGTTCGATGATTCAACCGGCACACAAACCACAGCAAACCGTTGATTTTTCTCGATAAAACGGCCGTTCGTCCCTAAATTGGCAATTTTGCTTGTTTACGTACCCATTGATACAGAAATGGACCTCATCGATGAACAAAACTTGACTCAAAAACGTCGTATCTTCTTGGAGCTTTTAAAGAGCCCATAGAGCGAAGCGATGTCTCGGAACGGTCGAGCGGGTTAGATTCTTGTACAAGCTGTATTTTATGTGCTTTCAAATTAAGATCTCGACGTAATATACGCCAAGTCGTTCCATACGTCAGTTCGAGTTGCTGCGAACGGTGCCGAATGGACTATCCCGATCTTCGTATATGTACACTCTCAGCTACGGCTGCTATATTTTCTTTACTGCGTGCTAGACGTGGTCTATTCGGTCAACTGTTATTCAATAATGAATGCTGGGTCTTAAGACGGGTGATGGTGTTGCGAAGAGTACACACAGTAAGCCGATTATGTTGACCATAAGTTGAGCGAAGCGCGCTAAACACATTCTTCGCAGAACGTGAATTTCGTAATAAAATTGAACGATTTGTAAACGTAGTTCAGGCGTAGGTCTGAACAAAACTAAAATGACAGCTTGACACGACTCACGCGTGATCTGTCAAAAAAGGGTATTGAAAAAAGTACCTTTACAAGTATCACCCGTTATTTACTTCGAAGATATTATCAAAGAAGGTACTCTTATTTTAAGGCGCAGTTTTTGACTAAAAATATGGAAAAATACACCGAATAGAGAATACGACAGTTTCGCCCCTTTTACAATTTTGTAGTGCGCTTGACTTGATGAGCGAAGAGAGTCTTTGTTTGCGCCATATAAAATTTTAAATTTAAAAAGTCAATAAAAAAAACGGCTTGATATTTTTCAAAGGTCTTACAATTATTTAAAAGATTGTTTTATGAAATTTATTTGTGGAAAACAATTTCGGACAAATGACCACCACGGCTGAGTTTACAGTAGCTTATCCGATCCACCCAATTTTGGAGTACTTTCTCGATGGTTTCAGGCCTTATGGCAGCTACAGCAGCTTGAATCTCGTGCTTTAGATCTTGAATTGTTTTTGGATGGTTGGCGTAACATTTATCTTTAACAGCTCCCCACAGAAAATAGTCCAACGGCAATTTAACTGCAGCTTCTGGGAGGCCAATTCACATCACCCCTTTTGCTGATTATGCGATTTTCGAATATAGGGCGTAAAAGATTGAGTGTAACATTTGCTATGTAGCGTGCGCCGTGATGTGCCCCAAGTGCGACAATTCTGCTTGTTAACGTAACCATCGAGGTGAAAATGAGCCTCGTCCGAAAAGATGATCTTTCGATAAAATTGACCAAACTCGGTTTTTTTTCAACATTTCTCAGTTTTACTGAATATCTGTCACTTTCCGTATGGTATTTGACGTTTCCAATGTCGAAATATAGATAATTCAAATTTAAAACGTTAGATGGCCCACCCGTTACTATGAAAGTTTGGCAGTTCGATTCATTTATGAAGTAGCGAGTCCAAATTTTGGCTCTTATCTCTTCTTTTTGGCCGGAGCTGCGATTTTTGCAAGAAAATTAACTTCTCTTACGCTTAAGCGACAAAGTACTTAACTATTTTTTATCATCGTCTGAAAATACAACAGACCTTTTAATATTCTCCGTATATATAAATGTGCAAGATGCTATTAGCACATCTCCTCACAATGAGAATGCATTATTCTACAAATATTTAATAACAAGAAGCATGTCTGTGAACGGAGGTTATGACCTAACGCAATTAAACTCGAATACGTATAATTTTGTTATTTTGCTGTTAATAAGCAAAACTTGCTCACTTAATTATTTTTATAAACGTAGGAATATAAATGTATATACACCATTCACATATAGAGTTTTATATATTCTAAATGAATTCCAGTAGGTGACTTAACTTTAAGATTGACAGCTTAATTATTAAACCCCGATTGATGACACACTCGCGATAAGGTGAAAACAAGTTTGTTTGTTTGTTAAAGTTAACGGTCGTTCACATAAAAATTTACTCATTTATCTGGTTTTAAAACAAATATACTTTTTTAATTTCCTTAAGTTTAGAAAGTTTTGGTTTATATACATATACTATACATAGTTTAAAATACATACATAAGTAGTTTTTTGTGTCAATATTTAAAGTTTAAATTAATTCCATGCGCTCCAAGTATTAAATCCAAAGTTACCACACGCGACATTTCTTCTTAGTTGGATTCATTTTGCTACCAACAGGACAGTTGTAAGCTTTGCTAAAATCTTCAATATTCGTTACGGCGCCTAAGACACGAAATTTGTCCACTGTATGCTCATTCTTAAGCTCCTCCCAATAGTGCCGCTCCTTGTACGAAGCACACCAGAGTTGCGCGAAACCCATAAAGTACAGCTGCTCGGGCGTTAGATCCAGTCCGGGCATCTGTTCATCTTTTGGAGTTAAATTCAATTCCTTCACATGCCTGTGATATGCAGATAATGCCTCTCGCAACCCACCACTATCGGCAATATTTTCGTCCTTGGTCTGATTACCATCCACAAAACGTTTGATTTCAGATATCTGTAAAGGGATTACCGAAATGATTTAACCATATACGTGTGATTTTAAAAAATGCAAGTGTTTAGATATTTGTATGTATATAATTACCTCATATGCATTGTATTGATTAACAAAGCACTCTTCGCGCTCGTTGAATACCTTGCCAGCCTTCGCCGTCCACCAGTAGTTCTCTTCGCCAACGCTATTGTAATGCGCCCCAACCGAGTCGAAGCCATGTGTGAATTCGTGTCCCACCAAATAGCCAATGGTGCCGAATTTCAATGCTGCTGGCCACGCCTTATGATAGGCGGGTGGATGCAAAATGCCAGCCATTACATAAATTGAATTATCGACATTGTAATAAAAGGAGTTCACTTGAATACCCTTCAATAGCTCTAACGGTTTCATTGTGTAGTTGTCATATTCTTTGTGGTGTAGTCCGTTGAAACGTCGCTGCATTGTTCTGAATTTAAATAAGTTGACCAAATTTAGTTCGTAATTGCCTTCCACATAGTTGAACTCGTTGATTTGTCTTATCAAACGATTTGTTACATTCTTATTCTCAAAACTTCCAATATGTGGCTTGATAGCTGCCTCCTTAAGCAGCGCTTGTTCTCGCGTTTTTTCATCTAACCACTCGGCTTGCTCTAATATTTCACGCAAACTCTTGCGTACCTCTTTGACGATATCGCTGATTTCGCCACGGATTTCATTGTCAAAGTATTCCTAGAAAATTTATACATACATACATTTATAATATAATAAATACATTAGATGTTTCATAAACATATAAGAACAAAAAACTTTAATATATCAATTTTCGGATTGTACATATCAATAACACAACAAGGAAAAGACGACCAACTGTTGTTGGAAAAATATTTTTTCAAGACATTTAGTCGTAAGTAGAAAAATAATTATTCCTTTTTCGAAACTAGCCTCCAACATTAAATTATGTGTCTACGAAGTTCTAAATAAAACTCATTGACTTATACTTACTCTTGTTTTGCAAGACCTTGGACTGATTATACTTCCGATATCACGGTTGCTATTCGGGCTAACGGCCTAAATAATTAATCAATCATATAAAATAGGTCTTTGGGTTTACCAAAATCAATACTCTACTCTTTTAGATGAGACAGTTGGTTTCCAAAACCAACGAGAAAATGGGTTCACTCACTTTACACTGCCATATCCTCCATTCTACAAAACTTTTTTTTTTCAATTTAATAATTCTTTGCAATATTTTATAATTTGTCTTGACATAGTCATCACCAAATTGGCTAATCGATGTATCACAAATATTTTGTTCTTATTCCTATTTCCTTCGGTTACATATGTCAGTAGAGTAGAATGGAGTTTGGGAGAGGAAATGTTCGATATTATAAATTACAAAATATACGAGCATGTATATAGTAATATCCTCTAAAATGTTTAAAGCCGCCTTTAATTGCTTGCTCTATATAAATATATACATATATTTTTAACCGAGAGAAGAGAGAAAGGATTCCGCTGTCTAGGTACATCAAATTTATTAGAAAAATCCCTTGTCTTCTTGTTAAGTTTTTTTCATGAAACTTACATAAATATAATTGGTGTTAATGGTTGAGTTTGTATTAGAAAGATTCTCGGATATTATAATGGTTTTCCTATGGATGTTTCATAGATATAAAAAAATTACCAGAGCTTGCCTCGACAGGATACAAATTGCGTAACCAAAAGTCGTAACTGGTGGCGGTAGTACGAGACCTGTTAAAAAAATAACAGGAATTTTCATATTTTGAAAAAATATTTATTCATTCGTCCTTATTAATGTAGTCCCCTTCAAAATAGTTCCCACTTGATATTCTGCATCTATGCCAGCGCTCCTGCCAATCGTCAGAAAACTTCTCAAAGTCGATTTCTGGGATAGCCTCTAACCCTTTGAGCGACTTTCATCTATCTTGTCAAACAAGGATCGTTGTTAAAGTTCTCTTATTATTGGAATTAAGAAAAAGTCGTACAACATTTACATATGTTAACAATTGGACTCTCCGAACCCCGAACCCGCAAAATTTTAAATTTAAAAATTCCGGTTTTCTGAGCACATATAATACATAGGTTGCTATATATATTTCTGGACTAGGCAACACTAAGTGTTGCCAGGTGCAATCTGACATTTCCATTGGAAAGTTTGACATTTTTTAGTATAACATCACTCAGAACGTTTTGTCATTTAACCGTGAATTGTTTTATTTACAGGGAATTAAAAAATTCATCTCAGCCAAAAAATGGAATTAACTCGTGAACATTTTCGTGCGATCATTTTTCACAACTTTCGACATGGATTATCACGACAAGAGTGCATCGATGAACTAAAATCTTTGTATGGCTATGAAGCACCATCTTATAGCACTGTGAAAAACTGGTACAACGAATTCAATCGTGGCCGACCCTCGCTCAAAGACGAGTTCCGTGAAGGTCGTCCAAAAACAGCCGTTGTGCCAGAAAACATCGACGCCTTACGTGAACTGATAATGCAAGACCGTCATGTAACACACCTTCAGATAGAGGCATGCCTATGCATTTCTCCCACCATCATTCATTCGATATTGCATGAACACCTGGCCGTAAAAAAGGTTTGTTCTCGTTGGATCCCGCACAATTTGACAATCGCTCAAAAAAAGGCTCGTGTGGATTGGTGTAAAGAAATGCTGAAAAAATACGATCGCGGTGATTCAAAAGACGTTTATAAGATCGTCACAGATGACGAATCATGGATCTATGCGTATGAGCCCGAAACAAAACAGCAATCGACCGTGTGGGTCTTCCAAGACGAGTCATATCCAACAAAAAAAAACCATTTCCGTTGATGAATATGCCAATTTTCATTATTAGGCCAGAAATATATATAGCAGCCCTCGTATAATGGCACTAAAGTTCAAAGTTTTTCAGTTTTTAAGTAACCTTAGTATATAAGACGGTTCAAAATTCAAAAAATCATTCAATCAATTCTTGAAAAGATCATTTTAAATGGATGTACTCTTCAATATAACAGGAATACAGCATTTAACTGTAATTTTGTTTTATCACAGATGCAAAAACGCATTATTTGATATGCATACCCATGTGGGTTGAAAATTTGCATGTAGTCTTACATTTCTACCGCTTTCAGCCTTCCCTGACTTATTTCAATTTATTTTTAATAAACTTTGGGTAACATCGTGTACTTCAAAATAATAAAAAAAATATTTTTTTTTATATTTCACTCCTGCCTTCCTTACCTCCATATAGATCTCGTCCAGCAGATGCGGCAATACGAACTGAATCATCATGTTGCAATGCTCCGTTTGAAATTTCTTATCTTGCAAACGTGCATCCATTCGGTAGATAAATTTCATAGCAAAATAATTAGCTATCGCCTCTTTATTTGCATTGCATACTTTATCCAACTGGTTGTAAAAGTAATTACATGGCCAAGTATCGTCATCCTCCAGGTCGAATTGCGTGCCATTCCAAGCTATTTCCAAATAACTGTCCCATAGCGGGAATGTGTCTTCGCCCATAACTACTGCTGAGAGCACTTCACATTTCGTTAGATCCTCATCAAACTTATTGGTGATATTGAGTATTGCTGACCAAACGTTCACGATATCGGCAATGATCTGATCGATTTTCTGCTCATCGTCAACACCATACAAGCGTAGATAATTACGCATACGCTTCTCATTTAACTCCTTTGAACTATTTGAGTGTATATTGTCGGAGTGGACGATATATTCAAAGCCTAAATCGGGTAGTTTGAAATACGGTGGGAATGGGTATTGTGGCAATACTTCCTCTTTAATCAAACCTATACCGCCATAATTGGTCAGGTGTGCGCTCATATTGAACCAGCTGAAGTTATCCGGTTTCCATGTCGCATCGACTGCGGGAAAGCCACCAATCGACTTGATAACGTCTAAGTATACTTCGGACTTTTTCAACGGATATAGATCAGCCGCCAGGCAATCTTTATAAATACGCTTTGTTAAATTCAATTCCGATTTATATGGGAAATCGTCTCTTGGTTGTTTCTCATTTAAGAGTAATTGTTGTATGGCTTCGCCTAAACTATAGAAAATATCAATCAGATTGCTGCGTTTATGCTGCGACTGATGTTCGGCCATCACATTCTTCCAATTGCCGCAAGCATACTCGTAAAAATCATCGCACGGTTCAACGCTTCGATTCATATACGTGAGCATTTTCTTCGCATATTCAACACGATATTCGCTTTCGATTTCGTTCAGTCCATTATCCGCTGCATTCACTGCAGACGCTTTTGTCGCCGCTGCTGTGTCATTATCTGCACTTAGAATGAGTTCTGCGTTTGGATGCTGTGAAATGTCGTTCGCTGCCGTGCTGTTGACGACTATGACTTCGCTGGCTGTGTTTGTGGGCTTTGCAGTGCTTGTTGCGAGCGCACCTAACAGTAGCAAATGGATGGGCAAAAATGAATGCCCGAATGTTTTCACTTTCATTGTGATCTTTTTACTTTCTTGCTTATGTATGGCTTAAGTACATATACCTATTGATATTATTGCACAAATAAATAATCACTTTAGCACTGCATTAATTTATTTGACACCACAAACTTGCTAAACACTAACTTAAAATACTACGCTCCGTCTGTGCGCGGAGTCGCTTTCGTACTGAGCATACGTTTGTCGAAAAATTAAGGCTTCAGATCGATCGCAAAGCACTTGTGCTCGGTATTATTTGCAGTTTGCGTCCCTAAGTCTCAAGCGCAGTAAATACTCGTACATAAACGTCAGACATTGTTCTCGTGTTAAACACGCTTGCTTATTTATATATATTGCACAGTGAAATCTCGTTTAATCAACCAATTGATCTTTCTGTAGTCATCCGTAGTCAGTCGGAACTGCGATTTGCTTAAATTTGATTATTTAAATAAATATTCCCATAAAAAACTATATACTTATGTACATACTTTCCATTTTCCGAGTTTGGATTTGATTAGTGCCCTATTTTTGAAAGAATTCCAAGCATTAGAAGGGTGCTTTTGATGTTCTGGAAAGTTTCATTTATGTAATAAATCATAGCTCGTGGATTATATTGGAACGATTCATAATTCCCAAAAGAAACTAAATCCGTAGATACATGGAGATACTTTCCATTTTCCGAGTACAGAATTAGTTTACCTACATCTCTCTATTTGTATAAACCGTTAAGTGGATGTCTTTGCTGTTACGAAAAGTTTTAAGAAAGAAAAAGCTCGAATCACATTTGAAAAGTTCAATGGATAAAATATTTTTATAACTATAAAAATCACATACATTTTATGAATTTTTAAAAAGAAACCCAGTTTTTAACCCAACGAAAATCATGTCGGTCTTATTAATCTAGAAGTTAAATGATCGCTGTTCACTCAATCGGGTTTACACTGTATATGTGTATGTATGTTTGACAAATTCCTATTTTTGATTGAACTTATCATCAACGCAAACGTTTGGCATATGAGAATGAACTTGACCTGCAAGCAAATGAAATTTGCTTTCAAAGTGATAACGGCCCTACATATCAATACGACGATTTTGTTGTGATCCAGAATTTGAGAATGCTCGTTTTCATTCACGTTTACGATTAAAGCATTGAGGTAAATCATACTTCAGGCGTATTTAAAACAAAAGCGACAAAAGCCGCCTACCGGTGTAATCTTTGAGTTGAGGTATCAAATCTCTAATTTATTATAATTATTGTGATTTTATGAACTACTTGTTAGATCGGCACGTTTGTAAAGAGTTCATAAAAACCATTGGATTATATTTATTTGTAGGGCAAGCACTCATTTGTATTTCTCAAATATTAATGAAAACTTTTGGTAATCAATACTCGTTAAAAAATCTAGGTCCAGATTTTGGTTTGGCTGATAATAGCATTCATTTTATTTTATTTGTTTTTTGTTGTTTCAAAGTTTAAAAGAATGTTCTAAGCATTATTGGTAATATAATATATTTGAATTGAAAGTGTATACCAAGATAAATACCGAGATCACCAGGGGCGCGTGCATGAATATCATTCGGTAGATCATGAATTCAAATTCCGGTCAAATAATATCCGATTTTTTGTTGCTGCTGCTCATACACTAGTATGAGCAAAAAATAGTAAGACTTTTGTTCATAGTTTTCAATTTCTTAATTTATTCTTTAAAATATATAGTATGTCGGCTCCCTCAACGTAATGCCCCAATACATTTGTTTCAAAGTTTTTTCAAGCATCGAAACAATTGTTAAAGTCAATTTTCGGAATATCCTTCAATGCCCGCATGTTTTGCATGTTTCGATGTCGTTAAGGGTGATTTCTTGCCGATTAACCAGTTTATTTTTTTGTATTTTTGCTTTTAGTCTGTAACTTTTTTTGTCCCCTTTTCTTCAATTATGTTCTGAAGTCTTCTTATGACTACAGTTTCAAGTAGTTTAAGCAAAACATTGAGATTGGACGTTATGACGAGGCCTCATGTGCGCTGTTGCCAGATTTTTGCTCAAATGATCTTTTAAAATTTTTTTAATTTATTCTTCCGATATTCCAACAATGCCAGTAAGATCTCTGACTGTTAATCCTCGATTCTAAAGCACCAATTTCTTTATTTACCATAGTAATGTATGTACATATATATTTTTTAAACCACCAGAAAGTAGATATTTCGGGTTATATGGAAAAGTTCCATATACAAAAGTTGTAGATAGTTTCATAACTTACAAAATTGCCATATCACTTTTTTTATAGTACTCATAGTGTTACCGGCAATCGAGATAAACCGTTTTTAAACCTTAAATTCAAGCACGCCTGTTTCTTTTCTTTTTTCGAACTCAGATCGCTCATAAATAGTTTTAACTTTAATATTTGCCATTTTATCTCCCTACTGCTATCCTGGTATATAGTATAAGTAAAAAAATGTTCTGTGCATTTTATAGAGTAGTTTCGGACTTTCTGAAGATTTTTAAATACGAGATATGTACCTATGTATATTTAATCTAAATTAATTATGAATAAATATTAAAAATTTAAACTCATAGAAATAGTTTCTTGTAAAAGGTGAATTTCGCTACGATCCTTTGAGAAAATGAACTCTGACTCTCTCTTTCACACTATCTGCTTTGCAAAAAAATAATCTTCTGATTATGATTTATGATATGACCTTATGGTATGCTACAACTATTAAGTTGTCTTCGCGTGGCTACGAAAATATTTTTTGTATCAAAAACAAATTCAGAGAATTGTGCTACAAAAACAAACCGTAAAAACTTTTTTTCTGTGTAACTAATCGACTTACGTTTTTATGAAATAATAAAATAAAAAAATAAAGTTTGGAAAACCGAAAAGAGGATTTGTACATTGTGACAAAAAAGTAAAAATTTATCGATATTTATTTTGTCGCATCCAATGTAATTCTCACTAGATTTAATATACCATACTTATGCCAAAAACTTTCCCAGTTCTCGAAACACTTCACAAGCACTTTTTGGGATGGCGGTCAGCTCCTTCAAGGAATTTTGTTGAATCTCTTTGAGGTCCCTTCCGATAATTGTTGACTTTTTTGCATGTCCAAAGAGACCAGTGTACGGTACTCTTTTGAAAAAATTCAGCTTTATCGAGACGAGTCGAGCAAAAATCCATTTTATAGCCAAAATATAGACCATAGTCAATATGGAATATAGTCATAGTCAAGCTCTCTTGCCATCTCTCTAACACTTGCCTGACGATTTTCAAGCACCATATCCTTCCCTCTTTTAATATTTTCATCAGCTGAGGAAGACCGAAGACTATCTAGAACGAGGCATGTATTCAACGATCTCTCGGCCGTCTTTGAAGGCCTTGCATTATTCGTAGATTTGTGTTTTTAATTTAAGTTTGGGACCTGCAAAAACGCCCCCA
Source organism: Bactrocera zonata (assembly GCA_037783105.1). Lineage (NCBI taxonomy): Eukaryota > Metazoa > Arthropoda > Insecta > Diptera > Tephritidae > Bactrocera > Bactrocera zonata. The sequence continues at coordinate 556,486 of JBAWJQ010003453.1, read as the reverse complement.
ATGAAAAAGAAACAACAGCCTCAGATGAGAGACCTCCTGGCGTAAGCGGTGTCTACGCCTATAAAGAAGAGGATGAATCATCATATCGGCTCAAAAGCTCTCTCCCAAGTAGATGGACCATTAAGAAGTTGGCAAACAAGTTTGCTGAAACTGGAAGTATCGCAAAAAAACCGTACAATCGAGATCCGCATGTTTGAAACCATTTTTTTTTTTTAATTTGGATGATTACTCGGACAACAATGACCCAATACTATCAAATTATTTCTCCATATTTTTTATATACATAGTTCCTAACCAGACTCTTGATCTGAATAATATCTTTTAGTAAAGAACTTTTGTTTTTAGGTTCCGGAATCACTGCGCCAGTGGAGGCCATTTTTGAAGCCGTCGGATCGCGTGACCATAACAATATTTAATTTATTTTTAAAAAGTTTTCCTGTGCATTTCTAAAATATGTGTAAGTACACCTCTAAATGTTTAAAATAAACTTAAACTAGCCACGATAAGAGCATTTACAAAATACCGTTTCTATTTATCCGCCGTCACTGTAAGAAATTTAAAATCGTGGTGCAACCCTGCTTAACGCGTATGTTCATAACGTGTATGTTATCAGCTGATTATGTTTATGTTCACATTTTGCTTTCCGCTTGATACTAAATGGTACCATTTTTCAGGATTTAGTAAATTGCTTGCAAATTAATATAAAAACATTTAAAATCAAAGGTTTTTATTACAAAGGAACTTATTTCCGGTTGTGGCAAAACCACTTTAAAGGGGGAGTGGGTTAGTTCCTTTTTTACAGTCATTATATTTGAACATCATTACTTTTAAAATTTAACTATCTGCTATGCTGGCGGTTAGTCAGTCGTTGTGAGTTATGAGAGGGCACAATATACCTTTGGTCGCAGTGCAATCCTTATTTATTTATCTTATGGGGTCTACGGCGAGTTTTCACCCGATTTAATTCATTCCAAGCACAAAAATGCATCGTTTGAAGAAAAACGCGCGCACTAAATTTTATTAAAATTTGATATAACTCACACATTGGGTGATATATGCGGTGAAAGTCATTCGGAAGATCGATAATCTTTATATTATGTATATGGAGGCGAAGGGAAGTATTGACCCGATTTAACCCATTTGTAACATACAGACATACTACTATCAGATAAGGTTCTCTCTGATTTTCAATATACATCTCGTACATTGAGCGACATTTTCGATAAAAGGTCAGCTATATGAACTGGATCCACATATTCATTCAAATTTGATTCGAATTGAGTAATTTTTTGCAATAACATGTCACACCTCAAAGGCACTACGCGTTAAAGTTTTATCCTCATATATTAATTGATTCTTGATTTGTTTTCTGGAAAGTAAAAGTTTCAAATGGAATTTAAAATTGTGTTATATGGGGAGTAGACGTTTGTAATATTTAAAGTGGACCCCAATATGCACGAAAGTAAAAGCTTAATTAAAAGATCCCTGACCTACCATGGTAAAACACATTTTTTTTTTGTAAATTTTTTTTTCTTTTGTTGATCTTAGATCCCTTCAAGGGTGATACTGATTATAGCGGTCCTACAACTTTTCGATACCCTTTTTGTAGTACGATTTGTTCATTGCTTCAAAATAGGGCTCAGTTTTGGCGATCACCTTTTTCATTCGGTGAAAATTTCTTTTCCAGAAAATTAAGAACATTTTTCCTCAGACCATTTTCACATATCAGTCGCGCTGTACGGCGTCCAGGTATCGGGAAAAGCCCTGGAAATAAAATCTTATCACCGTGGCCTTTTTTCTATATATGCCACTTGCGCGCTGAGAGTATGTTCTGCGTTCCGCACAGTATCAGAGGATGCTGCCCTAATAATTTCGGGCCTACACCCTTTAGACCTCTTGGCCAAAGAAATCCAATGTCTTACAAATGACGGGTTACCGCGTACTACACAGAAAGAAATTGCAAGGGCAGAGACGATGAATCACTGGCAAAAACGTTGGGAGGAAAGCGAAAACGGGCGGTGGACATTCCGACTGACCCCCACCGTTGAACCATGGATAAACAGACCGCACGGTGAGGTAGATTTCCACCAAACTCAAATCCTCACAGGACATGGCTGCTTCAAAGCATATTTGAAAAGATTCGGACACGAAAATAACGACACGTGCGATTATTGCGGAGGCGACACCATCGAAAATGTAGAACACACATTCTTCTATTGCCCGAAATATAGTCATGAGAGGCAACACTTAAAAAATGCGTTCGGTGTAGACCCAACTCCTGATAATTTGGTAAACCAAATGGTCGAATCAGTAGAGAAATGGAAAGCTGCTTGCGAAGTGGCAGCCAGGGTTATGAAATCGCAACGTGCTAGCAAACAGCGACGGAGAAGAGAGCTGTTAAATGTAACGAACAACCACGACCCAAACACACTAACATTGACGTGACGGGAAGGGTTGGCGACGAACAATGTACAAGGGGGGTTATCAGACCAACAGAGGTGGGGCCAAGTAAATGCAACTTGTAACTGAATGCATTTGGACCATCATGTACGCATGAGTGTCACTCAACCATCCTCCCGACGTAATACTTGACGGTGGTACCGGGGGGAACGGTACAGGACGGTAGGAGGTTTAGTTCGGATTAAAGTTCCACACTGACTGGGGTCCAGGCTTTCGATGCTTCCTCCTCGTAAAAAAAAAAAAAAAAAAACATCGGGTTTATTACTGTTGAAAATTTCCACTCCTGCTCTGAATCAATTCGTCGTTGTTTTTGATCAAAAGTGAGATCGCGTGGGACCCACTTTGTACAATGCGTTCTTATACATAAATATTTGTGAATGATATAATAAACACGTTCTTCTGATACCTTTAGAATGTCTGATATCTTTAGAATGTCTCCTATCTAATTGATAACCATCCGATATTAGTTTATAGACTTTTTTGATGTGTTCGTCGGTAGTAACCATTTTTTAGCGTCGATTGCGTTTACCCTCTTTGGTTCTCATTTTGCAACATCTAAACTTAGCAAATAAATCTTTGATGGTTGGTTTTCCTGGGGCAGTGTCCGGATACTCGTCATCAAACCAAGTTTTTACTTCGACATAATTTTTTTTCCCCTTCAAAATGTAATATTTTATCAGCACGAGAAATTTCTTTCTACCGTTACAAAATTTGCTTCACTCAAAATGACTAAAGGACCGACAGCTGTCAAATTTATATACGCCACTTTTAGAGATTCTTATTCTTCTTTATTACCGTAGACACCGTATACGCGGTTTTGACCGAGTTTACAACTGCGCGCCAGTCGTTCTTCTTTTGGCAATATGGCAAAAAATTGGAGATTCCTAGTGTAGGCAGGTCCTTGTACCCCTTGGTCTTTCCAACGGAGTGAAGGTCTTCCTCTTCCTCTGCTTCTCCCGGTAAATCTTTCACAGAGCCTTTATCTCGAAAACTTGTAACGTCGACTCAGCAGATGTTATCATCGTCCATGCCTCTGCACCACATAGCAGGACGGGGATTACTAGCTTACTTACTTATAGAGTTTGGTATTTGTTCATCTAGAGAGAACTTTACTTTTCAATTGCTTATGTAGTCCAAGAATTATTCTGCGTTGGATTGTTGTTGTTGTTAATGCTGTTTCCAAGATAGACGAAATTATCTACAACTTCGAAGTTATAACTGTCAACAGTAACGTGGGAGCCTAGTCGCGAATTGCGACGGCTTTTTTTTTTTGATAACAGGCGATATTTCGTCCTGCCCTCGTTCACCTATTTGCATGGCTTACTTATCCAGTCTGGAGAAAGCAGAACTAACAGCGCGATTGTTGAGGCCAATAATATCAATATCATAGGCGGATACCAGCAGCTGTACACTCTATAAAAGATTGCATACTATTTACTTAGCTTTGCTGCTCGTATTTTTTCCTCCAGCAATAGATTGAATAAGTCACACGATAGGGAGTCGGCTTTTCTGAAACCTCATTTGGTATTGAACGGCTCGGAGAGATCCTTCCCGATTCTGACGGAGCTTTTGGTGATGCTCAAAGTCAGCTTAAACAGCCGTATTAGCTTTCCCAAGGTCAGATATAGCGGTATAGAGACAGTTTCTTTTCGTGCGGTCGACGAAGTGGTGGTATGTGTCGACCTTCCTTTCACAGATCTTTTTCAAATTTTGGCGCATGATAAAAATCTTTTCGAATGTCGATTTTTTTTTCTATGGCCACACTGATAAGGTCCAATCAGTTTGTTGGCGGTGGTGTTTAATCTTTCACACAATACGCTCGATAGAACCTTATATACGTTGTTGAGGAGGCTTATCCTACGGTAGTTGGCGCAGATTGCTGGGTCTCCCGCTTTGTGGATTGGGCAGAGCACACTTAAATTCCAATCGTCGGGCATTGTTTCGTCCGACCATATTCTACAACGAAGCTAATGCATATTCCGTATCCGTTCTTCGTATTTAAATAGCTCGGCCGGCGATCCATCAGCCACCGCCACTTTGTTGTTCTTCTTACGGGTAATTGCTGTTCTAACTTCTTCGTCGGGTAATGGAACATTCGTTCCATCGTCATCGATTGTGGAATCGGGTTTTGAAGGTTAGGGTTAACTAAAAATCATATGGATTTAATTTTGGTAGCAGCTATGTCAGGCCGGGGACTTTTCAGTTAATTTGTTACATACCCACTGTACGCAAATCTTCTGCCCTTATGTTTCCTTGGCCTCTACTGTAATTAAGCTTTAAAAACTGTGCCTAAATATCATAATCGCAAATCATATACCCACACCAGTTTTGAGAATAAAATACAACTTCAATTTCTTTTCAAAATCATTATTTTGTACATATATTTCTATTTTTATGCTTACGCTGCACATTCAATTGAATTGCATTATTTTACGTTTTTTTTTTTTTTGTCTAGCTTACCAAATTAAGTGTGTATGTGTATGTAAGTGCAAGAATATGACTATTGCAAATTACATTAAATTATTATACATATATTTACGTAAATATCTATGTTCACGCTGCTATGAGAGCTACCGCTTATACAATTGCCACAACATGAATACCATCAATTCCCGACTGCGTGCCAAAGCTTTAGCAGACATGATGGACAAAAAGAAAGTACATTAATTAATTTGTAAATATTTTTCACTGTTTTAATTCGGCTCACATAAGGTGTATAAATAATTTATAATATGTATATACACATTTATATACATTTAAGTTTGCACTAAAAATAAATTTTAACTTATATTATACATATACATATAGGTAGGTAGGTATATTTTGCTTAAATATATAATTAAGTTGAACTGTGATAGTGACAAGAACAGAAATTGCTATTATTTAAAATATACATTTCCTTGTTTTTTGTATTGTTGTTGCAAATATTTAGATACATATTTATAGAAGGGAAACTAAATTTGCTGTGATGTTTGTATATGCTCAACCATTTTGTTGTTGGCGGGTTTATGTGTTTTGGAAACTGTTTGAAAATTTCGCTTGTATTGTGGTTGTGTGTAAAGAAAAAAACTTAAAACAGTTTTATAGGAAGAGTTTGGCATTAAAATAAATATTCGCTTGCTAAATATGTTTTGGGTATATATACATATATTTTTATGCTGCTTGTACATGGGTTTTTGTTGCTATTTATTAATATTAATAGTTTTTTGTTTTTTTTACAAATTATGCTAAGCAAATTATGAGCGCAAATTTGTTATGCTTTTATGCTTTTAAAGTGCTATTTTTAATTTTAACTTAATTTAATTTTTTTTTCATTTTTTTACGCACATAATTTACAACAAAATCAATTGTTAGGTTTTTAATTATATAGACATAAGTTTTAATTTTGTGATTTTTCAAAATAGTTCATTTTTGTAGCTTTTCAAAGTGTAAAAACATAAGCTTACATGTTACATAAGTAAACCCGATGACTTAGCGGCGTTTTATAGGGAATTTTATAAATAATAAAAATAAAATTACTAGTTATTATAATTTAAACATAAAAATAAAATATATTATATGCATATTTTGCAAAAAAGGTGGCAACGTTTGCAATTCAACCCTTTCGCTTATAATATTTACAACAGAAATGGTTTTTTAGACACCCGAAAGCATTTTGCTCAGCACAAATTTTGTGTTGTTTAGTTACAAGCTGTTTTCAAAATGTCCATAAATAAGCGCTTTATTGTTTTAAATCGTTCAAATAATATAAATAAATAGTATTTCATTGTTATAATATTTTTATATATTAATACATATATGTGTGGGTGTGTGTGAAAGCCGTAATTAGGGCAAATGCATCTGCAACATTACTTCAATTGCGTTTATTTCAATATTTTTCGTTTATATATGTACATACAGTTGTGTCAAAAGGTAAAAAGTTACAATATTTTTCGAAAAGAAAATATTTGTTACACAATTTTGTCAATTTTGCATGGGAATATGCATGTTTGGTTGTTGTTCGGATTGTGAAATATCGACTACTCTATAATATACACGGCATTGTATACAAATTTTCAATTTCAAATAACAATTTTCTTTAACTACATATACATAGCTATATATATGTACATATATACTTGTGTTTTTTATTGTAAATGTGCCGCTTTTTTAATAATTTATAAATTTAAGTTATTTAATTTCAATGTACTCGCAGTATTTACGTGGTAATAGTAGGCGTGGTGTCGCTTCGATCGTTTATTCGCTCGATCGGTATGCTAGTATACTTATATAGTACTTATATATGTACAACGCTGTACATATGTATGCACTTAGTATGTAATCGTTAGGTACGCTCGTTAAATTGTACACTTAAAAATTATTCACAGCTTTTCTCAAAGTGCTCGCCTAGTTGTTTCCGTGGTGGTTGTGGGTAATATTCTTTTTTGTTTTTACGTTGCTTTTCAGTTTTTTTTGTTTTGAATTTAGTTTAGTTTTTAAACTTCACGCTTAATATGTACTACACACATAGTATAACTATTGAATCCTTACTGTTGTAGATGTATATATGTATGCGTATATGTAGGCATACGTGGATATTAGAGTTAGCGCACTCAATCGCTGGTGGACATCGCCATCACCACATTGTTCTCCTGATCCATTGCCACCGGCGACGATGGTATGCTGTGATTGCTGCTGGTTGACGCCGCTATCGTCAGGCCCGTCGTGTTCGTTGTGGCTGCAGGCAACGATTCATCGGCCACTTCGCGTATCGACATGCACGACTGTGACTGTCGTATGGGTGCGAAGGTGGAACGTAAGTTGAGACGCAGTTTGGCGGGTGAATGGCGTTTCGGCATGTTGTTGGGTGTGTAGCTGAGGAAGGGTGATTGTGTGTTGGCCAGCGCAGCTGACGGTGAGGTCGGCGTCGAGGCGGACGATGAAGCGTACGAGGAGGCGGACAATGAGGAGGATGAGACTGATGATGAGCAGGATGCTTCGGTCGAGGTGCAGGGTGAGAGCAGTACGGCAGGTGCACCGGTGGGTGGTGGCCACGTCAGTCGCATTGCTTGACTATTCGTGCAATTACTACTGCTGCTAGCATTGCTGCTGTGACTGCTGAGCGTGCTGCGCGCATCCTCGAATAAATCGTCGGCGGCATCTTCATCGTTGGCGCACAATTTGCGCTTAGCATCGCCGGGCCGTTTGCGCAATAGCGCGGCATCTGTTTCGTCCACATCCTCAGCATGGGCGTTTGTGTTGTTGTTGTCGTTACTGCTGCTATTGCTGCTGGTAAATTCGACTTGACTAGATGTTGGTGTTGTGGGTGTGGTGGCGGCTGGCGATACGGGCTTCAGCACGCCGCTCATGCGCAAATTTTGTTCCAATTCGAGCAGTTGACCCATGAAGTTGAGGTTGGGTGAGATAATGGGTCGCGCGCCCTTCACCAGCTTGTAGGCCTCGAATAGTGATAGTGATTTGTAGCGCATGACGTAGGCGATGGCAATGGTGGCGCTGCGCGATATGCCCGCATGACAATGCAGCAGTACGCGGGAGCCGGTTTTGCGTGCTTCCTCTGTGAAAAAAGAAAGAAAGAAATAGCGGAAATTAGCACATTTTGTTATTTTTGGTTATTCGTTAATTGAAATAGTTTGCGCAGGTGAGCCAATCAATAAGTGGAGTCATAATTAACGCACGCGCGCTGGTGTGTGTGTGTCAACAAAGATAGTGTGTGAAATATTGGCGCTTATCGTAGACTCCTATCAAAATCGTTATTTTTAAATCTATGCGCTCATCACTCGACTCGCTAACTACATGAAAACCGGCGCTGAGCTAAGCATTCACTTCACACTCAGCTTATCGGCATTATTTCATCTAGATAATGTACTGTATGTACATATGTATGTAGTAGCGCCTGTCGCTTGCTTGTGCGTAAATGTGATATGAATTGCAGTTTTGAGCTCATAAAAGGCTATACTACCGGAGCAATTAATCTGACAAACGTTGACATCAAAAATAATCTATTTTCGGCTTTAAAAATTTTTATTTAATAAAAAAACAAAAAATGAAATAACATTAAAAAAGTTTGTATTAATTAATAAAATAAGTGTAATAATAAAATAATATTATGTATAAAATAAAAGAAATAAATGAACAAACAAAAAAAATAAAATAAAAAAAATTTAACCAAAAAAAAAAATTAATTCATTAAAATAAACGAAATTATATAAAAATATTACCGTAAAAGCATTTTATATCAAATGTTATTTTTACTGTTATAATTTGTGTAAAATTTTAATTGAGAACACGCCTAAATGTATGCAACATTTTCTTTAAATTATTTGAATGCCACACTTGCGGTAACGTATACGCAGTGGTGATTTTTTGATACGAACTGGAATAATTAAATTTTTGACGAGTTAAAATCACTCGAACTTCTTTAATCACATTTTTGATGAGATTAAGTCACATTGATGATTCTATATCACCATAAATTTCTTACTTTAGATACAGCAGTTATAAGACTCCGTTCAAACCCTTTAATTATATTTTTTAGTAATACAAAATGAATAATAATAATTAAATTGGCAAACATGGATGCATGTATTTTGAAAAAAGCGGTAAGATATCTGTATGAAATTGTTTTGTTTTTATAATTTAAAGCTTCTTTGTGAAAGCTTATAGTGAGCTACAGTACACAAGCTAACATTTTCTGCTTAAAAACATATATCGTTCAGGTAAAGAATACCTAAGTGTTGTCTAATATCTGAAGTATGAATTAAATCCGACTTTTTCAAATATATCTTTATGAAAATCGTCTTAAAATTTAAAATTTACAACGAAGAAATTAAGTTTTTTTAACGCCAATGAAATTTTGCTGCAATATCCAAGCAATTCTCATGTTCATAATGATTGATTATTCAATAAAAATAACACAATAATTTTGGTTATATTCTTATACTCCAATGCTGAATTATAAAAAAAAAAAAAAAAAAAAAAAAAAAAAATCAAATATCGGATAGTTCAACTTCTTCACCAACATACTTTCCTTGAGGATAACGAAATCACTCTCTTATCAAAATCAAGCAAATTTGCTTAAATAAATAGATACAAGCACACATTCATGCATACAACATATGAGTGTACAAAGATACATATAGGTATGCATAGATAAGTATTTATACCAGTTATTACGGTGCATTGCACTGTATTCCTTCAATAGCAACAAGCCACAACGACACTTTGGTTAGTTATCAACTAACTGCAATATATTGTATATTTTATTGAGTCACGAAAAATAGAAATTATTACTAAAATTAAAAAAAAAACATCGTTTAAGTGATAAGAACGTAAAAGCGGAATTTTCACAGTTTGATTTAAGTTTGAATTAATAGTGGAAAATTTTCGACTTGCGCACTTTTGATAGTCGTGCAACAACTAGGTGTAAATCATGTAAACGCGCCAGAGTCGAGGGAAATACAGCACATTGACGTAGTCTACATACATTTACCAACAATATTTACTACAATTTTAAGTGCAAACAGAAAAAAATATTTTTGCTTACTGTTTTTCTCATACGCTAACTACTTTATCTTTTTTGGTTTTGTTGCTAGCGAAGTTCGCGCCGCTGTTGCTTACTTACTTAAGCCGACGAGCGTAAATACGACGATAGTCGAAGAGTAACAAACAATAATACTGCAATTCAATAACGTTACGGTGTTGACAATATTTGTTTTTGCTTTTTATTGTTGTTGTTTTTTTTATTATTTTATTCTTGTTTCATTCTCTTGCCTATGCGGATGACTCAGAAATGTACTCGCTGCTGGCAGCCTTGTTGGCACAATTCGCAGCCAGCTCCTCGCCGCTACCGACCGACTGACTTATTGACTAACGTAGTGCGGCTGATTGATGGGCTATGCCGGCTGTAAGGGTACACTGGCGGGTGGTGGCTGTATAATGGGTGGGGTGCACTGGACGCAGCAATTTTTATTGACGTATGGCAAATGCAGGCATTTAAGTGCATACGTATTAAGGCTTTTATAGCTAGCGATAAGCAAACATGGAATTGATTGACGAAATATGTCGATATGTATTACATGTAGATTTATGTATTTACATATACTTATGTGCATATGGCGATTTACAGCAAGAAAATGACAATAAATCAGTAGTCAATATTTTATTTCAATTAAATGAAGGTTCCGCCTCGCGATTATGGCAGGAGAGTGCAAGGTAGAGAGTAAGCGTGTTTCATGTTATTAGCTGCTTTTGTTGTTGTTTCGAAACAGATGTTTATTATTTATATGGTTTTATAGAAAACTTATGCGCTTTGCTGTGTGAAATTTAGGGCTATCAATCTAAAAAAGACGATAATAGCACGCTGGTCGATTATTCACGAATAATTTGAACGCTTAACCTAAAATTTTCTTGATTATATATATATAATAAAAAATTTACGTCAAAGAAATCGGATATTAGTGCATACATATTTTAAACGTTCGAAAAAGTATATCTTTACTAACATTCATCTGAGTAAATTTTGCCATAATTATACATTTTGTTGCATGTGACGGCCTAAATAGTACGATTGTGAAATTATAGGAGGAATAGAAAAAAATAGTTGTAATTGAACATTTGTTTTACTATCAATACAAAAACATAAAAGTACGCAATTGTTAAGCAATCTTATCGTTGTTATGACGATAGTAATTATAGCTTGTTTGTATTTCGCACTCTCTTATTTTATAGGGTGATTTTTTAAGAGCTTGATAACTTTTTAAAAAAAAAAAACGCATAAAATTTGCAAAATCTCATCGGTTCTTTATTTGAAACGTTAGATTGGTTCATGACATTTACTTTTTGAAGATAATTTCATTTAAATGTTGACCGCGGCTGCGTCTTAGGTGGTCCATTCGGAAAGTCCAATTTTGGGCAACTTTTTCGAGCATTTCGGCCGGAATAGCCCGAATTTCTTCGGAAATGTTGTCTTCCAAAGCTGGAATAGTTGCTGGCTTATTTCTGTAGACTTTAGACTTGACGTAGCCCCACAAAAAATAGTCTAAAGGCGTTAAATCGCATGATCTTGGTGGCCAACTTACGGGTCCATTTCTTGAGATGAATTGTTGTCCGAAGTTTTCCCTCAAAATGGCCATAGAATCGCGAGCTGTGTGGCATGTAGCGCCATCTTGTTGAAACCACATGTCAACCAAGTTCAGTTCTTCCATTTTTGGCAACAAAAAGTTTGTTAGCATCGAACGATAGCGATCGCCATTCACCGTAACGTTGCGTCCAACAGCATCTTTGAAAAAATACGGTCCAATGATTCCACCAGCGTACAAACCACACCAAACAGTGCATTTTTCGGGATGCATGGGCAGTTCTTGAACGGCTTCTGGTTGCTCTTCACCCCAAATGCGGCAATTTTGCTTATTTACGTAGCCATTCAACCAGAAATGAGCCTCATCGCTCATCGGACACGGACGCGAAACACATTTCGAACCGAACACTGATTTTGGTAATAAAATTCAATGATTTGCAAGCGTTGCTCGTTAGTAAGTCTATTCATGATGAAATGTCAAAGCATACTGAGCATCTTTCTCTTTGACACCATGTCTGACATCCCACGTGATCTGTCAAATACTACTGCATGAAAATCCTAACCTCAAAAAAATCACCCGTTATTATTATTTTTTTATTGTAAAAATATTTTGCGTAAATAATCTTGACAAGAGTTTGTTTAGAATGCTGTGTGTAATGTCAGTGGTGTTAGAAAAAAGTATGCAAAAGTGAATAAAATGCTTTTTTACTCGCTATAATGAGTTGTGAACTAAAAGATAGTTCCTATAAAAATGCTATAATTTTATAGCAAGTTTTTAAATTAAATTTTTCGTAAAAATTTTGAGTTCAGTTAATAACTAAAGTTCCTATAAAAGTTCTAAAATTTTATAGCAAGTTCTTATTTTCGTTTCTGACTTGTATTATGTAGAAAATTAGTTAGTTTAAGATAATGCTTTAACTAGAAATGCCAAAACTAAAGTTCCTATAAAAGTGCTAAAATTTTATAGCAAGTTTTAATTTTCATTGCTGACTTGTATATAAAGAAAATTAATTAATTTAAGACTATGCTTTATCCAAAAAACCCAAAACTGAAGTTCCTATAAAAGTGTTTTTAATTATAATTATGATTTATATTAATCTTCTCTAGTGCAATCTAGTCTTAGTTGAACAATTGCTAATACAATTTATGACGGAGCAATTACGCAAGCGAGCTAAATCTTTAATTATCAAAATTATAGCACAAAAGAACTGCTCATAAATACTGAGAGAAAAGGCCAATTTATAAATCAACAAATAAATCTGTTAATAAAGAGCAAACAGTATGGTATGCACACTTACATGTACTACATCCATGCATACTCTCGTAAATCTTGTCGAGTCGTATCTTTGCTTTTTCCTTATTTTGCAATAGAGTGTACAGACTTATAAATATAAACAGAGTACATATGTATGTATGTATGGGAGGCTTATCAGTTGGCATAACTTTTTTATTTGCTTTTTCATCATTTAATTAAGCAAATACGTAAGCCTTATCAAATTGAGTATTTTTCAAAAAAAAAATGAAATAAGAATAAGTTCCAAAGGCAGAGAATTTAATTGAGAAAGCATACTGTAATCAGTGAAGAAAAATGCCATCAATTTTTTGAACGTAAAAAAGTAGTACGAATTACTAAAAAAAAAACTTCAAATGCTTAAAAGCGCACAAAAAAGATGTACGCGTATATACATACATATGTATACATACTCCAATTGACACAGGTGCTAGCAGCCTTCTCTTTATATTTCTTTCTTTCAGATACTAACTCATACCTCAAGTACAAAATGTATATGTGTGTATGTATACTTGCCGAAAATTGTGCTTATACTATAATATAAAAAAAAATTAGATCATAATTCGCTTTATAGTCGCATAAATTAAAATACATAGCGCTTTTAAATAGCGCAAAAGCCCTTGGATCAGTTTAATGATATTTCTTGTTTATTTTTTTATATCATTTTACACATACATATAACTCATATGAGTACAAATGTTTATAAACGTTGACTTCAAACAATATAAAATAGCACAGCTGCTGATAGGAAACGCTTACTGAGTTATAAGGAAATAGATTACGAAATAAAATTTGTTATTTACATACCATACAATACGTAATTTCGTAGGAAATAGTGAGCGTTAAGTTATATGAGTGCCAATGAGGTCGCCATTAGAATGTGGCGCCTAACTTTGTAAACAAAAAACAAAAACTAGCGATAACTATAATGAAGTGTTGAATACTAAATAATTTGAAATTAGAAATAATTGAATATGAAAAAAACTATTTCGGAGAAATTTTTGAATTTTTTCAGTGCAGAAAATGGTTTCTGGATTTTCTGAGAATGCGTGAAGTTCGATGGATAATTGTGGATACAAACTTGTTATGAATATAATTTGAAATCACTTGTTATATTTATTATTCCCATATCTTGGAGAGTATCGACCCGGTATAAGAGTATCAACTAGTATAGTTTTATTAGACAGATACATATAATCAGCAGTTTCAATTAGTTAACTTCGAAATTCAAAAAACTTTGAGAGTAGTAAACACAAAAAAACTGGTATAAACGTAATCATATGTTTAAGTTGTTTTTATTGTCTTTTCCGTTGCTTTGAGAGTACCGAAACGAACAAACAATTGGTATAAAATATAGTCAGTAGTTTCAATTAGTTAGCTTCGAAACCACCTTTGAGAGTAGTGAACTTAAAAATTTGGTATAAATGTATTAAAAATAAGCAAAAGTGCAAACTGCTTATAATACCTTTGCCGTAGATTGGAAAGTACCGAATCGAACAAACAATTGGTATAAAATCATTAACTGGTATATATAAATTACATTGGTAGTTATAATCAAATAAAGACAGTATAGTAATAATTATATACATAAGTAACAAGTTATATTGAATATATTTCTATATAATACAATTTTTTTAGAAATGACTTTTCGTACACAAAACTAATGTTTTCTATTAAAAGGTAGTTGAATATTTACATAAAGTTTTTAAATTAAAAAAAAAAAACTGGTATAAAACAGGCGACCGTACAATGGGAAACATTTTTTTTGACTAATTTGATATTTTTTTTTTTTTCAAATTCACAAACATTAGCTGTCTGCCAGCAATGGCTCATAAGTACTTTATATTCGTACCTAATTCCCACCTTTGAGTGGCGAGTCTGCGATTTTTAGCATTATGTGAAAAATTAGTCGAAAAAGCTAAACGTTTTTGGGAGTGCACTTAAAATGCTGTAAGGGGTGTGTCAAGCAGCCAGCTTGCTATTAATGACACACACATGTGGCAAGAACAACAAAAACAAAAGTTAATCATATCGAGGGCTATGTCTGATTGTCTTTCTAGCAAACTAACTGTCCGTCCAACTTCCTTGCAACATTGAATAACTGCCACACTGTCTGCCTGACACTAATATAGACATGTCTACACACACTTATATTTTTGTATGTCTGTCGTAATATGGCGGTAATAACATTGCTGACTCATAATGTTTGCCAGAGCATTCAACTTGAGTGGAAATAGCCTTAAAAGTAAACACAATTGTTTGGTTAAATCTATGCACTGTTGTTGTGGTTGTTGTTGATAGTATTGCAGACAGTATACTCATGCTATTCGCTAGGTGTACATATGCGCCGCGTACTTGAGCTTAGTGGTGTGAGCTATTAGGCAATACGCAATTATGATTTTATGTATATTCGCCTTATACAAAATGATGGCGCGTCTGGGTAAGCGGAAATTAGACGGTCAAAAAACAAGTACAACGGTAATTTAAGAATTTCAGCAAAAAATACAGGGTGCTTTCAAACATAAATATGTATTTTAACAGCAGTTTATGTGACTGAACACAGCTACTTGAAACTTATCGCAGCTTAAGCAACGATTTCGGTTAATTTTCCATTTTGTCAGCGTATAAAAATGCCGGTGAGTCGTCGCAGCAGCTAGCTAGTTCGCATTAATTACCTTGATGACGTGGAACAATGCGCTTTCACACGCTTGCGGCTACCGTTTTTGTCGTTGGTTCACATTTTCGTGCGAACTAATTGTGATTGTTATTGGCGAAAATAAGCATTACTGATACAATAAAAATAAATTACGAATAATAGCGCATAAAACAATACTTGACTAAGTCGGCAAGTAATTACGAGGCGATGATTAAGCGCCGTCCAAAGAAGCACAGGCTGAATGGCGACTGTAAAAGGAAATGTGGTGGTGCGCATGCGTGACTCGTACACGATGTTTGGCTTACTCACACGCAAATACAGAATGCTTTCAGTATGAATGAATGAATATGGGTTGGCGACAACGCATCGGAAGTAAATATTGAACAAATTGCTTACATTTACATACATACACACATACATACATACATATAAATGTATGTAGATTACTATATCCGTAGCACGCTTTTACTCATTATGAATGCTGATGAATAATATAGCACCGCGTCTAGCGCGCAATTAGTGGGTGACAGCGCGCAATTAGTGGGTGACAGCGCGCTGTTCATCGCCATGGAATGTCAGCTATTCACACGCTAGTATTGTCACTAGATGAGCGGTGTTGCGCGCTGCACACGCATCACGCATCACGCTGCCCAAAACGCGCCATGACGCAAGGTCTGCCAGCTGTCTGCCTGATTGACCGCCAGTTTGCGGCAGCTAATGCACCAACAGCCGCGCGTCGATGACGTGTTGCGTTGTCATCACTTACATGGTCGGCGCTGTTGCATCTTACTCGGAAACGTGCTACACTTGCGAGTTCGTGAAAATTCTTAGAGTTTTATGCTTACAGCTCATCTCGATTTGTTTGCTTTCTGCGTTCTGCGCTTATTCTTAATTGAACGTGATGATTAAGAATATTTTGGGGATGACTCTTAGCGCAAGCGACACACATACATATATACGCTTGTCACTTGCAGCTGCAACATATCAAAAATACGATTTCATGCAAGTGTGTCTGTCTGTGGGATTATCAGGCGATGAGCTGGCTGCGCTTTAGCGATATGCATTTAAAAATACATAAACTTATACTTACGTATATGTCACATATCTGTAAGATTATGTAGTCAGCTTTGTGCTGCTTTGTTGTTGGCTATTGGCGCGCGCATTCAGCAGGTCGCCGTTAATTTGACCGACTGACGCATAAAGGCAACAAGCAGCAGCTGGCGGCGCGGCGAGTATTTGCGCGGCGTCATGTGCGCCAGACAGGAATGACGCAGACACGCACTTTCAGATGCTACTATTTTGTTAACACGACTTTTTGTTCTCATTACATACACACACACACGCCCATACGTGCGCGCATTTTATGGCTTTGTGCTGTCTGCCGTGTGCCGACTCAGCCGAAATGTCCTTCAGATTTACGCGTTACTGTAAATACTTGTGTATATAAATAATATATGTAAATGCGCGTCGCTTCCTCGTACTGCAGCCGGTGGCACGCTGATATTTAATTGAAAAAAAAAACAGTATTTATGTTTATTCTGTAATACTTGCTACGTGATCTTAAAATTCAAGTCTCATTTAATTTTTTTTTTTCATTTTTTGTTGATATTTTACGCTACCACTTGTGCCGCTGACTCATGCGCAGTTTGCCTTAATTGTTCTTTATACTTAATTTATAGCGACTTTTCGTAAGCACACTTCCCCTTCCCTTGTTCTGCGCTCTTTCACAATGAACCTCATTCATGTCAAAATACAAAAAAAAAAAAAAAATTAAAAATAAAAATAAATGACGAGCTGTAGTAAGTAGTTGACTCAAAGGCACTCACGCGCCGCTGTGATTTACTTTTAACCCGTGAGTAACAGCCGTGCTACCATACTGCCGTAAACATACACCTTCGCTTTTTTAACTTCAAATTCTCACTACTATTTTGTTTATTTCTCATCTTTCTTATTATTTATGCATTATTGTATGTCTTCTTTTCCGCTGGCTTTGCATAAGTCATGGTCAAAACGCGTTTTCACCAACAACTCACACAGTTTTTGGCACTGATGCTATATCTCACAGCATTTTTTTTGCTGTTTTTTGCGCGAGACAGATGCAAAGTGCCAGTAAAAATGGAAAGGTAAGCAACGGCAAAGCGCAAAAACAGTAAAAGTCAGCAGCGCGGAGGGAACATAATAAAATCATAAGAATAACAATGATGCAATGAGCAGCTTGTAGCAGGTGGCAGCTAGACATACATACATACAAACATAAACACACACATGTGTTATATATAAATATATATTTATGCATGGTGTTAGGTAAAGCGCAGAGTGTGTGAACGGACGCTAAAGTGTTGGCCAACAGCAGGTAAATTTACACCGATCGCAACAAGAGCGGACTTAAAGACAAAACCAATAGCAAAAACTATACAAATGAATTTACAGTAAGGTGAGTAATGAGTAGTAGAGTATGAAGAAACTTATATTTTGTTGTGATGACAAATAGGTGCAGTGGGGCGGAATGTATTAATTTTTTAGGAAAAAATTTAAAATTTTAAAACCAAAAATAATAAAGAAAAAATTTAAATAATAAAATAAAAATAAAATAAAATAAAGCAAAAAAAACATAATATAATAAAAACATATATGTATATATATAAACATATATATGTATATAATAAAAATAAATTATTGATCTTCTAAACAAATAAATTTAAAATTTACAAACAAGAAAATAAATAAAAAAATTTGAAGAATTCAAAAAAATATATAATAATACATAAATAAAAAAAATATTTAAAAAATAAAAAAGAGTCGATAAAATAAAATAAAGCAAAAAACATAAAATAATAAAAACAAGTATATACATATATATAATAAAAATAAATTATTGATCTCCTAAACAAATAAATTAAAAATTTAAAAACGAAAAAAAAATAAAAAAATTTTAAGAATTAAAAAAATATATCATATTAAATAAAAAAATTTATAAAATAAAATAAAGCAAAAAATAATAAAGGGTGATTTTTTAAGAGCTTGATAACTTTTTTTTAAAAAAAAACGCATAAAAAAAATCTCATCGGTTCTTTATTTGAAACGTTAGATTGGTTCATGACATTTACTTTTTGAAGATAATTTCATTTAAATGTTGACCGCGGCTGCGTCTTAGGTGGTTCATTCGGAAAGTCCAATTTTGGGCAACTTTTTCGAGCATTTCGGCCGGAATAGCCCGAATTTCTTCGGAAATGTTGTCTTCCAAAGCTGGAATAGTTGCTGGCTTATTTCTGTAGACTTTAGACTTGACGTAGCCCCACAAAAAATAGTCTAAAGGCGTTAAATCGCATGATCTTGGTGGCCAACTTACGGGTCCATTTCTTGAGATGAATTGTTGTCCGAAGTTTTCCCTCAAAATGGCCATAGAATCGCGAGCTGTGTGGCATGTAGCGCCATCTTGTTGAAACCACATGTCAACCAAGTTCAGTTCTTCCATTTTTGGCAACAAAAAGTTTGTTAGCATCGAACGATAGCGATCGCCATTCACCGTAACGTTGCGTCCAACAGCATCTTTGAAAAAATACGGTCCAATGATTCCACCAGCGTACAAACCACACCAAACAGTGCATTTTTCGGGATGCATGGGCAGTTCTTGAACGGCTTCTGGTTGCTCTTCACCCCAAATGCGGCAATTTTGCTTATTTACGTAGCCATTCAACCAGAAATGAGCCTCATCGCTCATCGGACGTAAAGCGCGAAACACATTTCGAACCGAACACTGATTTTGGTAATAAAATTCAATGATTTGCAAGCGTTGCTCGTTAGCAAGTCTATTCATGATGAAATGTCAAAGCATACTGAGCATCTTTCTCTTTGACACCATGTCTGAAATCCCACGTGATCTGTCAAATACTAATGCATGAAAATCCTAACCTCAAAAAAATCACCCGTTAATATAATAAAAACATATGCATATGTATATACATATGTATGTATGCATAATAAAAATAAACAAAAAGACATAAAAAATATATAAATTAAGGAAATTATACAAAACAAAATATAAAAAACAACAATAATAATAAAATAAAAATTAATAAAAAAAATCTTTGAAGAAACCTACTTTTTGTTATGATTACAACTAGACATGATGAGCTTGATAAGCTAATATTATCAAAAAAAATAATAATAATAAATTAAATGAAATGAAAAAATTGATTGCAAAAATATTATATTAAAAATTAAATGAATATACTTCGTGAATATCGAATAAATTTCAAATTTGAGCAAAAATTTACGAACTGTGCCTTAGACTTAGGCACTTAAAAAACGTTTATTGTTGAAACTTCTATTTACGAGCTAAATTAGAATTTTATAATAAATTATTATTATTATTTTAATAAATTATCGCTCTTGGTGGTCATAAAAGTTATCTTATTAACAATTAATGCTCGTACTAAGTCTTTTTTACTGATAAAAAAATTCCGAAATGGTTTTTGATAACATTTATTGAGCTTAAGCCAGAAAAGTTTCAAAATACCGCATTATTAGTATACTTTCAGGCGATTTGATTAAAATTAAAATATTGTAGTATACTTCTAAGCACCCACAGGCTTCCATAAATCAATAAAGATCCAGAAATTTTTATAATTTATACGCAATAAGTTGCGTAGGCAACAAATTTATGAGATGTACATAAATATATAGAACTAAACCTTCTTCTCGACGCATTATTGCAGCAATTTTGAATACAAAGCATATTTTTAGGCAAAGCGGTTGCAAATAAGAAGTTTGTACACATTAAATTTTAGCTTAATATTTTTCAAAATCTTTTCACTGTGCGACTTCCTTTAGGCGAGTCATTGGACAGCACTAAGGTTGCTATTACTGGCACTCAAATGCATACATACATTTACTTACTTGTGTAGCTATGTATGTTAATGTATTACTGTTCATTATAAGTATACGCTTACAGTCAGCCGTGCACTTATGCGTTAGAGCTTAGTAATAGGTTTGAATGATAAGTGACATTCGATAAATCAAGCAAATCAAACAAAAGCCAAATCGAAAAACAAAAATACACAATAAAAGCATACAGAAATAAAGTAAACAGTAAATTAAACGTAATTATTGCAAATGATTCATGCAAAACTGTTGAGGCCGCCCCGACGCCGCAAAAGTTCAAGTGCGTGCCGCCTTAAACGAACTCGACGCTTAAACTACACTTGAGTGAGCTTCGAGCTGAACTCAAAGCAAGCAATCAACAGTAATGCGAAAACACAATAAAGTATAGCAGCGTGGTTAAGAGTAGTATTGCGCGCAAGCGCAGCCTACAGCCTTCGTGCAGTACAGCAAGGCGGTGAAGGCGGTCTAACAACAAATTTGCTGCTTTGTCATACCAACAGCAGTTGCTACACAGCCGCAAACATAATGCACGGGTAATCGATGGCAAATGATTTTCGGTTAAAAATGAAAAAAAAAACGCGAAAATTTTCCTTTGACGCGTTGACAGCACTGCCGCGTCATTTGACCTTCAACTTGCGCAGTCAAGCAGCTGATTGGTTCATTTGCGTTGAAATCAAGTCATGTTGAGTGGCATGCATGCGAAGCCCAACAATTAAAAGAACCCAAAAAAATTATTATTTTTTATATAAAAAAACACGGACAAAATGTATTTTTGCCGAGTTTGACGACTCATCGTCGTCGCGGCCGTGCATTCAAGTGCAGTAATTAGACAAACAATCAAATAACATTTCAATGCAAATCGCAAAGGGAAGTTCATTAAGTTTTAATTTAAAATTTTTTTTTATACAAAGTACGCGCAGTGTTAAAAATAATTGAAAAATGTATAATAAAAATAAAAACGCAAAATCAAATCAACCTTCACTTTCTTATACGGCGCAAAGATTTTTTTGGCGCTGCCGATGATTCATCGGCAATCACACCTTTACAGGGAGCGCCTGCGCGCACGCTACCGAAACGCTGACAAGCACGCGCACGCACACATAAACACACACACCTATATAGGTATATTGGTGCTGGTGATTTACTTCGGCCGTATGACCGACTGCCTGACAGCTTGATCATTTGCACGCTTCAATGGCTGCATGGATTCCCGTGCGTTGTCAACAGCAACATCAGCCAATAGCAACAACAACAATAATAATAATAAAAAGCGCTGTGATCTCATGCAAATGTAAACAAAAACGGCGTATTATACAAATTCGCTATAAAATTTAATGAATCTCGTGTGCCACCCTTCCTTTTAACCAGCCGCCTACCGCGCTCCCCTCATATTCAGATGAGTGTCCATGTTTGGGCTGTTTGTCTCTTTACGGCGAAGCGCTGGATGATTTCAACGCCAGTGATTTACGTTTGCATATATATGTGGTATATATACATATGTATGTATGTGCAAGCATCGCGCTGCTGGAATTTTTACAAGCTTACTCCACGCCACATACTCGTCACTTTCTTGTGAACATTTATTTATGACTTATAAGAAATTGTTTATATTTTAAATTGCTGAAGCATGAGTCTGCTTACCGATTGATATGTTTGCGCATTCCCATAACTATGTATGAGTATGTGGTTGCAGAAGTAAGTCATCAGCGCGGATAACCAGCAGCGCTGACCAAAGGCCGCACACGCACACATACATGCATGTGTGTCTGCCTTGGCTCATAATACTATGTATGTATTTATATTTAGCTTGTAAATTCCTTTGATCACACACATAGCGCCTCAATATCAGACACATTTCGTTGTTTTCTTAAAATTTTCTGGGTTTTCGACACCCACCAAAAGCGCTTATTTTTAGCGCGATGACAAATGCGTGGAAATATTAAAATATTTACATGCACACACACATACACACAGCCATGCATTGTCTGTGGCACTTATTAATAACTGTGCACACGTCCTCAACACATCCGCATTGCGAATATTTGGCATATTTTTCGACTCTAATTGTCCAATCATTGCCTGCATTGCGTTGATTTGCCCATTACAGCGTTTAGTAATTATAAATAGCTAATCTTTGGTGACAAAACTAGCACTACAACAACAACATTGTGGCGTAAAGTAGTCATAGATTGCCGATAAGTGCTTTTGTTTGCTGAAAACACTTTGTAGCAGTCGTGATTAGAGTTGCACCCAGCACCTCGGCAAATAATTCGCGCTCAAATGGAAGAAAATACAATAAGAACAACACAAATATATATATTCGCTGGCGTAAATGGCGCAGAGCGTCGAGAGTCACACTTCTATTTGCAATATGTTATTATTGTTTTTTATCTAATCAGCTCACTCAGGTGATAATTAACACCTCGGCTGTCATTAGATTACATTTGTATTTGAGAGAGGTCTACGTCGGCGGTGTTAATTTGCGTAAACAGTAATATATCCATGCACATCCTCGTGTTTTTGTTATTTTTTTTTATGACTAAACAAAGTCAAAAGCGCAGGTTTTTTCAAATATTTTTTGTAATAGCTTATGGCACTTAAAAGCTTTAAGTTTAAGGTAAATATCGTGTCCAGCTTTAAGGATTGCTTGGTGAAAACGAAATATTTTAATTTTTTTTTATTAAAAGTACTTTTTTATTTTTATTTATTTTTTATTAAAAGTACTTTTTTATTTTTATTTATTTTTTATTAGAAGTAATTTCTTATTTATTTTAATTAACAGTACTTGTAAAATTTCGAAAACTGGCGAATGAAAATAATTTTTAATTTCGATTTGTTTTTAATTCATATTTATCGTTGATTACTGAGCGTTAGCGCAGTTTACAACCAGAAAATTTTCCACGCTTAATTGCATTTTGTCACCAAAAGCGTGAAAAAAAATCTATAAGCAAGCATTTACAACCTGATTTACTTTTATTTTTCCTCTAAATCCTTCATTTTGTGAATACATTTTAAAAATGGTTGTTAAATATCACCTTCAGACTGTTAAATTCCCAAAAATACTTTCGTTGCCTACATTTAGGCTAAAAACTAATTGAAACAATTTTAATCAGAAGAATAACTTAAAAAATGAATAAATTTTCTTTGCTTTCTTCTATATGTGACTGTCTGAACTTTCTTTATAGACATTTTGTTTCTCTTGCTTATCAATTTCATCATATCATTGCTTTACTTTTACTATCTGCGCCGGCTCTATTAAATATTTGCATTTCTTTTTGATACAATTGCTCTAAATATCTTAGTACATAAGTATATATGCTATTCGTGACAACTTGTCGTCTTATCGTGCAAACAGAGAGTGCAACTATAAGCGAGAAAGACAGTTTTGAAAACTGTGTCTCCGGTTTTCTAAGAAAAATTGTACGCAATATGTTCATAGTAAATATGTATATCTAAGAATAAGAAAGTAAACTTTTTTGTTTTTTTTTTTTTGCAACTCAAACAATGTACTAGTTTGTTGGAAATATAAGTTTCTAAAAAATATATACATATTTTTACTTTTTTTCTCTTAAATAAAAATAATTTGAAAAATGATTTAACAGCTCAAAAATGTTACCAGAAATGTATATGATTATATATTTTATTTATCTAATGCTATATGTGCGCATGTTAAAAAATTTAATATTTTTTTTAAGTAAATATTTTTAGAAATTGTTTTTAAACCCTTTTATTTTTATTTTTGATTTTATTATCTTGAGCAATGTTCTTGTAAAAAATCAGGTTTGAGCAAAAATATAATCAGCACATTGATTAGTTACGAAAAATTAATTATTTTACAATTATGCTTTTGATAAGAAATTAAATTTTAGAATTTTCGAAAAACTTGCATGCGATAAAATTTATTGCTAATTTTCAAAAATTATTGCCAATGCATTTCTATTATGAAAATATAGTCTGTACAACTGTAATAGTTTGAACATAATTTTAAGATCTTGTCTTCATTTTGATGCAATTTGCCTATTTTTTTGCATGCGAGAAGTTTTGTTTTTCTTTCTGTCAATTTTCAAATTTTGATTTTTGTAACTTTCAGTGATCTCTGAATAAATTTTATAAAATTTTTAAATTTTTTCGCATGCGAGAATTTTTTTGCAAAGTAGATTTTGTGCTTTCTACTGTTTGAAAATAATATTTTTAAAAACAAACTCTTTTTTCTGTTTTTCTTGCTGTTAATTTTCAAAATTTGATTTTTGTAACTTTCTGAATAAATTGTATGCTATTTTAAAATTTTTTCGCAAGCGAAAAATTTTTTTTTTGGAAATTTCTCAAAAGTAGTTTTTGTGTTTTTTACTGTTAAAAGCGTATTACTTTAAAAACAATTTTTTGCTCAAACATTTTGTAATTTTTTTGCATGCGACTTATTTACTACTTTTTTTTAAAGCACTTCTTCTTTGCCAAACTCTATTTACTATCTTTTCTTTGTGAACTTACATATATCACCTTTGCTTTATGACAACGCGTGACACGTGCCTCTCAAAAATTTATAGATCTCACAGCATCATTTAGTAGAGTTTTTATGTCAGCGGGTCAGGAAAAAATGGAAAAAACGAGCGCTAATGCTTTATTAATTTGAAAAAATGTGTAAAAAACCAGAAATAAAATCGTGAAATAGACGTAAGATAACTATCAATAAAGAGCGAGCGAAAGAGAGTAAAAGAGGCAGGGAACTAGTGGGACCTAAGTTACCCATCAGCAACAACAAGAAAACAGTAATTACAGCAAGAAGAATTAGTGAGCGCTGCTGAAGCCGATTCATTCACGAAACTCACGAAAGTTCAGGCACTGGAGAAATTTTTGGGGTCAAGTGCCAGATATTCTATAAAAAGTGTAATTAGATTATTTACGCTTGGAATTTGAAGAAGAAAATTAGGAAAAGGTAACAACAATATAAATATATATATATATACACAAAATTATTGTTATTATTTCCTTTTGCTGAAAGCGAATCAACTGCCCAAACTGGCAGCGGCGGAAGCAGGTGGGCAACGCCAAGTCAAACATGGAAGACAACTACTATCTACATACGTACATATGTATATGTATATATTTGTAGAAAATAGCAGAGTAAGCCAGAAACGCGAATGGGAAGTGTATACAGTATATAAAAATACAGCAATAGCAATCCATCGTGGTGGCCCATTGTATGAGGTTGTATGAAGGGCAGCCGGGCGGTTCGGCTAATTCTAGCGTGAAGAACGTGCGTAATGACACATTTGGTTTGTTTACTGAGTCTATGTTTGTATGCTTGTAGTTATGCGCGGACTAATGAATGGATAGTGGAAATAAATCTGTTTTCACACTAGAGCTTACTGATAGCCATATGTAAAATTTGTATATGAATGAAAAAATGTAAAGAAATCAATGAAGCGCTAAATGAGTGAATGGACAAACGACACTTGAAAGTAAAAAATCAATAGAAATGAAATAAGTAATAATAAACAATTCAAATGCAAACATACGCACACACAAACGTTGAACGAAAGGATGAATATGGATAATTGCATTTGTGCTGACAAACAATGAGCCGGAGCTTAAATGGATTTTTAATTGCTTATTTGCATAAATTTTTGGTCGAACAAAAAAAGGAGTGGAAATATGCGTAATGAAAAAAATATATAAAAGATTATTATTAACAAATTATTAGATATATACATACATATGTATGTATGTATATATACATACATATGTATGTATGTATATATACATATAAACTTGTATGTAAAATGGCCAAAAAAATTTTAATTTTAAAATATTGCTTGAGTGCAGAAAATACATTAAAAAAATTATATTCTGTCATAAAATTCGAAAAAAAAATAAATTTTAAGGTTTTATTTAATTATTATTTGTGAAAATTAAATTTAAAAAACAATTATTTTTATACCAAGCATTCTGTTAGGTGGATAAAGAGGTGCGTCTCGAAAAAATATTGAGAACATTTAAAAATTTTGAGTTTTAGAAAATTTAAATTTTTTGAAAATTGCAAAAATAAACAAATATTAAATATTATTAATTGAATAAGTAACATATTGCATATTAAGTACTTTGATAAAAAAAAATTAATTCTATATACATATGTACATACAATAAATATTTCAATTCAAATTAAAAAAAGTTTAAATAAATCCATTTCCAAAGTTATAATTTCAATTTTAAACAAATTTATGAACTAAAGTTATCGAAATAAAATAAATATTTTCAACATAAATTTAAAAATAATTAAAGAATTTCAATTTGCCAAAATTGTAAATTAAATTCTAATTAAATTTATGAATTAAAATAATTTAGAAATATAAATTTTGAAAAATAAAAGAATTATTTTTTTAATTTTAAAACCTAAAATTAATAGAAAATATCAATAATTAGGCATTGGGGGATGTTAAAATTTAAAACTATTTGGAATATGAATATTAATTATTACTAAAATTTGCAGATTTAAAAATTATATTTTCAAATTAAAATTAATAGAGACATTTAAAAATCATAGATTGGCTGATATTAAATTTAACTATTTTAAGTTTTTTATTTTTAATTTTTATATTTTTTTTATTAAATTTAAAACTTTTGTAAAATATTTTTTTTTAATTTTTATTAAAATTTCTTTATAAAAAACACTTTTCTAAAATAAAATATTTTGTTTTATTAAATAAAAATTAAAAAAAAAACATAAAAAATCAATTTACAAGTATTTAAACTTATAATTCATTATTATTATTAAAACTTTCAACCATTAATCAAATTTTCAAAATTTAAAATTAAAGTTTAAATTAGCATAAACCATAAAATCATAAATTGACGGAATATAAATAGTAATAAAATAAGACAAAAATATTGGCAAATATTAAAATTCGAAAATAAAATAAAAAAACCTAAAATTAGCAAATATTAAATTATTTCAAAATTAAAAACTAAATTTTAAGCTAAAAACTAATATAAAAACTTAAATAACAAATTCTTTCATCTTAAATTTTCCAACTCGTAAATTATTGTTATGAAAAAT
The DNA here is from genome assembly GCA_037783105.1 of Bactrocera zonata. Lineage (NCBI taxonomy): Eukaryota > Metazoa > Arthropoda > Insecta > Diptera > Tephritidae > Bactrocera > Bactrocera zonata. The sequence goes on along the minus strand of JBAWJQ010003453.1, from coordinate 529,065 downwards.
TAAGACAAAAATATAAAAAATATTAGTAAACCTTAAAAACAAAAGTGAAAATTCACTAATTTGCAAATTTCGAAAATTGAAAACCTTGCAAATTAATGCAAAAGGTAAACAAACTATTCTGTGTAACCTAAAATTTATACATTCCTCATTAACATTTTGATTTCAGTACATTTTCTGCCAATTATCATATTTTTCGCATGCAAATTTTCAGCTATTTATGGTTTACTAAAATAGTTTAATTATTATAATACTAGAATTGTACGTTTTTTGTTCATAATTAATGCCTCCAGTACATGAATGAATTCGGCATGCGCAATGAGTGAAAATCCATAAAGAAAAAATAATACTACAGAAAGTCGCAAAAAAGAAATTATAATGATAATCACAATAATACAGACCGTAGCCATAAGCGTCAGAACACACACGCACACATGCATCTGCGCTTAAGCACACAGGCATTAGCGTAACAGCACACAAACGCGCACCAAAGTGCCACGAAAATAAACACAACGCCATATAAATATCATACGTAAGTGCTTATATGTGTGTGTGTATTTATATTTACTCGCACAGCGATTGCTTCAGAAATTTCATGGCATAAAAATGAAATGGATGATGAGTCATCGTCAGTCGACAGCCGCAAACCACCAACCTACCAACCAGCCCGCCAGCCAGTGAGCGAGCTAGCAGCCAGCGCGCTGTTTTCTTTTTGTGTTTAGCGCGCATACATGTATGCATGTGTATGTTGGTGTATTTGCAGGCAGGGAAGTCGCCGTCAGTCAGCTAGTCATCCATTGCTTTTGTTGATTCTTTACTTATGATCGCTGTTGTTGTTGTTGTCAAATTGTTATTGTGTTGCTTGAATATTGTGAGCTGTTGCTTCACCGGCAGCAGGCCACGCCGGGGCCGAGTATGAGTGAGTAGAGAGCGAAATTTCGCTTGCACACTCGAATCTCCTAGATAACATTGCACTGACAAACATACATACTTATATGTATGTGTTTGTATATGTATGCATAGCTGTAGCGCCGCAATTCAAGTGTGTCTATGTATTTATGGGCATATTTGCCAGATATTGCCGTGTATTGTTAGCATTTCAAAATTCTATTGTCGTTGTTTCTTGGTGTGGTTGTTGTTGTAGTTTTAGTTTGTACTTAAAAGGCACGACAAATACCAGGAAGAGTGCGGTGAAGAAGCAAAACAACAGCAGCTGAAATGTGTAGCGTTAGACACCTATACTCAGCTATGTACATATGCGTGTGTGTGTGTATGTGAAGGGGCTGACGTTCAATGTGTTTGTGCGTTGTTCAGGGGGGTTAGGCGGCAATGGGCAGTGGAAAGGTACTACTTACTCACTCGTCGTAGATTATTGCAGACTTGTAAAGTGAAGTGTGCGCGCGTATTAAGGCATTGGTGGGGTGCTAATGGGCTGTGTGTGCTCTGGGTGGTGGGTTGGTGGGATGCAGTAAGGTCGCTCGGCCCGTTGGTTGGTAGGCTGGCAGTGAATGTATTTTTAATGGTTTCGTGCCGTGTGCGAATTTAACGAAAAATAAAAATATTTTTTTGAGAGCTTTTGTTGTCATCATTACTGGCATTTATGCGTGTGTATGTATATTATATACATTACGGGGTATATATTGCTCTTATTACATAAATACATAAACATATTTATTTTCTATATTTATTGTACCTTGGCAAATTTGTTTTTATTTTTTTATCGACTTCTTTTAGGATGAGTTATTGGGTTTTGTAAAAAATATTGACAAATACAAGTACTATGTACATATGTACTTGTATGTACATATGTATGTACATTAATGCTGTAGGTGCCTTCACAAAATGCTTGTAAGTTCAATTTCATTAAAACTGTATTATATATTTTGCAATCAAATATCGGTAATTGTGGTCAATGAGTCTGAAGTTCGTAGTAAAATTGTATACAAACTGTGTTGTAACATTGAAAGCGAAGATTCTGTGGAAATTTTTATGTCTCATGCTACTTTCTGATATGAAATAGTCATTTTCTAACAATATAGTTGAACTTTCATGACTGGCGGTTCTCCATAACTCAAACTCTTGAATTTGCAATAGAAGTCAAATTTCATACAAATTTCCTTAAATAACTTGAAGTCTCTGTAACACGAAGTTTTTTTTGTAAATTATGATGATTTCAGTTGGGGAAGCTCAACTGTATATATTATTATTTATTTAAAAGATATAGCGATTATGTGTCTTACACCTCATTAAACTTTATCTAATGTAAAATAACCTCAAGAAGCAGTCAAAGACATAGTGAATCATCATAACTTTATGCCATACCCATCTGTGTATGTACATATGTTAGAATTTATTTATATTAAGATTTTCACTTATTTTTACCGAAATGTGTGAATACAGATATTTTCACACAAAAATTAAATTTTGAGTTTGAGGTTATGTGGAGATTCTTTGTATTTACTTTTTATGTTAGATATGTGAAGATAGATTTTTCGTATTTCCTTTTTGAATTTAAGGTTATATAAAGGTATCTTTTTCTTGAATTTCTTACTTTGCTGAAATCTAGAATAATATTGGGAATCTTCTGACTAAATTTGAAGTTATGTTAATTTATCGATGTTATGTAATATAAAAATCTTGTCAATTCCATTTCTTCAATTTTAGGCTAAGTGAAGGTTTCATATTTTTAATTTCTGAATTTGACATAACGAAGATTTTTTATCCAATTTCCGACTGCATAGGTTTCCTCTACAATTGCTTTCAAAATCTCTCTGAAATTTTTAATATGCTTTTCTAATTGCTAATAATCTTTAATAATGATTTAATAATTCGCAGAATGTTTTTTTTTTATTAAAATTTTTTAAACAAAGTTATTATGATTTCTGAGCTCAAATGGAAAATGATATGAAATGATTCACGTCCTAAAATATAATTATTGATACCAAAATTTATATTTTATAAGAGTACTATCTAGAACTGCGAGGTAAAAATTAGAAACAACGCTATAACTGAGTAAAAATATTAAGCTTAAACCAAGGCTAGTTCAAACTACAAAAAAACTACAAAAAAAAAGTATGATTTTCTTTGAAAACTTACTCATCACTAAATGGACAAAAATGACTAAAACCACAAATTATCCCGTCGATTTACTTTGAAACCTTATTTTTGATACCCTATACCACTCAAAATTGTCAACAATGACTAAAACCCAAATTTTCCAGCTCGAAATAGCCACATTGCATGTGCTCAATAAATAGTTAATTACGAAAATTTCCCTATAAATTTGTATTTTTATTGTATTTTCGTACGCATTAGAAATATTAGACCAACGGTAACGGTATAATTAGAAAAGGACACGCAAAACAAGGATCATAGACAGAAAACACACGCAGCCCTAGCATGAAAACACTAGCGCTAACGGATATTCCAGGCCACGCACCTGCCATTAGCAGCTGGCTAATGGGAAAATTCGGTAATAATCGTTAGGAAAAAACAGGTACAAATAGCCACTTACGGCATGGAATACGAGCAGTTATTACGGTAAATGGATAGGCAGGTTGTTTACATTAAGCGCAAACAGTTACGTAAGAGTAACAATTTCCTAAACAAATTTGAGAAAGTCTCCAGGATATGACTACAAAAATAAAATAAATTCCTTTTAGACCCCATTTTCCAACGACAACAGACTAAAAGTCAAATGCACATAACTGTAAATTTAAACTATGCAAGAAATCGCCAAATGCTGATGAAAATCGGAAAACCGCTAAGCAAATAAAAGAAAACAAAAACATACAAATAAACTTGCATGTTGTGGGAAACACACAAAAACTGCAAGAAGTGGAAGCGGCGGTTTGGAGCGGTGTGGAGAAATAGCAAAAGGCCGCGTGTCAACAATTTGGCCCCAAGGTAGTTCTATTTAGCCGCAAACAGTCGCGCGGTGTCCCGCCAAAAGGCAAAATTAATGTTTATGAGTGCCACATTTCAATATACATACATATGTATGTATGTGTGCATGTGTGACTGTTGTGTGTGTAGTGCTAAGAGCATGGAAAGAATGTCCACCGTCCTTTGGCTGTTTCTCAGCACACGTCCGAAAATAGATCAATGCCCGCGGCAAGAAGGCGAAGGTAGTGGAGGTGAGCGCACATATTTTCACATATACAAACATACGATACATGTACAAACATATATATGTACATACATATACATTTGTATATGCATACCTACATTTGTTTGTCCGCCTGCCAGCTTGGGTTGCGGTGGAGCTAAGGATTTGCTTTAAGGCAGCCGACAACCAAATAAATACACGAACATGACGCCGCCATTAGAAGGTGGGGTGGTGTAGGAGTGCACCAGCCGTGGTAACGGTTAAATGTACGACGCAATAAAGCGCAAATAAACCAAAATCGATGACAGCCGCCAAGGCAAACGAGAAGCGAGAAGCCACAATGAAGGTGCTGAGCAGTTGTTGTCGTTGTTGTCGACAAAGAAATATAAGAAAATAATAATATGACGAAAGGGTGCCACACCGGTGGGTGGGGGTGGTGTGTGGCGGCTTTTTGTGCCACATTTGCCTTTGTAAGGCGATGACTCATCGACAATACGCGCCGCCATCCTCATCATTAGCTGCTGCTGTTGATGCAGCAATAACACCACCAAACAAGAGCAACACATGCTGAGCCTCAAAAATAATGCCACCACCATCACCGCCACCAGCAATGAGCGCAGCACAGAAGTGTTCGTGTATGTATGTATGCAAGTGCTTAAGGCTACAGACGTGCTCATGGCAGCTGTTGTGACAAGCACAACAACTACAACAGTGCGCAAAGGAATGAAAACAGTAGCAGTTGCGGCGTTGTTTGTTATTTTTGGATTTTGTAAGCAGTGAGCGCGTGTGTTGGCGCTGTTGTTGCTTTACGCACACAGCAAAACACTTCCTACTCACTTGCCTGCTGGGAAAAGCAGCGCTTGTGAACCGGTGAAGTTCAGGTGTAAGCGCGACAAAAAAGGATTGAACTTTATGTGAATGGAAGTTGTTAAAGTCCAGAAATAAATTTTCTGTGTTTATATAAGGGATTTCAGAAAATCGATTAATATTTTCGGGAACGAAGATAGACTTTTGACTTTCAAAGGACATTTTCTTGTATTTTGGCACATACATATGTAGCTTAATCTACTTTCGAAAATGTCAAGAAGTAAATTTGAACAGCTTTTCATAGATGACAGCTGTCAAAAAAGGCTGGAGAAGGTGTCATTGATTTCAAAAATTTGAATTTTAAAAATAATTTACAATTTTAGGCGCCTGTTTGCTCACTATTATGGAATGTTTTACATGCTTTCCACTTCCCGTCTACTCACCGAATTTCGGTCAACTACATTAGACAGCTTTTTCCGACAGGGTATTCTATCTGCTCACTTCAGTTCAGTGCGTGCGTGCTTTCCTCATGGCAAACGCATGTGCCCGTGGGGACAAAAGTGTGTGCGTGACGCAAAACGTTACGTTGCAGGCGCAAAAAGCAAGAACAACTTACAACAAGTACCAATAAAAAAACAACTAAAAAATACAAAAATCGAAAAAAGTTATAAGGCAAACACAAATGCGTTGAAATAGAATAGCAACAACCCCTCAGATCGATTTTGCTGCGTGAGTGTGCTGGCACACGAAGAAACTGAGGATGACTAATCAGTGAGAGCTCGATATAAACAAATAAATAGTAGCTAAAGGAAGTGCACTCCTGAGCGCATAAGTGAGGAAAGGTGTAGAGGGTAGAATACCAATCTACTGCTTCGAGGAGGATACAGAAAAGCGAATAGGTGGAAGGTGGGTGGTGGTTATATTTATATGTCTTTATAAGTGAACCGGAAGAACGCTTGTGGTTACTGTTGATTGTGCAGCTAACGGGATGTCTCGTAGCAGGCACTTCGCTTGCGATGCGTCATGCATCAGCCGTTGAAGGGCGGAAGAGCAACCACACCACAGCACAAGGCGACACCTACCACAGTGGAAATGTCAGACAGCATGTCAGCCAGCAGCAGGAGTGAATGCAAAAAGCAAGCAATAATAATAATAACAACAACAGCAATTAAACTGCAGCAGCGCCAAACGGTTGGCAGACACGCTTGCCGGCAACAGTCACCAAATCAGCAGCAATGAAATAATACACGCAACAAAACCGTTTTGAGCCAACTATTGACCACACTCTGCGCCGTCTTTTTGGCTGCCTAAAGTCTCCTGCTTCTTCGGCAATGCCGCAACAACAACAGCCAAACATGCACAGCAATCCAGCCCCAGCCAACAGGGCTTTCACGTCAACGTCGCTGTAATCGTGTACACAACTTTTCCCAGGCATTCCCTCGCATTGTGTCGTTCGGGCTGTTGGCCTTTTTGCAACAACACCACCAACAACAACGTTCGCGAATGCGCCTGCTGCAGTCTGGAGGGTCGCACGCCCGGCATACACACACGTACAAACAGCCACGTAACTCTGTGCTTATGTAAGTGTCACTAGGAGCCATACTGTCTGTGACGAATGGCGAAGCAAGACACGGCCGACTACAGCAATGCTAACGACAGGCGCTGCGCAGTCTACTCGCGTATAAATGTATGTGTGTGTGTCTGTGTTGGTGGCACGCTTGGACAGTCACTCAAATGGTAGACAGTAGTTGCGTTGTTGTTAGCGCTGCGAATTTTATTGTCGTTTCATACAGGAGCGGCACACAGAAAACAATAACAATAACCGCACTAACAACAAGAAGAGACAGCAAGTTGCTTGCATCGTAAAATTGAACGTTAATGTTGCTAATTAAATAAAATTGAAGACTTCGCCGCCATGACGACACGCTGACAGCTTTCGACTGCTTAGCAAAACAAAAACGGCCACAAGTGCAAAATGCAACCAACGGCAACTTATGTCTGCTGCAGCAACGAGAGGGTGCGAGAGACAAATTCAGCCGATCAGCAGTAAAATATAAGTCTATAGCCAATATTGTGAACAATAATTTTCATTGCTATGCAAAAGCCATAAAATCGTGCAACAACAACAAGCGCGTGTAACGGCGAACACGAAAACACTCATTCATGCATTATTATTGAGGAAAATTTTCAAAGCAGCGAAAACTGGCGATTGACGTCAAGCAAGTATAAAAAGCGAACAAAAAGCGAATGTAGTAATTTAAATTTAGCAAAGAAAATTCACTGTTGGCATTATTGGAATATGTTTCCACTTAATCCCACGAGTTGTAGGCACAATGAGTAAGTGTACAAGGTTTTTTCTCAGTTTTTTTTTTTAATTTATTTTAAATTATTCTTGCAAATGTCAAAGGCGCGTGGTTAGTGACAAATCTCTTTAAGGCTGCGCAAATTTATAATTAAATAAAGGCATTAAAAAAGCATGTACACTAACGAGTTAACTAAATGAGTAATGCGTTGCTGAGTAAGGCGAGCATGTGTGCACTTGTGCTTAAAATACTAAGCAGAAGTAACATAATAATCTAAATATGCAAAATTCTTATAGAAAAGAAGCACATAAATAATATTAATAAAATTAGAAACACAAAATAGAAAAAAACTTTTTTATAAAAAATTAATAAAAATCAAATAAAAAAACAAAAATAAAAATTAAAAAAGAGCTAAAAAAGAGAAAACAAAACAAATTGAAACAATAATAAATATATTTTGTGTTTAGAAATTTTCAAAAAAAAAAAAATGATAAAAAATATCAAAGTTAATAAAAGAAAAATAAATATTTAAATATTAATAAATAATTAATAATAATGGTTAAAAATAAAAACAAGAAAAAAAGTTAAAAATATATAAATACAACAAATTATTAAAAAATACAAAATATATACATTTATATGAAAATATAAAAAATTACGCTAAAAAGGATTTGCATTTGTTTTGCATAAGTCAAGTTGAAATAAAAAATGTTAAAAATGTTTAAAGAAAAAAAATGTATAACAAATAGAACATGTTGTAAAGAAAGAAATAAAGAAAATATCATAAATAAAATAAATTAATTTTATAAGTATAAACACATATTATTCGTAATATAATTAAAATAAATATTTTTAGGCATAAGAAACTTAAAGAATATTATTAAAAATTACTCAAATTACAAAAACAAATTTTTTTTTTATTTTAATTTATTTTATTCATAATAAAATTTTAATTTTTATTGTATTTTTTATTTATTTTGAAATATATTTTTAAAAATTACTAAAACTTAACTTCAAACTTCACAGTTGGTTGAAATTTTAATACTTCGTTTTTTCTTATTTTAATTAAACAAAAAAAAATATTATTTAATTGATTTTTAAATTTAAATGTTTTATATTTTTAAATTTTATTGTTTTAAGTTTAAAATGTAAAATTTTGTATTTTATTTATTCTAATAAAAAAATTTTGAACTTTTGTTAAAAAAAATTAGTTTTTTAAACTCACCCAGAGCACCACTAATAGTTTAGTAAGATGTATAAAATATTAAGGTAAATAAAAAAAAATTTCGAATTTTCACCAAAAAAAAAAGAAATTGATTATTTATATAAGCACAGTCTCCATAATTATATATGTATATGTTTTTTTTTTTTGGCATTTTCCTCTTCAACCTAACCTCAATTTCCACTTACACGTGACTCACAAACCCATTGATATTAGGCTTTGAAAATAGCTAGTTAAAATGCTTTGTACTCACCAATAAAATCGTAGGCTTCCTGAAAATATTGTTTGATATTTTGATGTGGCGTATCACTGGCAGGTATCTGTTTATATTTAAGTCCCGGCGCTGGACCTGAACTGGGTGCTTGGCAGGTAACATTCAAAACACAATTGGCGCCCACACTACTCGGATCGCTGGCATCTTTGCCGTTGCCCAATAGTAAATGGGGAAAAACTGGTGACGCGGGATGGGTTTCAATATCTAAGGTGAAAAAAGAGACAATATGAAAAAAAAAAATTATTGAAAAATATTAACAAAAAAATTTTAATTCAATATTTAAGGTAAAAAAAAGACAGTATGAAAAAAAAAAATTAGTGAAAATTATACAAAAAAAAAAAAAAAAAAATATTTTAAAATTCATAATTTTTTTTTTTTTTTTTTGATAAATTTCAGAAATTGAGAAGTTAAATGAAAATTATCAAAAAAAATTATTTAAAAAATTTTAATTTAAAATAAAAGCATCAAGTGAAAAAATATTAAAATAAATGGAGAATAAGTTGTTGAAACTAATTTCTATTAAGTACGCGTAATACTTCCCATATAATCTAGTCTTTACATACATTGTACATATATATCTTTGCGTGTGCAAATTTGCATTTAGCGATTTAGCGACGATTACTTAATGTTCTACCCTACAAATACGAACTTATTACGACGCAAATGACAAGCTTGTACCATAAAAAAGGTGGAAAATTAAAAAAATGTAGTGGAAAAATATATTAGTCAACAAAAATGGTGCGCTGATGAGTGATCTTATTACAGAGCAGCTATGATATACTGGCATAGTTAAGTAGGTATGTATGTACATAGGTATATACGTGTATATAGTATGTGTATCTGAATTTATTTCACATACCAGTGCTCGAATGTGGTTTAAGCCGCACGCGCCCAATTTAGCGCTTTTTAACTCACATGCAAACATACACATGTACTTACATATGAGTACTATATGCTTATTAATATGATACTCGCATTATAATAATATGCGCTCATCAGCTTATTGGCAAAGCTGCTCCACCTACAAACGAACATTTATATAGAATAAAAATTAAATTTATTTATATACAAATACACACATATGTACATACATATAGCTAGGTATATGTATATAAGTACATCGCCGCAGATTCATTCTGAAATTAATTTTTGTTTCGCTTACGAGTGACTCTCGCTTGGGAAGCTCCAGAAAAAACAAGAAGGCATAGCAGCCTACTGTGATGCTGATTGTGTACGGCATCATTTTCTGTTATTTTTGGTACACAAAGCAAAAACAAAAGTATATCTACATACATAAGTATATAAGATTAAGAAAACAATTACATTATATTTATAAATAAATTTTCATCGCAGCTGTAAATTATGGTCCGTATTACGTTTAACTCAGAAAACTGGCCTCATTTAGGCCCTTAGCTTTTCGTTTCGATTTAATTTCTTTAATTTTTTTTTGCCTCGTGTAAAACGTGCGGTCAATGTATTCGACCGGCAGCGGACAGTGTTGCTCAATTGTAATGATTTCTGCGTCTTTCTTCTTGTTGTAAATTGTGTATTTAGCGCAAATGTGTGCGATCGTTTGTCGAGATCTGTAGATCAAGCGAGCAGTTCGTGTTCTTCATGTCGGTTTGCCATTGCTGACGTCGCTTCTGCCCTCGAGGCACGAAAAGTGAAAAAAAACTAAAATAAATGGGTATGAGATAGTCGTACATGTTTGTAATGTAAATGTGTGCGCGCGTGAAAAGATGCGTACGCGCGTAGAATCGCTAGAAATGCTCGGTACTTTTAGGGTCTGTGGTGAGAATGCACGCGAAGGAGGCCTTAAATTATCTACGTATGCAGGAAAATTAGACGACAACAATAACTAGAAATCGTAAAATCCTCACATAACATTTTATTAGTTCCAGTAATTATATTTTTATGCTCGGCTGTAGCAAAAATGAATTTTGAAAAATATATTTACGCCGAGTTTTTGTTAAATGTGTGATTCCAAACATTCAAGTTTGCTTTATTTTTAAAAAGTAATTTAATATTTTGGATAAGGAAACTGTTTGTTTCGATAAGAGACTGTTTCGAAAACAAACCTCGTAAATACTTTAAAAATGTAGGTTATATTGGTTCTATTGGTCTCTACTCGTTTTTGATCTTCTTAAATATTGCTCTCTATCAAAAATTTTCACATGAAAACAACAATTATATACGAGAATACATATGTAGTTACTCTCTTGAAGTAGTAAAATCTCTTTTAATTCCGTATAAAGCCAATTAGAGCTTTATATTTGACTTATGCCAATTACTTGTTCGATTCGCCATACCCAAAGCTTTGCCTAATTAAAGACAGCTGTTATAATTTTGGTAGATTATAGGTCGATATAACTACTTCTGATAGAATTTTGAAACAATATTCCGAGTTTCACTCCCATCTCTTTTTTCCTTTTCTTCTCAGAGGTAGCGCTAAAATGACGTCACGTAATTAGCTCTGCTGTGATATGTACGAGACAGTTGAGGTGACGGTTGACATTTGCGACTCTGTTTTAACTAAAAGGTGTTCGTGGTTTATATGTACATACATATGTATGTGAAGTATGTATCTCTTAATATTCATAAAAATTTAATGAATCTGACGGAGGCTCGTTTGGTCGCTGCCTCTCAATCACCACAACAATAATTTCAGTAAAACGAGCCTTAAATGACACACACATAGCAAGGTTTCGGGATATGTACGTACATACTTATGTATGTATGTTTGTATGTATCTACGCGCTTAACAGCAGCAATTGAAATTTGACGCGTATTTACAACTCTACACGCATTGTTGTAATTGCGCTTGTACACCATTTATTATTTCTATTTTCTATGCCATGCTGTTGTGTGTTGTTGCCTTTTCGCCCTGCTCCGTTACACACGTTACACGTTTGGAGTACATGTGTGTGTGTGAGTTTTCTTTGAAAGAAACGCAGTAAAAATACACGCGGCTCGCATGAGTCATGCCAGCGATGCGATCGACCGCACCGTGTGTAATGCCAACACACACGCATACACGCTACAAAAGTACTTCAATATTACAACAACGCGTGCAACAACAATACTTGCGGCGTATTAAACGCTTCAACCATGCCACATGAACGGCAATATACTTACATACAAACATATGACTGTATTTATAGCCATTATATTTGTACACAACACGCCCCCTCCCAAGCCCATTTCCTCTCCATATTTTCTAATATTTTACGAGAGCGTAGTATATTATGCTTGAAGAATTGTTGTAAATTTTTATTAAGTGCTTTCAATTGAGCCAGCAGCAACAGCAGCAGCAGCTTTTACCACAAGCAACAACAAAATTATTACAAATACTACACATGTGTGCGTATGTATGTATGTATGGGTATCTAAACACAAAATTAATGGCAAAAGTAGTCCGCATACACGCAATAATTACGACTGATGAGCAGCCAGCCAACATTGCGGTGGCGATGGGGTGAACACACACATTCACACAATTAATGCATGTACAATTTCTATGTAGGTATGTTTGTGTGCGTAGTGCGGCGCATCTTTGGGTGCCGTATTTTCAGCCACATTTTCTATATTTTCACTTGGCATGAAAAATTCATGTTGCTCGCTTGTAATTTGTAGCTTTTAATCTTGTTGTAGATATGCTGTTATGTAGTTACATACATTTATATGTGTATGTGTGTGTATGCATATCTATGTTATATTAATTAGTGGTCTTATATTGCTTATTAAAACAACGGTTTGCGCACATTTACCGCTATACTCATTAGTTGCAAACAAAATTGTTGAGAGAAATATGCCAATTTGGCAACACAAACATATACAAATGTATGTGTACTTGTACTTTTACTTAAGTAACCATAGACATTTTCAAGGAAACCTTTTCTTTCAATTTTTCCGCGGCAAATATTGATTTTCTACGCGCTCATAAAGCTTCTAATTGGGTTATCATGCATTTTCTTTTGCTTCACGCTTGTGGCATGGCATGTAGTATTTTTGTTTATGTCCCTTTTATGGCTAAGGATTACCATGACGACCGCCGGTTTTGTTTTGACTGCTGAATTTTGACTTGGATTGCGCTGGTGTAGGCATGCAGCGCTTGAGCACAAGCAAAATTATACATATGTAGTTATAGTACATGCATATTGTAGTTGCGCTCTCAGCAACGGTATTTCGCGTGCCTTCGTGCCGTTGCAGAATATTGCATAAGTGGTTGCATGTTATTCGTAATACTTTTGACCTTGCCGGCATTGAGGTGGTATTTAGTGAATTCTTAATTTGAATTCGAAATATATTTTTGAAAATTCCCATGTCACAAGTGTTTTGGAAACGAAAAACCCCTGCTTATGCATTAGATTGTAAGAAATGTTATCACTAAAAATGGCAATCAGCAGACGAAAAATGTATGTACATTCTCGGCGGAAATACCAGATAAGCACGAAATCCAAATATTTTGAAGTTCCAATGTAAACTTTTCAGATTTTTCTGTCAAGTCTTGTTAGTTTTTGAGTTAAAAATAATTTTTTGAATATTTATTTATTTTTTTATTAACATTTTTTTATCTTAATTCTTAATTTTTTTTAAATTTTAATTCTTAATTATTTATAATTCTTAATTCTTTTTAAGTCTTATTGATTTTTGAGTAAAAAAACAATTTTTTGAATATTTATTATGTTTTTTGACAACCTAATATATTAAAGATGAATTAAAGATTAAATTATTTTTAACTTTTAGTTCTTATTTTTGTTTAATTTTTAATTCTTAATTATTTATAATTATTCTTTATTTTTAATTTTCAGATCTTAAATTTTTTAATTTTTTGCAAATTTAATTAATTTTAAGTTTTTTATGTAGACTTTGTAAGTTCTTTGTCAAGTCATATTACTTTTGAAGCTAAAAATAATTTTTTGAATAATTATTAATTTGTTTATTTTTATTATTTTTTTTAATTTTTATTCTTATATTTATTTAATAATTTTAATAAATATCAAAAATTAAAAAAATATAAGAATAAAACTTAAAAATAGTTTTTTGAATAACTCATAATTTATTTATTTTTATTATTATTTTTAATTTTTCTTTTTATTTTTTTTTTTTCAATTTTTAATACTTATTGTTTCATTAATTATTATTATTTTTTTGAAACGAACCCTTGCTTTTTAATGGAATGCCTTAGATTGTTGATAATAAATCGAAATATTTTAAAGTTCAAATATAAAATGTTTAGATTTTTCTCTCGAGGCTTACTTTTTTTAGAAGTTAGTTAGAAATAATTTGTTGAATAGTTATTTATTTCCAATTATTTATTTTTAATTCTTATTTTTTTTTAATTTTTATTTATTAATTTTTTAATTTTTTTTTTTTTGTTTTTTAGAGTTTTTAAGATTTTGGATTTTTCTGTCAACTCTTATTATTTTTCAGTTAAAAATGGAATTTTCGATACATATTTTTTAATTTTAATGTCGTTTAAATCAATAATTATATTTTTTTAAATTTCTAATTGTATTTTAATTTTTAATTTTTTACTAATATGTAATTATTTTTTTAATTTTTTATGTTTTTCCTATAATTATTATAAATATTTTTTTTTTTTATGTTTATTATTTCTTATCAGTATTTCATTGAGAGAATGCGTAGGATTTTTTCTTCCTGGAAAATAGACTATTAATAAAGCAACACAATAAATTCTATTATGGAGTACTAAAATATGTTTCTATATATTCTGCCTTATAATATGCATATTTTAGTTATTATAAGGCATTTATTGTTAATAATATTTTGATAAATTGAAGGGGAAGAAATTCACTGAAAACATTTTGCTTTGAATAAAGAATAGGTAGTAGAGCAGCCCTATCGGGTTCAATTAGCACTTGATGTGCCATTTTGATATGAATAAAGAATAGGAAGCTCTCATCTTTTATGATTTTAAATGTAATTATATGACATACATAAATACATATATACAAACATATATACATATATGTTTAAAGTAAATAATATATAATCAGCATATATGGAGACTAAATATTACTCACTAAGAACGAAATTTACGAAATATATTTGTAAATTTTTGGTTACTGTAAACCACATGATCAATCAGGTCACTAATTTTGGGGCTTTTGAAAATAGCTGTCTTCATATCGCCACTTATCAGCTCTTGTCAATAAAATGTACAAGTGAAAGCACGAACAAAGTTACCATAGTTCAATTGAATTCAAGGTAGTTTGTACAACCTTCATAAATTGGCATAATCATTTGTTAATATGCTTCAATTTTTTTAAGGTGTTTTATCGAACTAATAACAGTTGTTTTTTCCTTTAGCGACTCTGTAATGTTTTGTGAACTCAAAACAGCTTCTATTTATTTATACCAATCCATTATACTAATACTTTGTTCGATTCGTAATTTTTTTTGGCGACGAAAAAAATATTATTCAGCTAAGATTCTATAAAAGTTGGTATTTTTGTATCGCTTTCTTGATAAGCTGCTGATTTTTATAAAAGCCTTATATTTTGTTTGTTTTTTGTAAGGATTATGACTTTAAAATGTTGAAAGTTCGGCCTTGGTGACCCATTTTTAATGAGTATTGAATCATCTACTGGCTAGTACTACTAACTAATATTATTTTTATTAAAACAAATTTTACTCCGAAAAACAAAAAATATTGCAGATAATATTAAATAAAAAAATATTTAATGAATATATTCTTTGTAACCTTCCATATATGTATATGAGTCACCACTTCAAAAATTTTTCCACGGAGTGACTCCTCGATGACTCGAAATGTGCACATAGTTCCATGATGATCTCAATTTTAGGTGCCATACCCTTTTTATTAGCACTAACCTTTAACATTCCCGGCGCGCTTGAATAGTGTCTCATAAAACTTATATATGTACATATGTACATACTAATGTGTATGAAAGGCCATATATTGTACTTGTTCGTAACTTCGCTGATAATCTAAATGTTCTCTCGAAACCAACCCGCATTTTTGCTGATTCAGCGACAGATTACAAATACTTGAGTAATGTCGTTTTATAGACATTGATTTTATGTATATAAATGTACCTGGGTAAAATACAAAGCCAGCGCATCCTAGTCAGTGACTAATATGAGTGAGTTTACATTTACGTATGTAAGCTTGTGTGCTTATGAGTTTGCCTGTGCATGATCAATGGCGCTGAGGAATTTTGACGCGTCATCGTTTGATCCTGCTGAGTAATAAATTAACAAAGTGGGTAGTAACAGTAATAGTAACTGATTTCACAACAAGTGAAATGAAGGTGAGTGTGTCTGAGTGATAAATATTCTCAACACTCAAGTAATCGATTATGAAAAAGTTAGCTGATAATTGAGTGGACAGGTGAAATTACAATCGTGACGTGTAAGATATGTAAAAAACGTATATTCATATGTAATAAATATACATTTTTGGAATAACATAAAATTATAAAATAAAAAAAAAATTAATTCATAGCGAACTCAAATTTTTTTTAAATATTTGCAAAATTAAAAAAAAATATAATGTATATGTAAAAAATTCTTTTTTTTGCAATTTGTTGAAATTATGTATATAATAAAAAAAGTATACATATATAAACCCTTCTGATTTCTTTAAGATGTAATCTTTTTATTTATTTTATATTAAACCAAATAATAGTGTTCCTAAAAACTGCTAAGAAAATCAAATTAAAATTTTTTTCAAACATTTTCCAAATAAAGCATTAAAAAATGCATCAAATGTCTTAAAATTAAAAAAAAAAAATTATATCAAATTAAAAAAAAAAATATAAAAAATTAAAAAAGTGTTTACCCCCCAGTAGTGTTTTCTAAAAATTTCTGAGAGAAATCTTAAAAATGTATTAAATTTTTTAAAATAAAAAAAAAACATTACAATTTTTGTTTAATATATTGACCACCACTGTACCCAAATAAGCTTACGAAAAGTACATCATTCCTGGTAATTTTCAGTTTTTAAATTTTTTTCCTACACATTTTTTTCACTGTGTATCAATACTTAGCCCGCTTAAAGTTCAATAATGAATGCAATGCCAACAAAAACAATCGACAATCATTATAAAGTACACAGCGAATGAGCAATTAAGCCTTATAAATGAATCATGCTTAAGCTGCTAAGCATTTAAGCCCGAACTATGTAAAAAACGTAATTGTACACACGTTTACAAACAAACATATGTTTTTTCAAATGCAATATAAGTAACATTTTTGCATGCATTTACATATGCACATACATATGTATATACGTGCTCATAGCGCCAAATACTTATTGGCTGTGTCTTAGCTTATCAGTCGTGTCACCGGGGGCCACTAGTGGCGCGCAGCAGCAACGACGTTGGCGCCAGCGCCAGCAATAAGTGATAGACACACACATATACATACACACATGTGTACTTTTGACCCCCAGAGTGGCAAGGGAATGGGGATGTTTTCAAATTATTTGCCAATAACAGCGCAGATCTGACGACTACAGCGCGCTTAAAATACATATTTTGATAATTATGAGAGTGCACATAAGCACACGCTCAAATATGAATTACTTATTAGCCGCTCCGCAGCGTGAGTGCAAATTTTACACTGTCTACGGAAGTTGTGCTCTTTGTGCATGGCAGAAATTGCAAATTATTCTGTTGTTTTCACGCCGCTTTGTGAAGGTGAAAATGCAAAAACAGCAATAACAACAACTGGCCAGCTATTTAATTAGCATGCGCTTATAGTTTTGCATGCATGTGCAAAATAGAAATAATTTGCATGATTACAACAAGCGGTGAAGTGGAATTATTGCCTTTTGCCGAAGTGCCAAAGCAGTGCTACACGGCGTATGAGCAACTGCACTTGCATGCCTGTTGGCAACTGCACTGTCGCTATGTGCCGATGGTGTTGTTGGTGGTGATGGTGGTGGTGGCGTTGGAATTTGGCGTGCATGCAGCACGTGCTCGTTGCAGTAAACACGCTACACCCCTGCAATAACAACAAATATAAACATATGTATGCATATGTGAGCGCAGCGCAAATAACTAGTGAAAAGCGAGAAAAATTTAAAAAATCAAGTCGTTGTAATTTTAAATGGCATTATTGGCGATAATTTGCGTGCGCCGGGACACAGTTGAAGCTGAAACCGCCGCTGCCATTTTGATTTGTTGTTGTTGCTGTGGTTATATGCGTTTTATGTGCTTTTAATTGACGGCTACTGGTCGCAATTTATTTGTCGTTAAGCATATTCATACATATAAAACTATATTTGTATGAGTGTTTGTGTGTATGCGTATATGTTGTATGCAAGCAAATCACTCGCCAAACCACCAGCAAGCTCGGTTGTCTGTGTCAAAGCAATTGTTTTGTGCGCCAACCTATCACCGAGAGATTTTTATTATTTCATAGCTGTAAATGTGGTATATGTAACCACATACATCATATTTATACACAGTTGAAGTTATCTGTTGCTGCATGCCAGGGCGTTGATGAGGAAATAAATATTCATTTAAAACGCATGCAAATACATGTAACTTAACAAAGGCCTAAGTACTCGCACACATGCATACATACATGCATGTACACAAAGATACATAAATAAACAAGCACAAATACACATAATCTTATACACATTAACGCGATTGAACGCGTGACAAAAGCTGTGATTTTCACAAAAAAGCTGCTAAACAAGTTCGCTAAATTGCTCAGACTTGCTTGTGCCTGATATCGGTTATCATTTTTACCCTCAGTTATGCAAATATTTTTTTGTGCAATTTGCATTCAGCGCACGTAATGCTTGTCATATATGCGCATCTGTGTGTTTTTGAATGTTAAAAACTTGCATAAATAAATGCTGGCTTACTCAGCTGGGAGTGAGCGGCTAAAACGCCTAACACAAATTCATTTGACACAAGTGTTGCACACTCATAGATATACTATACATATGAACGAGTAAATAAGTAAAGTGAAATATCGGTTGCAAATAATCGGTTTAAATTTGTGAACAGAAGCAATAATAATGCAAATGACTTAGCTTTTAACGATTTTAACTAGGTTTTTCGAGTTTTTAGCCGATTTTAAGTTTGTACATACATAGATATTTTATATACTCACCATAAACAGCTGGTGTGGAGCAGCTTCTCATCAATGGCGAACGATTGCCAGTTTGCGGCGCCGTTGAGGACCAATCCTCGTTGCAGTCTTCTGATGGCATTGCCTCAGGTGCCGAAGCTGTGCCGTGTGTATCGCAAATTGTCGATCGTTTACAATCTGAAAGGAGCATAAGCAGATATTTATTAATAGAAGTACAAAAATATTATTTGCAGAATTATTTTTGAAAGCGGACAAGAAATCAGAAAAAGTAAAAAAATAAAAATATATAAAAGAAATTACAAAAGAAAAAAATAAAATAAAATAAAAAATAATATTTTTTAATAACCAAAACATTAAACGATTGTAAAAATATTTGATATAAATTAGTCTTTCAACATAAACTCGGACCATTCTCTAAATATTAACATATAAAACAAAAAAAAATAAATAAATAAATAATTAAACCAAAAAAAAAAAATTAAATATATAAAACAAAATATAAACACATAAAATTTAGCAAGAAATACTAAGCTAAAATAAAATAAATTATTTTAAAAAATAAAAATATACATATGTATGTATATTAAAAATTAAATAAAAAATATTAAAAATAAAATAAAAACACATAAACTTAAGCAGGAAATATTAAAATTACATAAAGTAAATAAAATTAAAAACAAAAAATATTATAAAATAAATTTAAAATAATAAAAAACTAATTAGATATAATAAAAAAGCATAATTAGCCTAAAATTTTAATAAAAAAACTAAACTCTTATGTCTTATATAAAATAGTTAATTAATAAGACGCATTAGTTAATAAAAGAGCAATTGAAAATATAAAGAAAAATAATTGACACTAAATATTTCGGACAATATTAGAATCAATTTAATAACAGCAAATGAATTGCACAAACGAAGCACAAAGTGCCCGAATGCCCTGTAGGAAAGTTATAAATATTTTTTTTAACAAAAAAAAATCTAAAATAAAAAATAAATAATTAAGATAAATAAAAAAAATTAAATTAAAAAAATATATATAAAAAAAAATAAAAAATTTAAAAATAAAAAGAAAAATTATAAAAGAAAAATAAAAAAATAAGAAAAAATATAAAAGTAAAATAAAAAATAAGAAATAATAATTACAAAAAAGTTTATATAAATAAACGACAATAAAAAAATTATAAACAAATATATACATACATACATATGTATGTATATTATTATTAAAAAATAATTTTTTTTTAATATTTTTTTTTATATTTTGGAAGTTGATTTTCAAATTTTCAGTTAAAAAAAATAATGAAATTCAAATTTAAACAGAAGAGAATAAATATGATAAAGTTTCTACAATATAATGACATCATACAAGTATTAAGAAAAATATCATACTACTGGCTATCAAAAAAACAAAGGACAAGCTTGAATTCAGTGGCACTAAAACAGCTAACACTTAAAACAAAATTGATAAAAAAAACTATAAAATGATTCTCATAACTTAAACATTTTTCGACACACCAGCAACAATAGCTGCTCCCTACCGGGTACCTTGCTATAAACCGAAAACAAAACACAGCAAATTGAAACCATATTTGCGTAGATTGGCATACATTTGATGTTTTGTCGGTTTGTACCTTACAAAAGCGAATATTTTTATGAATTGAACCAATATCGAAATGTTGTACACGGTATACACACAGGCAGTCAGTCATATGCACTTAATCGTACATACTTTGCGCTATGCAAGAGTAGAGAATTATATATAGATATTTATGTATAGAAAATTTTAACACGCAACTCGCATTCAACAAAAGTCAAGTCAATAACAGAACTAAAATCGAATTCGTAAGCGATTCGATTCGATGTGACGGCATGACGTCAACTTGTTTTGCTTGCTTTTTTCGTTTTTATTTTTATTAGCGTTTTTACTGCTGCTGAAGCTGAATTTTTACCAGCTACGGTATAGCGTTGGTACTTAGCAATTTTATTGAAATTTATATTTTTATTGACAGGCGCAATTTTGTGGGCATTTTATGGAATTTTTGAGTGACTAGATTTTTTATGTGTATTTAAAATTAATATTAAATATTTAATAGATTATAAAAAAGTAGCAATTTTCCGAAATAATTATGATATTAAAGCTGGTGTAAATATATATACGGAGTGTAGTTGAAAAATGTCTGTTGTATTATTATTATTCAGCTTTGCTAATAGCTATGCGCATTTTTTGATTCAAAATAAAGCAACAGTGTGCACAATGTTAATTTTTGTTGACTTGACGCTCATGCCAAGCGGTGTATAGCTTGTCAACGCGGAGCTAATGAATTTTGTATGACTTAGACAGCTTCAATACGAGCTAATAATTGACAAATTGAGCAGATTTAATGGCAGAAAACATTTTGGTTTTGTAATTTTTCAACAACAATGTAAAATAATTTTAAAAACATTAAAAATATAACATTTTTATTATAGAAAAATTATTCAAGCGCCGTTTTTATGAAATTATGGAATTTGTAGTAAATTTTTTTATACAAAATAATTTTTTTTTTTGTTAAATAGATATGGTAAGTAAAAGGTAAAAAATCAAGATTTCAAATATTTTATAAAATTAATATTTTTAAATTTTTTTTTTATAAAAAATATTTTTTATAAAATTAATTTTTTTTTTATAAAAGCTAGTTTATTTTATTTTACAGAAAATATGAAATCTTGATTCTTAGCCTTTTATTTATATTTATTTGGATTAAATTAATTTTTTATTTATATATATTTGGATTCAAATAATTTTTCAGAAAAAGTTTTTGGTTTCTTACGAATTAAAAAATATTATAATTTAATTCACTCTCAATGTTTTTATTATTTTTTTATTTTGACTTCTGATTTGTTATTATTGTATTTGTTCGTACTTTTAATTTTTGTAAATTAAAAAAAAAATTTTTTACATTTAATTTTTTTTCGTTTTTAATTTTTTTTTTAATTTTCTTAATAATATTTTTCTCTTCCACTTAGTGTTATAACTTAAAATTTACTCTGAAACACTTTTTATTAAAAAATTTACTGTATATTATTTAGTATTTGTATTATATGCCGCACTTGATTTGCCTTCTAAAACCAATCACCAACAATTTTCACAACAAAATGATACTGATACGAGTACTATGGTTTCACTATGATTTTGATTTCATGACTCAGCTTTATTTTTGTTTTTATATCAATGAAATACAAAATAATCTTATCAAAACTATATAAATTCGTTAATAACTGTATACATAATATTTTTGTAGCAGTCTTAACGGTCTGAAGTATTCGTGTGGGTTTGCCAATAAACTGACTAACTGAGAGAAAACTGGTGACTGTACGATTGTGAATTTGAAACGGTACAGCACCTCTAAAAAGCACCTCTCAAAGTTACTAAGTTAAGAAGGAGGTGGGGAGGAACTGTTTAATACTAATACCATATACATATGTATGTATGAGTATGTGAAATCAAAAAAATTATAACCAAAAGTCGTTACTGAAATGCTTTTTTGTTCAATTGAAATTATTTTTTGGAAAACCAAGTTTTTTAAGAGCAAATTTTGGATTAATGAAAAGTTAAATAAAGTTATTAAAATATTAATTATTAGCAGTGTATTTTGATATTTAATCAGCAAACTCTATAGAACAATATCTTTTACTAATTATTGAATAATAAATTTTATTGCTTAAAAATGCAAGAAACTTCATATAAATGCAAATCAATTATTATTTTTTGTTTTTAATTTATCTGTAAGTTTTGAATTCACATAACATCTTCAACATTTAAAAGTAATTTTTATAAATTTCTGCAACAAAACTTCAGCCAAAAGTATCGTATTTCTGGCGAAATAATAGCTCAAAAAATGCCGACTACACAAAAAACGCATTTTAGGCCTTTAAGACCAACGCTGAACAAATTATTTCCATACACATTTATTGCAAACGCTTGACACTCACTTAAAATTTAACGAACAAAAGCCCTGAAATGCGCGCGAACTGCTTCAAAAACGGATAAAAAAAAACTCTGCAATGCCTGCAGAAATTCAAGTCGCTTGGCGCGTCCGCGGCTGCGACAATGCAAGCGGGTCATTTTTAATTCATGAATTTCAAATTTCAATTCATGAATTTTGTAAATTGTGCGATTCAATGTATCGCCTCTGCATACACACAGTACTTAAATACAACAACATTACAATACAACAACAAGATGTCACACATTATTGTAGCATATTATGGTGTGTATTAACTTCCTCTGGGTCGAGTGAACAACAATTGTTGATTAGAAATTATGCTTATCAGCGAGAATTGAGTCGCGCTGAATGAAAACACGCACACTCACATATATGTATGTATAGTATATCCCTGAGCAGAACTGGTTTTAAGCGCGAAATGAATAAAAGTTCTAGTAAATAGCGTGAGCCATATAAAAGGGGAACAATTTAGTTGTACGAGTAAATACAGCAAGTTTAACGCAAGTTTTTTCTTGCCACTTAAGGGCTGCTTATCGGCAGCAAAGTGACAAAGTGCGTACACTTATGCCCGCATGTGCGAGCTCAATAAATATTTAAATAGAGAATGTGTTAAGTAGTTTTTGTGTTATCTGTGTGCTTACGGTGCAAATATTTGTGTATAAATACATATAAATATATTATATATACATACATATGTATATTATATGGTGAACAGCCGAAATGTAACATCAAATTTCAGTGATCTGCTTGTACAAAAGTGTGTGTGTTGAAAGTGAGGTTAGGTAACGCATGAAACGATAAGAGAACGGTGGAACGTAATGATAAGATAGTCTATTTTACAAAATTTGAAGCGAGTTGAACTCAAATATTTATCAAATTACTCAGTGAAGCGTAGGCAAGACAACTAGGAGTTTATATAACTTGAACTTAAGTATGTTTTATTAGAATAAGAAAAAATAAAAAACAAGCTCTCAACTTTTATGATTATACCAGAATTGTAGACGAAACGAACGAACAACTGGTATAAAGCAATTAAACTGGTATAAACCGATTGAACTGTTATAAACATAAGCTTCTTATGACACAGACAACTTTCCAGACTAGCGAATTTGAATTAACAACTGGTATAAATGAGATGGACTGGTACAATAAAACGCTGGTATGAGCTAAAAATAATAATAAAATGTGAATCTTCCTTCTGTACTCCAAACTTTCTAGAGGAGGGATTCGTATAACCAACAGGTAGAAAATAGTTAGACTGGCTTAATCAAACAGATACAATCTGGTATAAAAAAAGACTGATATACTATTAAGTTTCATTCAATTACACAAACTGTTTAAAATTGCGATTCGAACATACAACTGTTATAAATTATATAGACTGGTATAATTAAACCGATATAATCTGGTATAAACCAAAAAGACTAGCATAATCTTAAGTTTCATTTAATCCCACAAACTTTCTATAATAACGAATCGAACAAGCAGTTGGCATAAAATAGATTGACTGATATAATCAAACACATATAGCATGGCAAGTGGTTTCTGTAATTTTCTCAATTGGTTCTACTTACTTTGAGTATATGTGATCAACCTCCCAAGGAACTAACTCAGGCTACTTGCGCCTTCTACACTGGTCATTGTAGGCTCAAGAAGCACTTACATATATAATATGGATCTAGCTTCTTTTACGAATTGCCGGTTCTGCGATATGAAGCCTGCAGCTCCAGAACACTTGCTAATGCACAGCAGTCTGTAGGCGCAGGAGAAAGATCCTTGGATCCATGTTTCCAAATAGTGATCACATCGCCTTAATAGTACCTAGCAGCAATATGCTGGGGCTAAGTGAGTCGTTGTGACTTAGGAGAGGGCGCAATAAACCTTAGGTTACAGTGCAATCCATATTAACTTATCTAATCTTATTATGAGTAAGAAACTATTTAAACTGCTTAACTAGAGGAGTTATGAGGCAAAATATATTTTTGGAGCAGATGTTTGAAGCAAAGCTAAATTTTTTACACATACATTCCACCCGATTTTGAAAAAAAAGATCAACTCTTTAATAAAATACGCATATAGGCTAAATTTCAGGAGGATATCTCTAAAAAAAATAATGAAAATTTGCATTTCTCTATATGGGCTGTTATGACAATAAAGACATAACTACAGTCTTGCGATTTTGAAAACTCTTGCAAATACAGAGAATCTTCTTATTATGTATCATATGTGCTATAAGTACATACTTACATACATATGTATGTACTTGTTATTAAGTTCTTTATGCATTCTGCGAAGCGCAATTCAAAACCCCAGAGTCAGGAAATATGCTGATAGAGTGTGACATATCAGCTTTTTCGCGGCTTCACAAGCTTTTGAAAATGATAAAAAATAAATAAAAATAAACCAAAAGTAAAGGAAACAAAATACTCTGATAAAAATGTGTAGTACGAGTTCCAAGGCAAAGCATGAGAAAATAGTTGACGTTATCAGTTTTTTGGTTAATTAAATTCGACTTGACTTGATTTTATTTTTTCGAATTTCGCTTGTAACAGCTACTTGAGCGTTAAATTCCAACACAAACACCAACAAAATTGACCGCAAATATTTTCTGCGACTTCTTGCACTTCTTGTTGTTGTTACGTTTTTTACGCTGACTTTTTGGCTGACGTCAAAGGAAGCAGGAAACGTGTTTTGGCAGCTACTGTGCGGCGCGATTTTCCTTACACACTTATATTTTTTTTTAAATTTTTCGTGTGTGTATGTTTGTAAATGTAATTCGATTTAGAGCGCACATATGCCGCGTTGGCAGTTGGACGGGCAAAGAACGCAGCGTAAATAATACCAAAATAAAAACACAAAAAAGGCGAGGAAATAAGTTTTAAATAAAAATTAAATGCAAGCAAACACTTGGCTCGCATAAGAAATGCATAAATATGTACATATGTACATATGTACACACATACAAGTATATATACATAAATTTGTCTGTAAGAACTGCAATTCAGGAATGATAATAACACAAAAGGGCTGCTGAAAAGAATGCCTCGCATGAAAATCAAATAAAGCGAGCCAGTGCAGACACCACAAATATGTATGTAGACATACATATACAAATGTATGTATGTCAACAAAAACAACAACTGCCTAAACAACTATCGACACACACACACACACGCACATCCATACAACTAATAAATAAGCAACAAGCGGAGCTTAAAGCCGCAACAACAGCAGCAACAACACACAACGCCATCAAGCCAAGTAACGTCACCTCTGCGCAACAGTCATCAACGGCAAACAACAACAGCTACAACAACTAACAAAGGTGTGTAGACAAACAAAAAAGAGAAGAGAAGAAACGCGATCAGCAACCGGAGTTTCAAACAACAAAAATAACAACAACAACAAACTGTTGCTGTCGTTATAGCAAAAACTCGAACTCGTACTCGAAAGGTCGTTTCAAAACGGGTTCAAAGCAGTGTTGCCAACTAGCTAAAACAACAACAAAAACAACAAAACAGCAAGCATGTACCACCAACACAAGTCGCACGTTTTCTGCTGAGCCCTCGTCTGCAGCGTTGCGTACAAACGTAGCGTTGAGTCTTGTTGTTTTTGCTGTTGTTTGGGTTGTTCTTGTTTTTGCAGTTACTGGTTTAGTTTGCTGCCTTACTTGTTCGTCAACAGTTGGAGTTTCACATTGCTGTTAATTTTACTATTTTATTTGTATGATTTTCCTCTTCTTCTTTTTCGTTTGACGCTTCTTTCTTGCTTTCGTTCGTTTGAAACGCTTCGCTCAACTGTGACTCACATTGCAACGATACCCCAACAATATTGGCACTTTCAGGCAAATATACATGCATACGAACAATAAGACATATGTACATATGTATGTGCATGTGTATTTGTATGTGTGTGCTGAAGTGTGTTTGTGCGCCTGTTGTTTGAAGTTGTTGATATGAGGAGTAATTGAAGATGTGCATGTTGTTGCTGTTTGTTGCAAGCAAATATTTCTGTTGGTTTCATATACATATATAAAATCCACATTGTTGTTATATTTGCTTTTTGCTTATTTGCAACAATGCAGACATATGTACTTACATGCACATATGTATGTATCTACGCTTATGTTCGCAAAAAGGCGCGAAAGCCGCAACGCGACTTTGAAAATGGGGGATTTATTGCTATTGTATTAAGTTGCTAGGGATATTTCGCACTCGTGCATTTATTAGGAAGTCGCAGAGCAGCTGAATTGTGCAGGAAATGAGTGCCAAGCGCACACATACACACGTATGCAGCATAATGCGGATATTTATGGGTTGCTTGTTATGAGCTGCTTACATAAATATATTGTTAAAAAATAAATTTCAGTGTGCTGAATATAGAAAAAAATCGATTAAAATTTGCAAATAAAATTTTTAGAAAACAAACATAAATAAACTAAAAAATTACAAAAAAAAAAAAAAATGTTTACAAATTTGTATAAATCTAGAAATAAAAAAAAAAAAATAAAAAATAATTTTTCAAAAAAGTTGTTTAAAAAATTGTATAAGTGTATAAAAAATTGATTTTTCTGTAAAACTTATTTTTTGAAAATGAAATACATACATATGTACATATGTGATAAATTTTTATAAAAAAAACATTACTTAAATAAAATATTTTAAAAACTTAATTAAAAAAAAATAAAAAGTTAGAAACAAATTTAGACAAAAAATTTAGCTAAAAATTACTATAATACGTTTTTTATGGAAAGAAATATTTGAAAAATGTTTAAAAAGTAATTATAATTAAACTGAAATAACACAATTTTTTTTTAATTTTTTTAGAAAAAACATTTATTGAATTTTTAGAAAAAAATATTTGAAAAATGATTAGAAAATATTTAAAATAAAAGACAAAACAATTTTTATTATTACTAAAAAAGTTTTCTTTTTAATTTTTTATTTTAAAAAATGTTTTGCTCTTTTTTTCTTTTTTTAAAGTTATAATAATTTTTTTTAGAAATTTTAAAAAAGTGAAATATAATGTTGAAACACAATTATAATAAAAATGAAAAATAAAACAATTTTGATTATAATTAAAAAAGAGAATTTTTTTTTTACATTTTATTTTAAAAAGTGTTTTTTTATTTAATTTATACTGTTTGAAAATTAAAAAATAAAATAAAATTAATGTTTAACATAATTTTAGACATTTTATTTATGTAAATTATAAATAGAATTATAGCTGTTTTAATGAAATTTAGTTCATGACTCAAGAGAAGCAAAAAATTAGCAAAAATTTTGAAGTTCTTTTGAAATTTTAAACGATTTCCAGCAATTTAAACTACAACGTCTCAAAAATCATTCTTCAAATATTTTTACTTTGTATGAAATTAAGGCACGCTTAACTCTGCCTTATACTAAACCACCAACGTTGTGACAATTTTGCATAAAATTTCGCGAAAAACTATGAGGCATAGCAACAAATTAATCTTAAAGCTCTTAATGGTCCCCGCCACCTGTGTTACATTTCACTATTCTTAGTTTGTAAGTATGTATTTATGTACATAAGTATGTACAATATATTCCAGCATAGAATTCTGCAGAATCGCATGAGGCATTATGAAATGAAGTTCTGAGAAGAAGTTGAGTAAGCGATTAGATCATAAATATTGAAATAAAAGTTTATGGGTGTGTATAAAAATAGTTTTTTAAATGCAAATGTGTGAGTAAGTACTATGTATATATGAAATGTTAACGGAAATTGATTAAATTGTATATATAAATTATAAAAAATGAATGATTAAAGTCAATTTTTGTAAATAAATCAAGCAAATGAAAACAGAATAAAGAGAATAAAAAAGAAATAAAACTAAAAAATAAAAAAAAAAATAAAAAATAAATAAAAAAAAATTAAAAAAATAAAAATAAAAAAACAATTAAGGTTTAAATTACAAAAATACTTGAAATTCCAAAAATAAATACATATGAAAATCTGCAAAAATAAAGTTGTTTGTGGTCCGCTTATAGAAGCTAGTTAATAAGAACCTTAGATGAAACAAAATTCTTAACCAATAAAAAATTTGTTGTCTTGTTTTGTTTTGCGATCAGCACGATGTATGAACGATATCTACCATGACCATTACAACCTCCGCTTAAATTGAAAACGCTTACGAATATCTTTTTACTTGTCCTCTTAGTTTTAAGCAGATATGATTTCACTTTTAGCTCATTTCCACAATTGGGGATTCCCTTACCATATACATACGTATATATGTATGTATGTACAAACTTACATTACAAATTAATTGATTTATTACGAAAAATCGTGTGGTGTTCTGTTGCAGAATGATTCATGTAGCTTTGTAATGTAGCTAATGTTGTATGTGAGTATTTTAAGCTTAAAGTTATGTAATACTATGAAGTTATGAAAAATAAGTTCGCAAATTTGGAGAAAAATATTATTTCGGGGATTTACAACAAGATAAATTATAACTAGTTTTTTTTACCAATAAAAAATTTAATTTTTCTCTGTAAATTTAATTTATATTCCTTTATTCTCTTGCTATTATTAATTTTTCAATATTTTAAAGAGTGAGCGATTTTTTTCTTAAGAAATCAGAAAAAATCCAAGAATTATCTACATACATATATTATTGATATGCATATAGTTTATATATTGATATATGTATGTATATTCATACATATTTTGATATGTATTTAAAGCCAAATTTGACCATCATACAAATTATTGTTGCTAGTAAAATAACTCAAACTCATTATTGCTTCACCAAGCAGGTTCTAATAACCCATCATGCCAAATTCTAATTGATAAAATTTCTTTCCGAAAAAAGTTCAACAGACATTACATTTAAAACACACATTATCTTAAATATTACTTCTAAAATGAGCTGAGGTTCGTCCAAAGCGCTTAAAAAATTGTCATGAATGCTGAAAATACGAAAAAATGTTCGAAAGACCAGCACAAAATAGACTTCAGAGCAAAATGTTTTGCATAAAAATGGCAAGAAAGTGAAAAGGTGAGACGAGCCTAGTCAAATGGCGAAAGAAACGCACATTTTTAGTAGACAAACTGGATTGGTCTCTGCGACTGTTGACGTTTCAACATACATTTTGAAAAAAAAAAAAATATTTTTCTATAAAATTGATGTTGGCGCCCAACTATGCCGCGGCAAGATCACTAAAATAAAATTTATTTAAAAATCCACGTTGTCGTTATTGGCTATAAAGCGTGCTATGGGCAAGAAAGAGGGCGACTGGCTGTAAGGCGCTTAGAAAACGGCAACATCAACAAAATTATTAGACAAGCCATCAAATGGCAAAAGTGATGATGTTGTCTTGGCTTTGTTTATTGATACATTTCTTTACTATACGTGTACATTTATATATAAGTATGTACTTATGTGTGAATTTAAATACTGCAGACTAACCACTCAAATTATGCGTAACCAAATCAACATATTTTCGACTCTACGCTGATGAATCGCTGATATTTTGGCAAATTTCTAAATATATACGCATATTTCCGCTATTATTAACACGGTTGAAGAGCAAAATAGCTGAATAAATTTTATAATTAAACTGGCAAATGAATGCTGAAATGCCGAAAATGCGCAACGTGGGCGTCTATGTTGCCGTTGAGAAGGCGTCGATCTGGTCGTCGTCGCTTGGATGCCTAGGTGGCGAAAAATTTTCCAAGCAGCACTCAGCCCACAGTCGGCCGCGTGAAAAGCGCCGTGAAAAAGCAGTACTATGTGCTACACACACACATACGTATGAGTATGTAAATATGTATGGGTGTATGTAAATATAATACTATACTTGGGTACTGTGACTTTGGTGGGTGGTGTTAGCGGCTGCTCACCCTCCATTCACTTGGATGCACAACGCTAGGCAACGTACTTTAATAACTGTGTATTTTTGAAAATTTATGGAAACTCACAAACACACTATTAAAAAAAAGGTAAATGCAAAATGCACACACATTCACACACATAAGCGCGCGTGCACACACGTCACTGCGCTATAGAAATAACTGTCTGTTTATATGTTGTACCTACCATTTCTGCTGTTGATTGTCCTAAATCTCAGCACGAGCAGCGGTGATTCTCTCTTTACCCGCATTTTCATTTCACTTTTATGACTCACGCTCTTGCTGTCACGCTCGCACACACACTCGACTGCCGCACGACACACGTTAGTCGCTTCTGATTGCTGTTTGTGTGTGTGTGGTGCTTGTTGTTGTTGCTATTATTATTATTGGCTGCTGCGACGCAGGCAGCGACAGCGTAGTGAATCACAAAATCAAATGTATGTGGCTGTGTAGACAAGTTGTGAGCGCTATGCCTCTCTCTGCTGTACGCCGCGTTGTCTCTACAAACACACGTACGTTTGTACGTTGGTATGTATGTTTGCACGTAAATTAACAGTGTTTTGCTTTTTGCTTCGCCTGTGTTATCTGCTTGCTGCTGTTGATTTGTTCGCTGTGTTTGTTGTTGCTGTTTTTTCGTATAAGTTTTAAAAATTATTTATACGCTGCTGCTGTTGTTGCTATTATTATTGTTTTGCTGTAACTATGCAGTTGTTGGTGTTGTTATTACTTTTACCGCCGCTGGGCTATTAGATAATTCATACATGTATGTATGTATGTTTGTTTGTTTGTGTGTTTGATATATGAGCGCACTTTGGGCGACGAATATGAAAACTGTTTAAGGTTCAAAAGTTTTGGCAAAGAAAAAATGCGCTGAAAATTCACGCTTACTTGTCACTGGCGCACGGTAAAGGTGGTGAGGGGCTGGGGTTCGCACAAATTCTAAATCACTTGCTGTTTTTTTAGGCTCTGAGCACACACTGTGTTATTTTCGAAAAACTGCTTTCTTTAATTCTGACGCGTTTTTCAAATATTCTTTAGTTTCAATTTATTTTTTTAACTTGCACTTTGCTTTTTCTAAGCTCAATTTTTGT
The DNA here is from genome assembly GCA_037783105.1 of Bactrocera zonata. Lineage (NCBI taxonomy): Eukaryota > Metazoa > Arthropoda > Insecta > Diptera > Tephritidae > Bactrocera > Bactrocera zonata. The sequence continues at coordinate 497,301 of JBAWJQ010003453.1, read as the reverse complement.
CAGCTTCAAACTTTGTTTTATTTTTTCTCTATCTCTCTCTCATTTAACTCTCTGCAATTACACTTGCTGTGTCTTTCTTGGCCGAAATTCCAAACTAATAACTTGGCTTGCTGACGTTTAGTTAGTTATACACTTATGTACATACATATACTCACGTACATATGTAAATATATCATTTATATATGTATATATTTTTTTTGTTTTGCTGTCTAGTAATCCACTATCTGACTGCTTGAATGCAACAGAAGCGCGTCTATCTACGGAGCTTGAAGTTAGACAATGAGTTCATCCCCACTTGGTTGCTCAAACACTTAGTTTACTTATAGCGTATGTTCTCTAATTAATTTGTTTAAAATTATTTATTTATTTTTTTTTTTACTTTACACGAAATGCGTGGTTGTTGGTTAGTAGCAGTCGGGGTTTGGTGTTGGTAGTTGCTGTTGTTGTGTAAAAGGCACTTGTTCGTTCCTTTTGCTCCGCATTTACATGTTATGTTAATTCGCTTAAATTCGTTGTAGTCGCGCTTACTTTTTGTCACATTTTTCTCTCGCACTCGTTTTACCAATTTGTTTCTTTTGTTTATTAGATTTTTCTTTTATTTTATTTAGCTAAGTAGTATATTTTTTGCTTTTCTTGAATTTAAGTCGACACACTTGCACTTTTAAGTAAATTGGATTTTTTTTGCTTTTGCTTCTATTTATTATATTTGCTCTTTTAATTTTTCCGTTTCTCTGTCGAAGCACAAATTGACTTCCGTCGTTTATATATTTCTTTCCGACACACACGTCCGCTCGTTTGCGTTCTTCGAATTCGTATGAAAGCAAACCAGAAATCGACTTGTCCATTTAATCATCAATCTCATAAAATGCATACACCGTGCGGCTGCTATTGTGATTGGTTGCGTCAGTTTGTGGTGGATTTAACAACTAACCATAAGTGAATTGAAATCCACCACACAGTTCGGTATACTCTCTGGTAATTGCCGGCAGATGTCGCATAGCGGATGTTGAAGTATATATTGGACAAATTTGCAGAATAGCAACTAAGAATAACCTCAGGGTATAACACAGAGAAAACATTAAGAAGTGATTATTCAAGGTCCAAATGATGGAGATTAGAGTCAGACATGCATAAACGCATCTTAAAACAAGAAAAAAAAAACGTTTACTTTGGCCGTACCGATGCTATAATACTCCTCACTCATGCAAAAGATTACACACAAAAACTTAAAAATTTTCAGTCAGTTTGTTTGGCAGCAAAATTTTCGGAAATTATACCTTTGACTTGGACAATATCTACGCCAAATTATGTGGACATCTCGTCAAAAACACAAGTTTTCCGTACAAGGACTGAAATCGACTCAGCTAGTCATTTATATTATCTATATATGTATATTTAATAGGGTCTCCGACGTTTTCTTCTCGGTATTACAAACTTCGCGAAATCTTAATGTGCTCTTTTCAGGGTTTAAAAGTGTTCTCTACTAGATTATAGAGTTTATGTCGTATTAAATTGTATTAGTTAGAAACCTCTAACCCTCACTCAGACAGCTTTGAATATCGGTCCGTTGCGATACCTTAAATTACTATATATTGAGTATAACGGCACTTATAATTCGACAAATAGCTTTATGTCTATCCCAAATTTGTTGAGGCGGTTAATATCAGTTTGGGCTATCTTTCCTGGTTCACAGGGAGTATGATTACGGAGATGTTTCGGTTTCAATCTTGTGAAAGTTGGATATTGGAAGAGAAAGTGCTGTTTCCACTTCACATAAGATATAAATCTTATTACCACCTTAAGAACCTTTCACGATAGCGTCAAGATTCCACTCAAAGGAACTGTTCGTTGACCAACGCAGAAAGTTAAAACGCAGGAAACTCTGATCGTTTTTAATCCGATATAATTAGGACAAGGGTTCCTCGCTTTTGCCAGCTCATCGGCTTTGCATTTTTCAGCAATTCCTCTAAAAACGAGCCTGATAATGAAGTAACATACTTTGCTTGACCATTGGGGACAGACATTCCTTGCCCAACCTGAACTCAACTTGAGTATTGCCGCTTTGCTGTGGGCGCGAATATTTACCATCCTGAAAGAAGTTCCACTTCGCAGTACTTACTGCTACGTTGATGGCAGCGGCTTCTGCTTAAAAAACACTATATGGTTCCGCCAAAACTTAGATTGATGGAGAGCTCCTTATAGAAAACTTCCTCTCCAACCTTCTCACTTAGCCTCGACACATCCGTGAAAAAGCTGACTGCATCTTCTCTCTAGTGACTTTATCTGGTCTACATTGTATATATCTCTCGTACTAGTCGCAGAAGGGAATTCCTGAATGTCTTAGTTTTTAGACTCTTGTGTACTCAGGTTCTATAAGTCATACAGCGACTTTAACTTTGTCGAAGAAGACGTCGTATTATTATTAATCTATTTATTTCATTACTATTAATCCATTTCGAGAATTTTCAGATCTCATTGACGAAATTTGAATTGATTTGAATATACATATTGAGAGAATATAGTGTTTATCTGATCCTTTCAGAAAGAAAGAACTTTTCCGTGGCTTTTAAAATATGAATAAATTTTATACATTTTGAATAGAAGAAACGACTTTATTTTGAAAATAACACCGGAAGTCAAAAGAAACTCTAGAAACGTCAAATCTTATACTCTGGATACTTCTCTCTTACTAACAAATCTATTTCTCGATTTGGGTTGTCATTAAAGTGTTCGTCCCAATATATTGATGTTTTTATTCGGTGCCGGACTTGTAGTACCGTTATGCTGGAACTAATAATCTTTTATGTATATTGAGATATATCTGCATATGGCTGTAGAGAATCACCATAAAATTTGTCTTAACTGCTGCCGGCACTCTCAGAGGAATATCTTAAAAAACACATACATATAAAATCTACAACCTAAAGGCATAATCAATATAATAATAAATCAAATTCAAATTCAAACTCCTGTTTTTTCATTACAAAGTATAACTTTTATTAAAAGCAAAAGTGTTGTATTAAAATGAGTTGTTCAATTCTTAAATGCAATTGTGAGTAATAAAACCGAACTGAATTACTCATTTCGAGCTTTACAAAGGTTGAAATTCATGCGGCGTGGGTATTACCCAACCACCAAAGGCGGCTTCTAATTCACGAGCGATTTGAAAACACAACTTATCTCTATAGGGAGCGGCTATTACTTGAAATCCAACTGGCAAACCAGCGCCATCACGCCCCATTGGTATGTGAGTCGCTGGAAAGCCAATTATGTTGAAGATCATACCATAATCCACATTCCAAAGAGCCAAAAGCGAGGAATCTGTATGCAAAGCGGGCACCGGGAAGGTAGGAAACAGTAAAACGCCATTGTCACCAAGCATTCGCTAAAGAAAAAGAAAATGATTAAATTGATTAGTTATAGCGAGTAATAATTGAAATTAAAATACTTACGGCAAACGTCGCTTTGAGCATTTGAACTTCAGCTTTATATTTGAACATAGCTTCCGTTCTCATGCAGCCATTGAGCCGACGTAAGGCATCGAAGTATAAAGCCTCGTTTGAGTATTCGGATTGGTTCATAACTGCTTTACTCATTTCGGCAAGATGTTCGCGTATTTTATGAGTGGTGGAAGAGTTGATTAAATACGGAAAATCCTTCAGCAATACAAGACCACCGATCGACATTTCCAGTGAGTTTTTGAAAGCGCTCATTGACATTTTTTGAGTTTGTGAGCCGCGGGTTTGTAAAAATTTTACAGCTGTCATAATTGAGACTTTTATATCTTTAGCGGGTGATCTATGTAAAAGACCGTTGAGACCACTAAATCCCAGTGCGTAGAATACCTATAAAAGTTATAAAGGAAAAAAGAGAAAAAGACATAATTGATAATTCTTTAAATGATTAAAAAAAAAGTATATGCTTTGGTCTTGCTCTCTGTTGAAAATACGCTGACATAAATTTTAAACGCGTTGATCATTCGTTTGTCACTCGTTATGTATCTACATATTTGAGAAGAATTCTGTTGTGCACCTATTGCAGAAACTTTTCTAATTTTTTTGTGCTATATACATTTGTATGTAAATACACATATATATCTACCTTTATGTCCTTGGTTTCCACCGGCGTTGACAGATCCAACAGCTCGGCATTTTTGCCAGCCATGACCTCCATTAATAAACTCAAATCACGACCAAATCGTGTTATTGGACCCATCTGAAGATATTCAAGGCAATCCTTATCCTTACAGCTAGGAAAATGTCCCTCAATTGAAGTGATTCCACCGGTTGGTTTGTGACCGAAAACACCACAAAATAAACTCGGATATCGTATTGAACCACCAATATCAGAACCAATACCGAATAAGCTCGCGCCTGCACCATTTAAAGCACCCTATATAAAAAAGGACATTGAAACTTTACTAAGTATATGTATTTCTTCAATTACATACTTCTCCACCGGAAGATCCACCTGCTGTACGTCTACTGTCGTGTGGATTTAAGCAACGTTTCTGTGTTGCCGGATTTGTTTCCATGCTGAAGCAATATTCTGGTGTTACGGAGACCAGTATTGGTATGCCTCCAGCAGCCACCAAATTGTTTACCGTTTCACCATTAGTACGACATTTTATTTTAGCGCGCTGCCGACTACCAACGCGGAAGGGCATATCTGAAAATTATCACGATTACCTCCAAGTTATCTATTATTAGTTGCCAACAAAGTACCTTTCAGTCCACATGATTCCTTAACGGTAAAAGGTACACCAAATAATTTTAGGCGATTAAAGAGTTGCGGCAATTCCGCGTCTGGAGTTCTTGCAATACATTCATCAGCTCGTAAGGCCTCTTCGAGCGCTTTATTGAAACGATCTTCCACCACTGCATGGATATGACTATTTACCTCTATGACACGATCAAAGTAAGCTTTGATCAATTTTGAAGGTTTCAACTGGAAAATAAATAATATTATCAATGGTAAAACAATTTGGTATAACAAAACCAAATTAAATTTTTTCAAGATGCAAGCCAATTGACATGGCTCTATTATTACGATTTCTTATTTCGAGTATTTATTGAAAGGGTGATCCATTTCGAGGTTCCCTACCTCTTTAAAGAAAAAACACAGAAACTTAGAATTTAATGGAGAATGTTGATTATATTATAATTCGAAAGAACATTCTTTGCCACTTATTTTTTGAAGATTATGTAATGGTCTGGCCACAGCTAAGTCTCAGGTGGTTCAATTTTCGAGGACTCATTCTAACATTTCGACTGGTAACGTTCGAATGACACGGGTGACATTTTGATCCAAGGCCTGATTATCCGAGAGATTGTCCGCATAGAGTTTAGGCTTTACAGAGAAAGGTGTGTTATCACACGATAACCAATCGACCGCCCGAAAACGTGAAATTATCTGCTCGCCAAAGTGTTCTCTCAATAAAGTCATTGATTGATGCGATGTGTGGGAATCAGCACTGTCTTGTTGAAACCTAATGTCGAGAATACGAGCTTCAGTTTCAGCCATCAAATACGCTGTTACCTCGGCACGATAATGGTCATCATTGAATTTTACGTTCCCACCGGTATCATTTTTGAAGAAATATGTACCGAAGATTCCACCGGCCCACAAACCACATCAAACCGTTGCTTCATCGCGTCGGATCTTCTTGGAACTTTTCAGGAGCCCATAGAGCGAAGCGATGTCGCGATGTAAAATGCGCCAAGTCCATATGTCAGTACAAGTTGCTGCGAACTGGCCGACTGCTATATTTTCTTCACTGGGTGCTGTGGTCGTGGTCTGTTATGTCTGTCGAATAGTATCCAATAATGAATGCAGGGTCTCAAGATGGGTGATAGTGTTGCGAATAGAATCATACTATTCAGTAGACATTCAGTAGGTCAATTATCTTAACCATAAGTTAAGTGAAGCGCTCGAACGTGAATTTTCGTAATAAAGTTGAACTCAACTGGCTTTGTCGTGAGGTTCGACAATTTTAAAGTATAAATTGTTAGAAATCTGCCTGTTTCGAAAAAGGGAAGTTTTAATATTATACATATTTATAAACTCAACTCTGTGTTCATTAGAGATTAACGTTTCGAGATAATCTAGAGATGACAATTGAGTTCTCCATATTTATAAATTCGGAATATGGTTTTCATTAAAACCTATAAAGTAAACACTTAGAAGAAATTTCGAGAAATGTGGTTTATTCGACCTCAATAATTATCTTTGATCTCTGATCCAGTTGAATCTATCTATTAGGTATTTCGGTGTTAAAGGAATTATTTATTCGATGCAACCTATTGTTACATGCACTCATACTATTATCAGAAAATGCTTCGAATGCTCCGAATCTCTCTAATATATCTCACAGATTAGCCGATATTTTCGATTAAAATTTCGCAATGGGAATTAGGATCCGATTTGAAAAACTTTTAGTAACAAAGTGTCTCACCTCCGAGGCAAGTTTTGTATACTGGATAGTGAAAGAATCAGATGAAATTTAAAATTGTGTTTAATGGGAAGAATGGGTTCTGTCTGATTTTGTCCATTTTCACACTGTAACTTAGGAATGTTGGATATAGTTTTACACACCTAACATACAAATTAGACACCGACCCTATACAGCCCTGGCATACCATCTCGGCTAAATATTCTGGGCTTTAAAGCATACATTTATTGATTTATCGCATTTCAGTATTTAAATACCGTTATATGGGGAAAGGGTGGGGTTTTAATTAAATTTCTTCCATTTTTGCACTGCCGGTAGGGTTTCTAAAATTATTTGTCCTAAGCGAATTTGCATATTGTACCTTTAGGATTCCCTCAGAGTGGACGCTTAAAGCCGAGACGAGCGGAAATTCACGTGTTGCGTAAATGGGAAAATGCGCTTGGCTCGGCTTTAAGCGTCCACTCTGCGGGCACCCTTAGTGGTTTAGATAATACGTACTTTAAACTTTCTAGAGGGCGGGACAATGCTCACTTTTTCAAAATTTTATTATAATAATTATCATTAATTATTCGTCAGATTTAATAATATTTTCGGTAGCGGTTTCCAAAACTTCATATACCTTCTTATATTTATATACTTATCATATTTGTAACACCCAGAAGGACAAGTCGGAAAACCTATATAAATGATCACCGTGACGAAATGAGTCGAGTTAACCATGTCCATCTGTCTGTTCATCTGTCTCAGTTTTTGAGATTCCAATATGAAACTGTGTTCAATTCTCACCACGAAGCTGTTCTTTAGTCTGAATGGCCTAAATAAATTGCTTGTATGGAAAGCCTTTTCATTTGACGGGATATCATCTTATTATTGCCTAAGACAGAGAAACTATTTAGATCGCATCCCTACAAAATCTAAAAAGTTCTAGTATTCTAGTTCTAGTATTTGTGAAGGGTGTTATGTACTATGTTTATGTTCACGAAGAAGTTCAACCCACACGCATAAACAATTTTTCACCACGAATTAAATGGTCCATTCGGATGGAATATAAACATAGGTCGACGTGTTAACTCGGGCGCTTAAACGGCTTCAGAGTCAGCTGATTTTAGAAACTGACTCAAATAGGGCCAAAAAGTACCCAAAACCAAAAAGTTTACCAAAACTTATATTTTCGTTCACACTTTAATTTTTCTGATAATTAAAAGTCGATTTTATGAATCAAAGAAGTATAAAATAAGTGTACTGTAATATGTAGCTACTGTTTGTTGATATTGCAAACATTTAGAAATGAAAAAAGTTTTGCGAGGTAGCCCCCAGATTAACTCAATTCAGAATACATCTCGAGTACAGTATTTGTCGTTTATGCTTATAGGCTTTACCTTGTAGAATACAACCGAGTAGAAATGAGGCATAAACACGGCAATAGTTTCGGCGCAAACGAAGTAAACATATTTTACTGTTTTTTTATGGGGATTAAGCTAATGGCTTGGTGAATCGTCATATTTTAAAAAACAGCAATTTCCTAGTTTACGACAATATCACAGCGTTTTTACTAATAGTAATTTTAAAGTTCAACTATAGAGGTCATCATTCAAGTTTTATGCTACTAAAGCTTATGCTAATGTAAAATATAAACGCTCATTTATAGATATAAGTAAAAATAAGTATTATTAGTACATTATTGGATAGATTACTTGAGACTGATGTATATACATAACAATAAAGTTATACTTTGTATGCCAATATGCATGGTAAAAGATCGTACTTCAGGACACTCGACCCAATGTGATCGCGTCTTATAAAGACAATGTTTTCTTTAGGGTAGAATCTCTTAGGACATAAAATTTATTTTTCTAAGTTGGCAGGACTGTCCTTAATCTTAAATCATTGCGAATGTTAGAAAAGGCTTATGTGATTCAGTTTTATCAAAAACATAAGCTTACAAGTGGTACAAAACCTTCAAAAACGTAGAAGGGATGCATCGTTCTGGACAATCTTCGACCTATTCAAGTAATAAAAATATTAAAAAAGTGAAGGATATGGTGCTTGAAAATCATTAGCATGTGTTAGAGAGATGGCAAGAAAGTTCCGCATCGATAAAACTGAGTTGTTTTCAAAAAGAGTACGATTGTAACCGAATTTAAAGCCAAAAACATAATGAATACCATCGATCAACCACAGTATTCACCGGATTTGGCTTCCTGTATTTTTTTTCATATTCCGCAAACTGAAATTGCCATACCGTGGAACCCGTTTTCAGCCTATCGAAGAGATAACATTCGCTGAAGAAGCTGAAGGCCACCACAAAAAATGCTCATGAAAAGTGTTTCGAGGACTACAAAAATCGTTGATGTAAGTGTATTTCATCTGGTGGGGATTATTTTGAAGGCGACAAAATAAATATTGATGAATAATGAAATATTTTGAATTTAATTTACGATTTCCGGGTACTTTTTTGTCACAATATACAGGGTAGGCCATTTAAAGTTGACCCATCTGGCAACGCTGTAACTTTTAACAGCGCTGACAAATCGGCTAATGTCATACCGCGTTAGAAGCGTCATTCGAAGACAATTTATACCATGGAACAGTACACTCCAAAAGAACGCGCTGAAATTGTTCAGCTTTATATTCAAAATAACTTTTCAATTGTGTTAACTCAACGTGCGTTTCGCAAAAAAAATAAAGTGAAAAGTGCTCCAGTTAAGAACACAATTAAGTCTTTATACGCAAAATTTGTGAACACCGGTAATCTCAGTAATGCCAGTCATGCATCCAGACAACGCACAAGACGTTCTGATGAAAATATCGAAGCTGTACGAGCCAGTATTGAGGAGACTCCATCGACATCGAGTTATCGCCGCTCTCAGGAATTAGACATCTCTCGCACCACTCTCCGACGCATAATTCATAAAGATTTGAAGATGTTTCCATATAAAATTCAAATGGCACAAAAACTAAACCCAGCTGATTATCCGCGACGCCTTAATTTTGGCAAACAAACAAATGGGTCAACTTTAAATGGCCTACCCTGTACATATATCGTTAATAACGCGGGGAATGTTGGCTTAGACGTTAGTAATATCTATTGTGTTAGCATAGACCCCTGACATCACGCAGTCCCAGAAAAAGTGGTCAAACGAACTTTCACGTTGCGTAAAGCTAGTAGACAGTCTTGCTGGAAGTACTTAGTTCTTACAAAATTGATATTGACGTAGAAAACCAAAAAGTTGGATATCATTGTTTTACAAGATCTACTTCAGAAAAGTTTTAGGCATGCAAATCACAACAGAAGAAGAAAAAACGTTGCACCAAAGCTTTAATACCTTTTACAAATACAAAATATTATTTACAAGAACTTTGATCGGTTAGCTATTTGCTCTCCATTATCCGTTAAGACCATTTCGAGTTGACGTTTTCTTTTGTGTGTCAGACACCTGGGGGACAAATTTAATATTACCCTGTTCATATTATGAAGAACAATCAAAGCGCATTCTTCGCGATTCCTCCGAATGGAGTTTTGTTAATTTGCATATGACCACAGATATGTAAATGATCACATGATGCTTGCAGCCTTGAAAATAATAACAATGCAAGACAAAAAAACAACACCTTGAGATGAAGTGCCAAAACGCGATAAAAGAAAATAACAGTAAAAGAATTGCAGCAAATAAAAAAGAGAATAAATAACAAAAACATAAACCGTTAGCCCATAAACAGAAGAGAGGAATTGAAGTACTTCTCTTTTTATACCCTTAACAGAGCATATTAAGTTTGCCACGAAATTTGTAACATTGAGAAAGAAACGTCGGAGACCATATAAATTAATAAAAAACTTTTTGTCGGAACCATTATAGCATTTAGCTGTCTTACGAACTAAACAAACAGCAATCAAGTGCTTGTACGGAAAGCTTTTTCATTTCAAGAGACATCTTCAAGAAATTTGGCGCCAATTACTATCCAAGGCAACGGTACAATCTCCGAAGAAGTTATTCAGATGGGACCGCTATATCATATAGCTGGCATACAAATTGACAAACAAAATCAAGTTAGAGATCTTTTTATACACTTTTATGTCTTAAGATATCGTGTAAAATCTGATACCTATGAAGAGTGTTATATCTTATGTGCAGCCAAAGTTAACGTTTGTTCTTGTTTTCTCATATTTTTCAGTGCTTTTAAATGAATTTTAAAGAATTTTAACGATTTACCTCAACCCAGTTAGAAAAAAATTTACAATTTTCAATACTTTTCATTCTTAATACTTTTCACGATCATTTTTGAAGTTCTCGAGATACGTCCTTCTTCATACCTTGCGTTGTTTGTATAATTCCAGCACTTCACCCACCGAAAGCGTCAATAATCTGTCACGAATCGGCGGAATCGTAGACGGACCTTTGCGCGGTAAGAAGAAGCACCATAGCGGATAAGCTATCATATAAAGAATCTTGAATATTAATTGCAATAGACGTAGGAAAAACTCCATCTTTCAAGCACAATAAAATTCACAAGTAAATAATGAAATAATGAAAAGCAAGTCTCTAACTAAATTCTGTAAAAATTAAGAATTTGTTGTGTCAACTGCGACCGCGATTTTCACCGACTCACGAGAGTGAGCGAAACCTACTGACTGCAAATCTCGTGCTCATATTTGCTTGACCGCTACAATAATATCGCCATTAACTAGCCGGTCTTATTTTGCATATTTACTAATGCGCATATTTGCAAGCGATCTCTCATATTTTGTAGGCATTGTGCTGCTGTTGAGAGTTCTATGTTTTAAATCAGTTTAATATATATTTATTAGTAAGTGTGTATATAAAATCTTTATGTGAAAGAGGAATAGATATATAGCGAAAATGCGTAGCTACGGTTATTAGCAAAAGGCTAATTAACAGAATTTAACATAACTTTATTTTTTGCTCGTACTTAGCTATGGCACATACAAAGGTGGTCAGATAATTAGAAACGATTTTCTTTTCCAAGTTTCAACAATTTACTATTATTAGTTATAGTATATTATATTATTATAGTATATTGTAGGGTATATTAAGTTTGTCAAGAAGTTTGCGACCTCCTGTAGGAAACTTTGGAAACCTTAGAAAGTATACTACAGTGCCCAAAAATAAGGTGACATTGTATTTATTTTGAAAATTCTTTATTTATTCTTCCAAATCAATTTCATCCCCTTCAAAGTAATCCCCTCCCGATGCAATGCACTTATGTCAACGGATTTTCCAACAGTTCCGTCTTCGCTTCGGCTTGGATCTCCTCTATCGTATAAAAACGGTGTCCCCGGAGCGGTCTTTTGAGCTAGGTGAACAACCAAAAGTCGCACGGCGCCAGATCAGGTGAATACGGTGGTTGGGGAACGATATGGGTGGAGTTTTTGGCGAAATGATCACGAATTACGAGGGCAGTATGGGATGGTGCATTATCGTGGTGTAAAACCAAGAATTGTCTTTCTACAATTCCGGCCTTTTTAGGCGGATAGCGTTACGCAAACGACGCATAACGTTCAAATAACATTCCTTGTTGACTGTTTGACCGGTTGGAAGGAATTCATAATGCACAACACCACGATAATCGAAGAAAACAGTCATCATGACCTTGGTTTTTGAGCGCCTTTGGCGCGATGTTTTTGGTCTCGGCTCTCTTTTGGCACGATATTCGCTCGATTGATCAGTTGTTTCGGGGTCGTAAGCATAGATCCAAGTCTCATCGCCAGTTATAATGCGTTTCATGACACCCTGGTAGTCGGAAAGCATCGTTTCACACACTTCAACACGACGCCTTTTTTCCAAAAAATTCAATGTTTTCGGTACCAGTCGAGATTTGACGAGCTTGAGGCCCAAAACATCCTTCAGAATGGTATTGGCTGAGCCTCTCGATAAGCCAACTTCAACAGCAAGGTCTCTAATTGTTAATCGACGGTTTTTCAACACCAAATCTTTGATTTGTTGAACGTGAGCTTCGTCGGTTGAGGTTGATAGTCGCCCTGGACGCTCTTCGTCTTCGACACGTTTACGGCCGGCTTGGAACTCACTATACCACTTGTAAATATTTTTTTAGACATAGCCTCATCACCAAAGGCTTTCTGCACCATCCCCAATGTATCCGCAGCAGAAAATTGATTCCGTAAACAAAATTTAATGCAAATTCTTTGCTCAACAAATTTCGACATCGCAAAAAACGAAAAACTCACTTTTAGCAGCTCACAAAACGACACGTATCTCAAACACTACTGAATATTTTGGCATGAAATTTGACATAAATGTGACTGGCAGTACTATCAATTTAAAAAAAATAATTCTCCAAATCCTTCGACGCGCGCAGTTTAAATGTCAATCTTTTTTGGGCACAAAGTATATAAGTATGTATGTACATATAATATATAAATGATCAGAGTGATGAGCTTGGTCGATTTAGCCATGTCCGTCGGTCCGTCTACATACAAACTAACTCGTTTTCTCGGCTTTTGAGTTATCGATGCGGGGAGTGGAGGTGTCATCATTTGATTTCATCTGTGTTCACACTATCGAAACAAGGCTTGAAAAGATCTCTTCTGAGTAAATTTGGGTGAGATATAGTCAAAGATTTTCAAACCACAGTGGCCCCTTTTTAATGAGATTCGTTTTGCCAAATGCGACCTTATTAATCATACAATAAAGTTTCCTTATTCCAACTTTACTTCCAATAGTTTTATTCTTTAAATCAAGAAGAGCTACGCTTATCCTGCTGCGCGTACCTTACACTACCACATCCTGAAGAATTTTTCACAAGTTACCCAGTATGTCTATTTTTAAGTTAGATTAAGGGGTTACACGAATTTTCTCGGGTAAAAAATAGCCTTCTTCAACAATTTTTTTTTTCATTTTAAAAATGAAAAATTTTATTTGAATTTTTTATTGTTAGAACATACACTATTAGTAAAGAAATTTTGAAAAAAAATTTTAACCTGGCCATTGCAACGCCATTTCTGGTGACCCCTAGGAAAAAAGGTGCGCCCGCGTTGGCAGGATAACTCCTTATAGGATCATCTAAAGTGAAAAAATACGAGGTTTACTTACCTTAATACCTTAAATTAGAACTTAGATGAAGAAAAAAAATTTAAAATTGGATTTTTTGCAGACCTTTAAAAAAAAAGAAAATTTCAGTGAAAATTTTGCTAAATTTATATTTTCAAATATCTGTAATCGAAAAAAACCCTTCGTTCAAATCTTTCAGAATTTTATCTCAAAGACCTGTCTAAAATTTCATGAAATTCGGTTAAGTAATTCTCGAGAAATCTTGACAACCGACTTCAAAAACACAGTTTCGAAAAAAACGAGTTTAAAGACGGCGCACTTAGTCTAGCAAGCTTTGAGCGCTCAAGCTCACAAAGCTGTAGCTCCGAAACTATTACTCAGATCAACTTGAAAATTTAGGACAATATTTCAAAGATGTCATAGAATTTAGTAAGGCAATAAAAATATTAGATTTTTTGAACCCCGTAAACCCATGTAATCCCTTAAGTTAAGTAACCCTAGAGCTAGTACATTATTTTGTGGACGAGAGGTGTTGGTATAAGTTTTTTATTAAATGGAAACGCAGAATGGAAACCGAACATTTAAACAGCATATTCATATTTATTAATTATTAAAATGAATTTCAACTTTTAAAGTCAAATAAAAATTTAACATTACTAAGGGCATAATCATCAAAACATATTATAGAATTTGTTTATTCTATTTCAACGGATCCAGTTTATGTGGCGTGGGTACAACCCAACCTCCAAATCCAGCTTCTAATTCAGCAGCAATTTGAAAGCATAGCGAATCCTTGTATGGCGCTGCGACCACTTGAAAACCAACCGGCAAGCCGTCATCATCATGTCCCATGGGTATATGAGTAGTCGGAAAGCCAAGTATATTGAATATCATACAATAATCTACATTACTAAGAAACAATATCGAAGAATTATGATGAAGTGCTGGTACAGGAAATGTAGGGAAAAAGAAAACGCCATTGTTGCCGAGCATTTTCTAAAAAAGAAGAAAATTGTAAGTAATGTTTGAAGGCAATATTCGGAGTTACTAATAAACTTACAGCAAACTTCGTTTTCAGCACCTCGGCTTCAGCTTTGTATTTCAATATGTTTTCCGTGCGAATAGCGGCGTTAAAACGTCTTATGGACTCAAAGTATAAAGCGTCTCTGGTGTACTCAGATTTGCCTAATATTGCTTTACCCATTTCAGTTAAAATTTCTTTTTTTTTATTTGGGTTTGAAGTGTTGATTAAATAAGGAAAGTCTTCTGACAACGTCATGCTGCCGAACGAGATTTCGAGTGAGTTTTTGAAATCACTCATGGATGCCCGTTTAACTTCACAACCACGACACTTTAAGTACTTCAAAGCAGTCAAAATAGCAAGTTGAATCTCCGTTTCGGGCGAAGTATGCAAAATACCATTAAGACCATCAAACCCAAGTGCGTAAAAAATCTGTGGGAGAGTAGGAATTAACTTTTCAAAGTTATACTTAACATATACTGTACAATATTCTACCTTAATATCCTTTGTTTCCACTGGTGTTAGTAGATCCAATTTTGCAGCATTTTCACCGGCTATAACTTGCATAAGTACGCCCAAATCACGACCAAACCGGGTGATTGGACCCAAAGAAAGGCTATTTTTGTTTTTGGTGTCTGGGAAATGTCCTTCAACTGATATAATACCGCCGGTAGGTTTGTGACCGAAGACACCACAAAATAAACTCGGATATCGTATCGAACCACCAATGTCAGAACCAATACCGAACAAGCTGGCGCCTGCACCATTCAGAGCACCCTATATAAAAAAACCAAAGTGCTTAAATGCGTATATTTTTATTTTTTTTTGTAATTTGATACCTCTCCACCGGAAGATCCACCAGGTGTCCGTCTACTGTCGTGTGGATTTAAGCACCGTTTTTGTGTTGCCGAAATTGTTTCCATGCTAAAGCAGTATTCCGGTGTTATGGAGACCAATAATGGTATGCCCCCAGCTGCAACCACATTGTTCACTACTCCACCATTTGCGGAGCTTATCATATGGGCGCGCTGACGGCTACCAACACAAATTGACATGCCTAAAGGAAATATTTTGATTAAAGGAGGGACGAAAATATTTTAGTAAATAATTCCTTACCTTTCAAACCGCATGATTCTTTTACCGTAAAAGGTATACCTAATAAGGTATAGCGACTAAAAAGTGCTGATAATTGTTCGTCTGAGGTTTTGGCGATTAGTTCATCAGCACGCACGGCATCTTCCAGCGCGCTTTCGAAACGATCTTGCACTACTGCATTGATATGAGGATTGACTTCTTTAATACGTTCTATGTAAGCTCTCACCAGATCCTCAGATTTTAACTGAAATGTTGGATATTCACTTAATAACGAAATCAATATCATAAATAGTTTTTGAGTTTCAGTCATTTAAGGGTAGCCTTTCCGGTGAACTGGCTTTTCTCAAATACAAAATGATGTGATTATCATGAACTTTTTTCTGCCTGCTTTTTGTGTAATTCCATATAAATGTGATGTCCTAACAATTTTTTGATCTGATCAAAAATCAACCAATATTATGGGTCAAATTCAACTTTTTTTTTTAAAACGTCGCCATTTGGTAAATTTTTGTTTTAATTTTTCTTTTGTAAATCATTATATAGAGAATATCTTCTATTTTGACGGGAATATTTTGTTTTTATACTTTTTGTAAAAAAAAAAAAAATATGCCGTCTCTGGCATCCTTGCGCCATGGCATGGATATAAAATCAAATTCGTCATTACAGTCCCTTCATATAGACTTTTTCTTACTTCTAGCATTCTTCGTTAATAGTGATGCAGTTTTGAACATCAATTTGTATCTGAATGTTTAAATTTAGAACAATTACCCCACGCTATTGCTTCTTCTCCAACTCACTCCGTACTTCTGATAAAGTTCTTCAGTATAAAAGGTTTTATCTGCTTCCGTGACGTCGTCAAGAAATACTCAGTCAATAGTTGCTATTCTTTTCCTATATGGAGCCGTATAATAGCATGGAAGATGTTTAACCTCTCACAGCTGTGGTCTGGTAGAAAGGCGATTTTGTTATCTAGCTTTGCAGAGAACACTCCACCTCCCACTCGGTTATCTAACGGGTGATTTTTTTGAGGTTAGGATTTTCATGCATTAGTATTTGACAGATCACGTGGGATTTCAGACATGGTGTCAAAGAGAAAGATGCTCAGTATGCTTTGACATTTCATCATGAATAGACTTGCTAACGAGCAACGCTTGCAAATCATTGAATTTTATTACCAAAATCAGTGTTCGGTTCGAAATGTGTTTCGCGCTTTACGTCCGATGAGCGATGAGGCTCATTTCTGGTTGAATGGCTACGTAAATAAGCAAAATTGCCGCATTTGGGGTGAAGAGCAACCAGAAGCCGTTCAAGAACTGCCCATGCATCCCGAAAAATGCACTGTTTGGTGTGGTTTGTACGCTGGTGGAATCATTGGACCGTATTTTTTCAAAGATGCTGTTGGACGCAACGTTACGGTGAATGGCGATCGCTATCGTTCGATGCTAACAAACTTTTTGTTGCCAAAAATGGAAGAACTGAACTTGGTTGACATGTGGTTTCAACAAGATGGCGCTACATGCCACACAGCTCGCGATTCTATGGCCATTTTGAGGGAAAACTTCGGACAACAATTCATCTCAAGAAATGGACCCGTAAGTTGGCCACCAAGATCATGCGATTTAACGCCTTTAGACTATTTTTTGTGGGGCTACGTCAAGTCTAAAGTCTACAGAAATAAGCCAGCAACTATTCCAGCTTTGGAAGACAACATTTCCGAAGAAATTCGGGCTATTCCGGCCGAAATGCTCGAAAAAGTTGCCCAAAATTGGACTTTCCGAATGGACCACCTAAGACGCAGCCGCGGTCAACATTTAAATGAAATTATCTTCAAAAAGTAAATGTCATGAACCAATCTAACGTTTCAAATAAAGAACCGATGAGATTTTGCAAATTTTATGCGTTTTTTTTTAAAAAAAAGTTATCAAGCTCTTAAAAAATCACCCTTTAGCTTGGAGCCATCCTTAAAGATGCTTATCCCCGTGACCTTCTTCATTTGGTCTCTTTCCAACTCATCTCTGAACCCTTTTGTGTGGTTTTCAGAGCTGCCTGGGAAGTAAGTATCTATTAGTGGACCTAAAAACTCTTCCCTATACACCACACAGCATTAGTTTGGCTTCTGAAGGTATCCAATGCCATGCACCAATTGTGACATAATTTTCCTAATTTGATACGCTTCCGCCGTTTTCGCATTGAGCCATGATTGTGACCGAATTTAAAGTCAAAAACCGCAATGAATACCATTGATCAACCACCACATTCGTCAGATTTGAATTCGAAATTACCGCTCAGTTGTTCCCGTTTTCAGTCGATCGAAGAGATAGAACAAAATTCGCTTAAGGAATCCGCCCTAAAAAGTGCTTATGAAAAATGTTTCGAAGACTGGGAAAATCGTTGACATTTGTCCATTACATCTGGTGGGTATTACTTTGAAGGCGACAAAATAAATATTTTTATCTATAATTTCGAGGTACACAATGTCTGTATGTTTCTAAGGAAATGCAATCTTGTATGCTAAGTGTCTAATTAAGCTATTAACGTCGCGTGCATTATTTTATTTAAATATTATATACACCGTAAGTGCAAACGCTGTTATTCCTCTTATCTCTCTTCAAGTTTATTTATCTCTCAAAAATTTCCAGTTAATGAAATTTAGAAATTTCTGAGCATTGTTTAAATATTTTTAAATACAGTCTTATATTTTTATGCTCTCGAAACGTGTTGTTAGAGAGTACAACAGTTTTGTGCTCCTAACGGTTGTTTTTATCACCTAGAACTAAACGAGACAGAGTGGAGTGCTATATTGATGAGAAGAAAATTTGTTTCCTGACAAATAAGAGTAAAAATAGATAAAGTCCCCTTAACGACACAATATCCATCACAAAAATATCGTTATCCTACTTGACTTCGTTTCTGATATTAAATTGTTCAGTTTTCTTGACTTCGATATATTGTATAGCGATGGGTTGCATAGGTTTCAACCTCTGCTTAGTATACTCATATACCCGAAACAGTGATATCTGTTTTCAGCTTGGCATCATACGCTATATGTTTTTAATGAGAGAGATATAGTTATCAATAGTATGTATATTAATTGCAGACACCTTGTTTGGAATAACGTGATTGCGTATCAGAACTAAGTGATGAATTTCAGCTCCCTGCATGCACCTTTAATTTAAAAAAAAAATACGAGAAAATTCTGCATCCGAACTTAGCTTCTCCTTACTTATTTTATTATACAATTAAATCAATTATCAGGTAATAAAGCTCTGTCTGAGTAATTACAATTATTTACATAAACGCTATGCCAGTCTGTTACTGCAATAGAATTAAAATATTAGCGGCATTCCTGTTATGAATGAATCGTTATTAATAGAAAATAACTTTTATAAATGAGATAAGAGAAGTGAGAGTAATTGATGTATGCAGTCTCTCGTATTCTCCAACGTTGCCTCGTTACTATTGTATCTAACTGGTATCTTTTTGGCAAGAGGATAGCTTGTCTTCTCCTATGTAGATGTTGTATAAAGTTATTTTAATTGTATGTGCTATTGAAAACGGTTACAGATTGTTGTTTTGTAATTAATATTCTCCTAGGTTTGTCCTATGGTGAATTTTGATAGGAATAATAATAATTTTGGTTAAAAATATACCAACAGAGTAGAAGCTTCTGGCAAAATAGTATTATACTTGTGATCTTTAACAGGTTAGTTTTTCGACTTTTAATGCGATTTTAGAACCAATCTTATTGTGACTGAGTTTTGTGGGACGTTGATAGAGAGATATATTATTGCAAATTCTCTATCAACTTCAGATCCATGCATTCAGACCACTGGTGCAATTTTCAAGCCGAAACTTTTGAGCTATTAAGGTAAGCGTAGAGTGCAGCCTTTTCTAGAGAAGTGACTGTCCGCTCTAACAGCAGAGCAGCTTACTAACCGTAGATTCAAGGCTGCTGATAAACTTGGGAGCTCACACTTCCAGAGGAAATATAAATTCAACGACTAAGCAAATTCGCATTGTCCCCATAGGCGCTTTGCCAACTTATAAGATCAGACACAGAAATTATATTTTTTGTCTTCACAAAAGACTATTGTTGGACCTTTTGTGAAGTGTTCCTTATAACAACATTTTGATTTCCTTAATTTTTCAAATTGCAGACTTCTGAATTTTTAAAAACGATAAATTTTTCCTCGAAAATTATGAATCTTATATTTTGACTTCTATTAGATAGAAATGTAAAATGACCTGCGATATAACGGTGATTTCATTTCTGAAATAATATTGGAGTCTTCATTATCATCCTTTCTCTTCTTTTCTTGAGATTTCTACCTCGTATAAAATATACACTTGTTTACCTTTCGCTGTTTCATTAATTTTATCACTTCAACTACTGGTAGCGTTACCAATTGGTTGCGAATAGGCGGTATGGTGGATGGACCTTTTCGCGGTAATAAAAGTTTCAAAAGCGGATAAATCACAATAGAGATTAATTTTAAAATTAATTGTATTAATCGCAGTAAAAACTCCATTTTTAAACAAAAATTATTTAAATATTTTTTTATACATGTGTTGCTATACACTCAGTAACTTATGTCAAGTCTAGCAAACTTAAAATATAAACCAAGAAAAGTATGCTATATCAATGAAAAGAAATGGAGAAAAAGAGGTCAACAACGAAATTACAAAGTATTGCTAATCGCGCCCGTTTGATACTTCTACGAATGAATGACCAAAACCTACTGATCGTAACATTCCAATTAGAATTCCCTTCAGGCGCGCGACGCTACAATAATGTCGACGTGTGAGATACTCTACCAGCGAAAACTGAATTACAGTGCTCGTACTTGTATGTATTAGGGATGCACATTTGACATTTAAATTAAAGAAAAATTCTATATTATTTTCTTTTTACTTTTTCTATATATATTATTTTATTTATATGAATTTTTATTAAAAATAACTCTTTTTATTAAAAATTCTAGAATTATTAAATCTACATATTTCATTGCGGAATATTTTCAGGCAAAATATGAAATCAAAGATGTGCGGAATTACATTTATGTTGACATCGCACAATTTCTTATTGCAGCCATTAAAGGTTTTTTTGCTTACACAACTCACCACAATCTCAGCGTTTTTAAAAATTAAGTTATTAACCTATATTACCATAGATACTTGTTTTAAGACTCAATCATACACATGGGAGCTTAATACTTTTCTTTGCAGTTTCATCGACCACCCTTTTTTAAGTTCATACTGCATATAGGTGTTTTATTAAGGCATCATGATCAAGTTAAAGAAGGCTTAATGTGCCAAGCACAAAATTTTTAGCCGACAGGCCGTTCCCCTATATCAAAATTATAGTTATTTATCTTGGTGCTTAATTATGACACCTTATGGGTTTTCGCTTAATGTCATTTTGTGGGCGTGGCAGTTGTTCAATTACGCCTGTTTGCATTACTAACAGTCTTACGATGGCGGAAAACATGTGCACCAAGTTTCATTAAGATGTCTCAATTTTTACTCAAGTTACAGTTTGCACTATTAATTTTAGAACTTGAAAATGTCTGAGAGCGTCGATGATGAGGCTAATCAAACATAATAAAAACGTAACGTAAGGTGCTCATATTTCAGTTAGCATTTCAAACTGCATACTACGGTCTATTGGTAGGGACGGGTAGGCGAGATAAGTTATACATTTATTTTAAATAATACTTTTCAAAATTTTTTTAACTTTTTTTTTGTCACATGAAAATTCATATAAATTTTTGAATATTCTAAGGCCACTAAGTGCATTTAATTTTTAATTCAAATACGATCGTCTAAATCACTTTGTGTCAATATGTAAGTTCAGTTCTTCTAAAGTTGAAGCTTCATAACTTGAGTCATTATCTTCAGGTACTTAATCGTGCTCACATAGTACAAGTTGGGGAAAATACACCTGATTTTCTGATCGATTTGGAGGCTTCGGCACAGGCACTACAGGTCTGTTGGTTGAAGACAAGTTTGAATACTGGATAGTGTGTTTGGACTTGGTTATAAGGCTTTTAGCTTCAGTAAAACTTTCATGATATTTTGGTTCGGTCCAAAGCATTGGTATAGCAAAGCGGGATTTATCCTGATTCCATGCAGGAAATCCAATAATGTAATTTAAATTAAAGCACTTTTTGATTTTCGAAACCTTTAAAGCGTCGATTGAAACAAATAATTGGAATAAATGTGGTTACATACAAAATTCTAAATATTACTCTATTTGCTATAAGAGTTTATTTGGAAAAGGTATGCTTGGAAGGGGTTTGTTGGATAACGCATTATAATAGCGGCTAATATAGTTATTCTGTGGAGACTCGTCTTGAAAGTATTCTCTGAATAGATAATTTCAACCCAACTATTTCATTTGAATGTTCATTGCTTTCGGCATTCCTAACAACTAAATGTTCGCTTGTCTATATTTAACTATACCAAATGATATTTAATCAGTTTGAAGTTCATAAATTTATATATACCTAATCCACCAAACAGTTAAAAGTGCAGTGAGTTGATAAGATTGCCAGTGTAACAAAGTTAAGAACTTTTCCTTAAGTTCTGCATTGCAAACAAATTAAATGGAAAAAACTATTATACTCTGTAGCAACACATTGCAAAAAATATTGAAAAAGTATAAAAAAAACAAGACTTCTTATCTATAAACCAGTACTCAGACAGATATGGATCTATTGTGCACAACTTTGGACGGTGTGTTAACACACATAATAAGATAGTGATCCAACAATTCCAAAAAAAAAAAAAAAAAATACTAAGCCTAATTATCACAGCGCCAAGGTATTGTATTTGTTTATTGTATTGTGATTTCTGCGTAATCTCGGCAAACCAGAAATATCAAAAATTGCACATAAAACAAGGTTGCCAACTTATTGTAAAGGTGAAGTACAATGATGAAGAGATGCACAACCAAAGCGTCCCCAACCGTCTCAAACTTTGCGATCTTTTACTTTAGCCTATATTAATCATTGCATTGTTTTTTCGTAATTCGTTGGTATATACAATATATCTCATACACTAACCGCCAATCCGCGCAATCGAAGCTTTATACTGGCAGCACGGCATATAGGTCCGATATCTGCATTTCTGACATGTGCATGCTGCTTGGATCCCCTCTATCGTCACAAAATGCTTTCATCGGCCATTTCAGACAAGGAAACAAAAAGGTCCGGGGGACCACATCTGGGCTGTAGGGCTATTCACAATAGAGACGGTATGAGCCGGGGCGTTGTCGTGGTGCAACTTTCAATCGGCTGCGATGTCTTGTCGGACCCGATTGACCCTTCGTTTGAATCTTTTGAAGACTTCCACGTGAAATTTGGCGCTGACGGTGTTTGTATAGGAGTAATAAATTCATGGTGGACGACGCCTTTGATGTCAAAAAAGATAATGAGAGTGTGTCACTCAAAAAACTGCACTCCACCGAAACCCACCACTTCTTGCTAAAGCAACATCTAAGTAAGCCTGCTTGATCATATCAAACGTCTCTGTCGCAGATTTATTGAGTTGCACACAGAATTTCAACGGGTACCTCTGCTCTAACGAACGCAGCATTTTCGGCTTGCACCACTCACAGAAACACGTCGCGCGAAAATGTTAGTCCTGACTCTCCAGGTACTAGGAGACAACTGACCAGCCGCTCGTTTGTTAGCTAAGAACGTCCTCTACCGAATCCGCACGATTCGAAGTGCAGATTGCATTGAAACTCTTGATAATCTAAAGTTCTGTTCAGTTTGTTTGACTACTACAGAGATGTGCTACAGTGGCTCGATACCTGCGGTTACGACAAATGAGCAGGTTCTTGGGGAAATAGTGACGTGTGCGGAATTTCAAACCGATCTCTCAAAAAGTGAGGGATTAGTTTGCGGATATATAGAGGTACTGACGGACAGACACACGAACATGACTAAATAGACTCAGCACGTGATGCTGATGATTACTTTGAAGGAGATGAAATGGACAAAATTCACCTTTCAATTTGATCATAGTAGTATATTCTAGTCTCGCCGACGTTTCCTTTTGGGAATTACAAATATCGTGGCGAACTTACCATACCTTATTCAGGGTATAAAGTTGACATCAAATGTGTCGAACGATATATTAAGAATTAAGATTTAAATTAACTGAGTACCACAAAAGAAAACAAAAATATATAAAAAAAATTTATTGTAAAAAATGAGTTAGTTAGCAATGCCCTTAATACGACCCTGAGTATAAATATGAAAATATACAAAAATATACTTATGCCTGTTTAAGTATAAATAAGAACGGGCTTGCTATCCTTATTCATTTCCTAAAATATCTGTATTTATCATATCAATTTATTAAGTAATATAATTATTTACATTTACATAAAAAAACTATCAAATCAACAACATTCGTCTATTTTAATGGTTCAAGCTGGTGTGGTGTTGGTATAACCCAACCACCGTATGCCGCTTCTAATTCAGCAGCAATTTGAAAGCATAGCTTATCTTTGTAGGGTGCTGCGACCACTTGAAAGCCGACCGGCAAGCCGTTATCATCATGCCCCATAGGTATATGAGTAGTCGGAAAGCCAAGTATATTGAATATCATACAATAATCTACATTACTAAGAAACAATATCGAAGAATTATGATGAATTGCAGGTACAGGAAATGTAGGAAAAAAGAAAACGCCATTATTGCCGAGCATTTTCTAAAAAAGAAGAAAATTATAAGTAATGTTAGAAGGCAATATTCGGAAATATTAATAAACTTACAGCAAACTTCGTTTTCAGCACCTCAGCTTCAGCTTTGTATTTCAATATATTTTCCGTGCTCATTGTGGCGTTAAAACGTCTTATGGACTCAAAGTATAAAGCGTCTCTGGTGTATTCCGATTTGCCTAATATTGCTTTACCCATTTCAGTTAAAAATTCATTTAAATTTTTTTTGTTTGAAGTGTTGATTAAATAAGGAAAGTCTTCTAAGAGTACCAAACTGCCGAGCGATATCTCGAGTGAGTTTCTAAAATCGCTCATGGATGCCCGTTCTACTTCACAACCGCGACTCTTTAAGTACTTTAAAGCAGTCAAAATAGAAAGTGCCATTTCTGTTTCGGGCGATTTATGTAAAACACCATTAAGCCCATCAAATCCAAGAGCGTAAAAAATCTATGAGAAATTCGGAGTTAACTGACTTTTGTTTCCCAAGTAATACTAAACATAGTATACTGTCCAATATTCTACCTTAATATCTTTCGTTTCAACCGGTGTGAGTAGATCTAGTTTTTCAGCATTTTTACCGGCCATAATTTGCGTTAGTAGGCCTAAGTCACGACCAAATCGTGTGATTGGACCCAATTGAAGATACTCCCGGCAAACTTTATCATTGGAGTCTGGAAAATGCCCTTCTATCGAAGTAATGCCGCCTGTGGGTTTATGACCGAAGACGCCATTGAATAAACTCGGGAATCGTATAGAGCCAGCAATATCGGAAGCAACACCGAATAAGCTTGCGCCCGCGCCATTCAGAGCACCCTGTATAAAAGAAAGTGCATTAAAAATATTTTTTTTGCTAATTACATACTTCACCACCGGAAGATCCACCTGCTGTACGTTTATTGTCGTATGGATTTAAGCAACGTTTCTGTGTTGCTGGATTTGTTTCCATGCTAAAACGGTATTCCGGTGTTATGGAGACCAATAATGGTATGCCCCCAGCTGCAACCACATTGTTCACCACATCACCATTCGAGGAGCTTATCAGATGAGCACGTTGACGGCTACCAACACGGATTGGCATGCCTAAGCAATTTTTATTATCATTAAAATCATAACAGATAAGATTCTTTACTAATATGTTGTTACCTTTCAATCCGCATGATTCCTTTACCGTAAATGGTATACCCAATAAGATATAGCGTCTAAAAAGTGCTGATAATTGTTCGCCCGTGGCTTTTGCGATTAGTCCATCAGCGCGCTTGGCATCTTCCAGCGCGCCTTCGAAACGATCTTGCACTACTGCATTGATATGAGGATTTACCTCTTTGATACGTTCAATGTAAGCTTTCACCAGATCCTCAGATTTTAGCTGAAAAGTTGGTAAATCAGTTCAGTGACGAGTCGTTTAATTAAAGGGGTTGAAATAAGTTGATATTCGAAAATATGGTCATACCTCAAACAGTGTGCAATATTAAGTAAGACAAAATTGTTATTTACATGAGGATAATGTGTTATTTAACAGAGATATGCCCGACAGTTTTATTAACTGCTCTGGAGCATATAAGGGGTCAGTCATATATAGAATCTTTACGTCAAGGCATGAACATCAAATGATAAAGATACTTATCCCTACGTTGTTTTACAAATTTCTCTATAGTCCGAGTGTTCTGCCTCTGCACAACATCGAGAAAGTATACAGATGGCTATTAGATCACCCCTCTGATTTGCTTCAAAACTTTTTTTTTTTGCAATACCTTTTTGTTTGTTGAATCTGTTTTTTGTTTTGAAAGCCTAACAATAAGTAATAAAATCTTAAACCTATTTAAAAACTAGACACGCTCAAGCAAGTGATTGAGATGTTTTAGTGATACATTGCTCCTCAGTACGCGGGCATATCTCTTCTTTTAAGGCGTGTTTGATCGCAGGAATGTACCAAAGCATTAGCCAAAGGGTTTAGGTGATCACGGAGTTTAGATATATATTTAATTCTGCTGTCTTCTACTTCTTTCCTTACCACAGAAATACCAAGGTCTTTATGGATATTTTCATTACGCATGTACCATGGTGAACACGTGATTGATCCAAGCATTTTTGATTGGAACCTTTGTATTATGTCTATATTAGTTGCACAGTTCGTACCCCACAGTTGAATGCCATACTTCCAAATCGGCTTTATGACCGCATTATATAAAAGCACTTTGTTGTCTAGGCTAAGTTTGGAATTTTTATTTAATAGCCAATTTAAATTTGCAGCTCTTATCTTCATGCAAGTTATTTTACTAGATATATGTTTTTTCCACGTAAGTCTTCTATCTAGGTGAATGCCAAGATAAGTTACTTCATTCGCTTGGGGTACTAAAATATTGTTAATTTTTACTGCCGGACACATTTTTGGTCTAAGCGAAAATGTAACATGCTTACACTTTTGTTAATTTACCTTTATACGCCAGTTGGCTAACCATTCTTCGACAAACTTTAAGTGCTCGGCTAATATTCTTGATGCTTTTTTATGGCATTTGTTACGGCTCACTATAGCTGTGTCGTCCGCAAAAGTAGAAGTTAATACATTGTTAGCTATTGGAATGTATATATGATGTATAGTGTTGGGCCTAGAACACTGCCCTGGGGTACACCAGCCCCTATCTGTCTTTCATCAGATATGAAATCTCCCACTTTTACCATAAATTTTCTATTTTTTAAATACGATTCCAATATTTTATATAATTCTGAAGGTAGAATATTTTTAATCTTGTATAAAAGGCCCTCATGCCATACCTTATCAAACGCCTGAGCCACGTCTAGAAATATAGCCGAACAGTACTCTCTGTGCTCAAATGCCTTTCTTATTTCGTTAGTAATTCTATGTACTTGCTCAATCGTGCTAAGTTTTCCACGAAACCCACATTGGTGCGTTGGTAACAATTTTTCAAATATCTTAGAAAGACAGAAGACTGATTGGTCTGTATGAAGACGGCTGTGTTAAGTCTTTCCCAGGTTTGTCTATCAAGATGATCTGTGACTTTTTCCATGAATTTGGATAGTGTCCGAGATGAAGAATTGCATTGAAGAGAAAAGGGAGCACCTTTACGGCAATATTTGGTAACTCAATCAGCATTTTTGGGGTAATATTATCATGTCCTGGTGATTTTTTGGAGTTAAGTTCTTTTATTATTCTAGTAACTTCAGAAGTAGAAGTCCTAATAGACATATGCGACTCGTTTGCGGTATTGGGCAAGGTTGGCAACTCAAAGTTGTTCAAAAATATGTATATTGGTAATAGGTTTTTGTGAACCAAATGGAGTATTGGTTTGATTTGGCCCATTTTAGGCATGAGGACATAGCTGTGGTCATAGAAATATTTTCCCTAATTTTCTCCACTGGGCCATACAGATTACTTGATATGTTGGTAAAAATCAGCCATTTGCACTGGAATTATCGCACTTTTAGCAGTTTGGACAAAACCGGTATATGATATGGGGCGTGGCCGTGGTTATTATTTTATTTTACCCATTTTAGCAATATTCGAAAAAGTCATAAATCAAGCTTCTTTTCAGCAAGTTTGGTTATGTTGGTTGCAGCGGTTAGGAGGAAATTTACATTTAATCATTTATGTGCGAGGCTGCACCCGCATTAAACATATTTTTGGCTACTGCTGTCTTTCACTTCTTTTTACCAAATTATGCTTTTGCACTGCCAGCGGTCACTGGGATTTCAACTCGTTTCATCATCATGATCATTTATATATATGTATATAACCCCACATCTAATTCGAATATATTTAGGTAATACAAACACTTAAGTAAACAAAACTATTATTCTTTATAGCAGGATGTTACAAGAGTATAAAAAAAATATTTTTTCGATTATATAATTAGGCAATTCACAAGCTTTGTTGTATGTCTTATGTCATATTTTAATATTCTTAAAAAATACGACACTTGTGAGCACCCTTAACTGTTGTATGTCATATTTTGTCATAAACATACCACGCAGTGCCGTATTTGTAAACAAATACAGCCGATAGAATAGAGAACTCAATAAACATACCGCGCAGTGTTGTATCAGTCATATTTTAATTTTGCATGTGAAACAACAACAGTGCTAATATGACAGTCATAAAAAAATATGACAATATGACGATATGACACAATATGACACCTTGTGAATACCCTAAATATTTCATCTTCTCATGCTTTATTGTCCAATATTTGCATTATTCCAATAGTAAATAATATTAAATGCTTAGTATCGTAAAAAAACTACAGTAGTGATATTTTCAGACCCCAGCAGGCACATGCCTTTAAGTTTTTATATTAGTATATAATACTGCAAAAACAATACTTGGCACCTTCTTATTTGTTCTATAATGCAATTAAATTATTTTATAAACAGAAAAGCCTCGAGTAATTACAATTATTTACATACACGTCATGGCAGTCAGTTATTGTTTAATAAATGCATAAATGGGGTAACGAACAGTATAGCTCAAAGTCGATAAGTTTAGATACTAAAGACAAATTAATAATAGCATTGTTACTCATTGGAAAAGGAAGTGAATAAATATTTCAATAGGAAAGGAAAAACAAATTGCAGGTAAGAGAATATTTGAGTTGGGTGTTTACAGAAAATATCTGCAAATTTCGTATTCACATTATTTTCCCATAACCTTAAAATGGGAATGCGAAAAATTCAAACAATCAAGGTTTTGGTTTTTATCCTTTACAAAAAAATGTTTTTTTTTCATCGAAGTTTGGGGTAAACTAAACCTTTTATGCCACAAGCACACCGTCATCTTTTTGACTCAAAGTCCTTGTTTTTTCTCCTTATTTCTACTTAATATCAAAGAAGGTTTCTAAAATTGCTTTTCAAAAAAGTCGGATGGCGGTGACTTGCTTTTTTACAGCGGCTACTTACTTTATCAATTCGTTTCAGCCCAATACTAGTTTTTGTTTTTTTAATTTGTCTCCTTTTTTAAAGTCCCTTAGTGCTTTCGTACTGTTCTGGTAGTGTTATTGACATATTCTGTATAATTGATAATTGAGTTGAAATTCGAGTGACTGTCTGTTCGCCCATCTCTCCATCGGTTCGATTAGCTTGAGTAAAAATTTAGTTATGAAACAACAAAGGGAGGACGAGTTCATAGATAGGTGCCATCTTGCTACTACCATGCCCACAAAACGATATTAAACGAAACCCTATAAAGTGCCATAACTAAGCACTAAATTACAATGTAGAACTGTAATTTGGCACAGGGAATGCAGTAGCAAGGCTAGATGTGTATTAAAAATTAAAAAAAAAATGGGAATGTCCACGCCGATTAATTATTTTAATGTACATATCTCCGAAGCCACTAAAGCAACAATAACCAAATCGAAATCTTATCATAAACCCGCTTACTCCCTATATAGAGGTACTGTTAAATTTTATTGAAAGCGTGATAAATCAATAACATTAAATTTTATCGCCGAGATGGATTGAGACGTCTTTATGAGGGCCAGGTTAAAAGATAGACAATGACCGTGGCATCGCTCATTTTTAGGTGAAAATACATACTTACTCGACTGATTTCAACGAAATTAAGTATTTAACATTCTTCTTTCATTACTATATCACAGTGTAAAAATAGGTGAAATTGGTCTACAACCACGTCTTCTTCTCATATAACACAATTTTAAATTTCATTTGATTCTTTCACTTTCTGTTATTCAAATTAAGAAGCAATTAATAAAGCGAGATACAAATTTATACGAGTATGTCATAGTATGACCTCAAATTATCCAAATCCAACCAAAACTGTTCAAGCCACTATGTACCGAATACGTGAACCCAAGTAACCATAATTGACTTTTATCTGAAAATTTTGGTCAATGTGTGAGATATTTAATTGAAATTCATAGATAGTCATTTCCCAATAATAGCATATACATACATATGTATGTTTGCCAAATATTGTTTGAATCGTTTCAATAATTCTCCTAGCTCCCATATACCTAATATGTATAAAGATGTGCGAACTTCCGGGTGAACATCTAAATCTTATACAAGAAAATTTTATATTTAATATGAATATCATATTTTCTTCTCTTCCTGTGAACAAATTCCACTTGAAATCTCATTTTTAGAAAATGAATTTATTCTACTCAAAAATGTTATTAAATGTTTATAACATTACAGAAACTTAAACTGCCACAATCCACATATAATTTTCGATCACTCACATCTATAACGAATATTTTGTTTGACACCACGGATATAGATTTTGCTCTAACAATACGAACATTCAAACTTAGACTGTTCGAAAGAGTTTTTGTTTACCTTTCGCTGTCGCATCAGTTTTATCACGTCCACTAATGGAAGTGTTACCAACTGGTTGCGAATAGGCGGTATCGTGGATGGACCTTTGCGCGCCAATAAAAGGTTCAAGAGCGGATAAATCACAATTGAGATCACTTTTAAAAAACATTGTAATAAACGCAGTAGAAACTCCATTTTTAATCAATTTTATTTATATTTATCATATGTGTGTTTCTGTACACTTAGTAACCAATGCCAAGTACGGCAAACACAAAATATTAAGCAACAAAAATATGCTAATGAATGAAAAATAGAGAGAAAGAACGCCACACCGAAATTGTGAAGTATTTTTAGTCGCGCGCGTTTACTACGTCTACGAATGAATGAGCGAAGCCTACTGAACGCAAGACCCCAATTGGAATTCACAACAGGCGCGACGCTACAATAATGTCAACGTGTGAGATACTCAAAAAGCGTGTAATTGTATCAAAGTGCATGGATTAGGGTTGTAAATTTGACATTTGAGACAAAAATTTCAAAGAAAAATTCTGTGAAATTTTAGTGTTTACTTTTTCGATAAGCTGGGTAATTTTTGTATGTACGTTCAGGCATTTTTAGTAAAAAAAACTTAAATAGCTTGCATAAAAGTTATGAAAAATACTAAAAAATACAGTTTTTGCATCTATGAAATGAAAGATATATACATATTGTTCACTATATAAATCTTCTTTTCTGCTTTGATTTTGTAAGTTTTATTACAGCCAAAGATGAATTCTAAGACTTCTCAACTATGAAGTTTAAACGACCGTTATCTCGTCTTTGTTACGTTGTGTTTTGATTCTACTTTTATGTGTATTAAGACAGCGTTTTGGAGTTTAAGAAAAGCGTTTGTGCCGAGTCTCTACAGAATGTATTTTTCTTCATTTGGTACTTCTTTAAAAAAACACTTATAATATACGTTTGTAGACCCATGTTGTGTTTAACTTCAGAGTTTTTTTTTTAAGTGAACATCCCTAATGCACATACATTATCACATTCAAGTGATAAGATTGTCGGCACTGTAAAGTAAAGCTTTTAGAGAGCACACTCGAAAGAACTCATAAGTTTAAAGAAAACATCGTTGCGATGAACTTGAAAATGAGCGAAAGTGAAAACAGCGTCGGCATTAGTTTAAGCGATCGTATATGCAGTTATGGGCAATAAAATAGAATCATCCATGGTACTAATTTTCCGTTCTCAAAAAAATTATGAATTTGATTTAAATTGAACTAAGTTATATTTTTATTATGTACTTCATATCACGTGCTACTGGCAGTAGTAAAAATATTGGAAAAAAACAATTCATAAATGTTACAAAAACTAAGGTAAAGAATATATTTCAAAAATTCGATGGACAAAAATATAGAATCAAAATCTTTTACATTAAAAAAAATATTTTTTTAGGGGAACTAATAGAAAAATTGGTAGTAGTGTATTCTTAATCGTCTAATACCGATGCATATCTTCTATTCGTAGACCGAATTAGGCTATCGAAAGTGTTCTATGGAGCAGAATACCAGACCTTTGTACCTTCTTTCAGAATTCTGCCTTATTTTTCGGTTTAAGAGGTGCAATATTTTCCTTACCAATTTTCCGTAAGTTTTTTTTGAGATTCAGATCTGCTGATTAATCTGGCCAAGCCTTAACTTAAGCACCATGATCTGAAAACCATTTTTTGCAAGACCCGAAGTATGTTTCGGGTCGCTCTCTTGTTGGAATTGTCAAAATGCAAGGCGAATTCCATTCAGCATTTGGGAGTATGACCTTATCTAAAACCTTAATGTATATATGGCGGTTTATGTTTTCTGGTATCCAAAATATAGGTCCCGGAACACAATATGAGAAACAATACTAAACCATTACATTGCCGCCACGGGGTTTGAAGGACCTACTTAGTTGTGTAGCGGACGCACATTTCTTTGTTTTTTGGACGTCGGACTCACGCGATATTTCCTATCATATTAATTTTGCTTTGAGACCATAAAATGTCGAACCATTTTTTCTTAATTTTCAGCTCTGCCCTAATTAATGTGTCGTTTTGCAAACTAAATACGATTGCATCTGTGCCGTTTTCTCAGCATTGGCACCTTTCGGGACCATATGCCAAAGCAATTTTTCCTCTTCTTACTGTTCTTGAAGAAATTTTTGCACATAATTCTTATTGAATGGCTACAGAGGCCTTAAACGGTACGCGCATCGGCAATCATAGAATATTTCAAACGACTTCTGCAGTAATTTTTTTGTGGTCGGCCTATTTTTTCAACCTTTTTCGGAAATGTTAAAGCATCAAACAAAAATGTTTGAGACATGTTTCATATGTTTACAATTTGCCTTTACGCGTGACCCATTCTTTGCAAATTTTGGACGCACAATCTTTCCTCTGAACAGTGTTTTGCTCGACCCATTTTTTTAAATAAATTCATAATTGATACAATTATTCATTCCACAGATCTAATTAATTTAATACAACTACTTTTTACGCTTTTTAAATTCAACATTTTTCATTTATGAAACTATTTTGCTTTTGATTCTATTATTTTGTCACTAAGCACGAGGCAAGCTATTCAAATTTTTTAAATTACAGTTAACTGTAAAACTCTACAATCCTATCCTCTTTTTTAAAAGTACATATTATTGACTTTGTTATTATGCAGAAAAGTTACTATATAGATGAAAAATTTTAAAAAAAGTATGCCATTATTTCAAAGCAACATCTTTGATTTTATTTTATTGTCCGTAACTGTATATACGTACATAAAATTAGGTGCTCATATTACTTGCTCTTTTAATATACTATATATTCGAACTGCCGACGTTTCTACGGTAAATTCTTTTTACCGACTAAATTATACATTTATATGAACTGAATGTGATTTCAAAAGAGCTTTGATTCTCCAACCATTGGAGAGTGTCTAATCGAGCAAACAACTGGTATATGTAAATGTAATTCTGAAGATCACTCCACATTCCATATATGATCTTACATATATTTGGAAAATGTTGTTGCCCAAGTAGAGATTGGGAGAGGTTTTGTTGGTTAACTCATCTGATCTATAGTCAGCGAGTTAAGTTCTATTATTTTGGCATGAAATTGTTCTCTAATTACAGTTTTTCTGCTGCAGGCTATCGGTGTTCCTATCTGCTGCTTTTCTACATTTCTATATTTATACATACTGAAAAATATTAAACAGTTTGATATTCATAAATTAATATACTAGATGCATAATATATGGTCCCTAATCTACGGATTCGTTAAAAATGCAGCGGGTGGATAAGATTGTGGATATAATAAACTTAAGAACTTATGGAACCTGGTATAAAAAAACAAAATCGAAAATAGATTTATAAAAAACTAGCTGACCCCGCACCCGTTTTCCTGCGTGAAATTCTGTGTTTTGAAATGAAAAGAAGGTTAAATTTATCATTTCTTTTTTTTTCAATGTAACGCAGCTTGATAAACAGCATTTTTTGGTTTCTGTTCCGGTGCGTAAATCTACAGAGAAGATAGTTTTCGAACTCGTAAGCACGCCACGTAATTTTGGCCGTGTGAAAAACATAGCATTTCCAGATTTATGCCATACACCTCTAGCGACTATCCTTGTGTCCTGTTGATTGTAATCGCAAATGCAATTTTCCCTAGAAACTGAATATGTTTGAACTGAAATGGCAAATTGTTGGAATTCAAAGAAATTCGTTGAATCAAGCATTCTGCCCTTTGTATTTGATGGCTGCTTCATCACAATCAGTCGGTTTTCATTACACAGTTTCGCCGCTTACAGATTGCGAAACATAATAACGACAGATCCAACTTTGAGACGTTAATAATGCGGGGCCATATCAAGCCTCTCCAAAGAATTTAGAAATTCCACTGGATAATTTACGGCGATCGATCGATTTGTCTGAGCGCAAGTCTCCCGGAATTTGACTTTGAATCTTCCAGTTTAAGTCAACAACATTGGCATTTTTGGTAGCTAACATTGCGCGAGCACTTCAGGAATCGTAGTTACGATAATTTGGCCAATGCCCGAACATTCGTGATGAGTTCATATTTCGTGAATTGATAACCGGCGAATGGAATTGATATCAAACCACCGGAAGTATCAACCGGAATTAACCCATTTCCAATTTTTTGTACAGTATCCCTTGGGTTGAAATACACTCTTTGGCTGTTCTCCAAATTAACTGCGAGACGCACAACACTCGGAAATCATTCATGAATTGCAAAAGTAAATATCCTACAAAGCGCTGTAGTGCAGTTCACGTATCGACCGTATCGTTCAAGACCAATAACCGCCATGTGGCTTCCTTTGGTGATCTACTTACAAACGTATTTTATCGAATACACCAAACTGCAATACGCAACATTGATATAATTTTTGAATGTGAATTAGACAATAATGGTGAATATAGTACGATCCATGTGTTGTCAACTTCGATATTCACTCTTCTAAATTGAATGCTGAATGTTCTGCCACTGTCGTCTGGACGCCGATAGAGTGGATATCCATCATTTCTAGTTTGTGTTCCGAAAGAAAAGCACGTGGATACCGTTTTGTGCATTTATTGTCAGACATACAAACCGAAGTGGGATTTTGGTGTCTGCAAGGTCCATGAACCATATTCGTTTTCATCTTCTTCTTCTTTACTGGCGTAGGCACCGCTTACGCGATTATAGCCGAGTCAACAACAGCGCGCCAGTTGTTTCTTCTCTTCGCTACTTGGCGCCAATTGGATATTCCGAGCGAAGCCAGGTCCTTCTCCACTTGGTCCTTCCAACGGAGTGGAGGTCTTCCTCTTCCTCTGCTTCCCGCGGCGGGTACTGCGTCGAATACTTTCAGAGCTGGAGTGTTTTCATCCATCCGGACAACATGACCTAGCCAGCGTAGCCGCTGTCTTTTAATTCGCTGAACTATGTCAATGTCGTCGTATATCTCGTACAGCTCATCGTTCCATCGAATGCGATATTCGCCGTGGCCAACGCGCAAAGGACCATAAATCTTTCGCAGAACTTTTCTCTCGAAAACTCTTAAGGTCGACTCATCGGTTGTTGTCATCGTCCAAGCCTCTGCACCGTACAGCAGGACGGGAATTATGAGCGACTTATAGAGTTTGGCTTTTGTTCGTCGAGAGAGGACTTTACTTTTCAATTGCCTACTCAGTCCAAAGTAGCACCTGTTGGCAAGAGTAATCCTGCGTTGGATTTCCAGGCTGACATTGTTGGTGGTGTTTACGCTGGTTCCAAGATAGACGAAATTATCTACAACTTCAAAGTTATGACTGTCAACAGTGACGTGAGTGCCAAGTCGCGAGTGCGACGACTGTTTGTTTGATGACAGGAGATATTTCGTCTTGCCCTCGTTCACTGCCAGACCCATTTCTTTTGCTTCCTTATCCAGTCTGGAGAAAGCAGAACTAACGGCGCGGGTGTTGAGGCCGATGATATCAATATCATCGGCATACGCCAGCAGTTGTACACTCTTATAGAAGATGGTACCTTCTCTGTTGAGTTCTGCAGCTCGAACTATTTTCTCCAGAAGCAGGTTGAAAAAGTCGCACGATAGGGAGTCGCCTTGTCTGAAACCTCGTTTGGTATCGAACGGCTCGGAGAGGTCCTTCCCGATCCTGACGGAGCTTTGTGTGTTGCTCAGCGTCAGTTTACACAGCCGTATTAGTTTTGTGGGGATACCAAATTCAGACATCGCGGCATAGAGGCAGCTCCTTTTCGTGCTGTCGAAAGCAGCTTTGAAATCGACGAAGAGGTGGTGTGTGTCGATTCTCCTTTCACGGGTCTTTTCCAAGATTTGGCGCATGGTGAATATCTGGTCGGTGGTTGATTTACCAGGTCTAAAGCCACACTGATAAGGCCCAATCAGTTTGTTGACGGTGGGCTTTAATCTTTCACACAATACGCTCGACAGAACCTTATATGCGATGTTGAGGAGGCTAATCCCACGGTAGTTGGCGCAGATTGTGGGGTCTCCTTTTTTATGGATTGGGCATAGCACACTTAAATTCCAATCGTTGGGCATGCTTTCGTCCGACCATATTTTACAAAGAAGCTGATGCATGCTCCTTACCAGTTCTTCGCCGCCGTGTTTGAATAGCTCGGTCGGCAATCCGTCGGCCCCTGCCGCTTTGTTGTTTTTCAGGCGGGCAATTGCTATTCGAACTTCTTCATGGTCGGGCAATGGAACGTCTGCTCCATCGTCATCGATTGGGGAATCGGGTTCGCCTTCTCCTGGCGTTGTACGTTCACTGCCATTCAGCAGGCTGGAGAAGTGTTCCCTCCATAATTTAAGTATGCTTTGGGCATCGGTGACTAGATCACCTTTGGGGGTTCTACAAGAGTATGCTCCGGTCTTGAAACCTTCTGTAAGCCGCCGCATCTTTTCGTAGAATTTTCGAGCATTACCTCTGTTGGCCAGCTTATCAAGCTCTTCGTACTCACGCATTTCGGCCTCTTTCTTTTTCTGTCTACAAATGCGTCTTGCTTCCCTCTTCAACTCTCGGTATCTATCTTATCCCGCACGTGTTGTGGTCGATCGTAACGTTGCGAGGTAGGCAGCCTGTTTTCTCTCCGCTGCGACACGGCACTCCTCGTCGTACCAGCTGTTCTTTTGCACTTTCCGAAAACCAATGGTTTCGGTTGCAGCTGTACGTAAGGAGTTTGAGATGCCGTCCCACAGTTCCCTTATACCGAGTTGTTGACGAGTGCTCTCAGAGAGCAGGAGTGCAAGCCGAGTAGAAAACCGTTCGGCTGTCCGTTGTGATTGCAGCTTCTCGACGTCGAACCTTCCTTGTGTTTGTTGGCGTGCGTTTTTTGCTGCACAGAGGCGGGTGCGAATTTTGGCTGCAACAATATAGTGATCCGAGTCGATGTTAGGACCTCGGAGCGCACGCACATCTAAAACAGTGGAGACGTGTCTTCCGTCTATCACAACATGATCGATCTGGTTGGTGGTTTTTCGATCCGGAGACAGCCAGGTAGCTTGATGTATCTTCTTATGCTGGAATCTAGTACTACAGATAACCATATTTCCGGCCCCGGCGAAGTCGATCAGCCTCAACCCATTTGGGGATGTTTCCTCGTGGAGGCTGAATTTACCGACCGTAGTGCCAAAGATACCTTCTTTGCCCACCCTGGCGTTGAAGTCGCCAAGCACGATTTTGACATCGTGGCGGGGGCATCTCTCATAAGTGCGCTCCAAGCACTCATAAAAGGCATCTTTGGTCACATCGTCCTTCTCTTCCGTCGGGGCGTGGGCGCAAATCAGCGATATGTTGAAGAACCTCGCTTTGATGCGGATTGTGGCTAGACGTTCATTCTCCGGAGTGAATGATAGTACTCGGCGACGGAGTCTCTCTCCCACCACGAATCCAACACCAAACTTGCGCTCCTTTATATGGCCACTGTAGTAGATGTCACAAGGACCTACTCGTCTCTGTCCTTGTCCCGTCCATCGCATTTCTTGGACGGCGGTGATGTCAGCCTTTATTTTCACGAGGACATCAACCAGCTGGGCAGCGGCACCTTCCCAATTAAGGGACCGGACATTCCAGGTGCATGCCCACAATTCGTAGTCCTTATTTCGCTTGCCATGGTCGTCATCAAAAGGGGGGGCTCTCATCCGAGGCTGATTGTTGGTTTTCATTGGTGCGGTTTTTTACGTGGCGGGTCCCAAACCCAGCGCACAACCCTAAGTAGGGGATTTTTCGCCTTCTCACCTTAGCTCGCCTTCAAACGGATGTTCTTAGGCTACCCAGAGGATACTTGGTCAGAGACCGGAAGTCGTGAGCTGCTTGAGTCATATGTAAAAGAATCGTTTCTGGCCACTCCCAAGTGAATGGCGATCAGAGAACTTTCCTCACTTGCGTGAACTTCTACACATGACTCCATCCTCCGTTTTCATCACTTCGTATAATAATGGATCTTTCTCTGCATCAGGAATTTCCGCAGAAATGATTTCATCAATTTGATCTGGTGGAACCACTATCCACCATCCAAAGAAGAACATCGTAACTGTTGTTTGAAAAGTCGTGCTGTGACATCGTGACGATCGCTTGCTGATTGACCGCGATCTATAATACTGCATGTACTATGTCACCGCATCCTGGGAATACTCGTTCATGTGCCTTGGTGTGACGCCGACCGATATTAGCGCGACCACTACGTGGCATCGTAACAAATTTCAATCTGAAATTGATCACTTTGTGTGCGACATACATAACGCTTTCACTGAATAATTTTCAAAAATTTTTGAAGCAAACGACAAATTTGAACGATTCAAATAATTGAAAAACAAAACAAAAAAATTTAAAAAAAATTTTGTCTGGAAAGAAATAACTTTTTGGAACTGTCCAATTTTCCGACTTTTCCTCACGAAAAGCATACGGTTTTTTTATTTCCAAACCTTCCCCGATCCACACAGAATATTCTCTGAAAATTTCATCAAGATTGGTTCAGTCGTTCCCTTAGCGCTACTAACAAACAAACATTCATTCGTTTGTATGGAAAAAAGAAAAGGGCTGTTTTTAGGGGTTCCCGGCAAATATTCGAACTTTTCTTGCCGTAAAAACCATCCTTGAGACTCACCGAACATTTTAAAAAAAGAATTGGCGAAATTGATCCAGGCGTTTTTGAGTTATGCGCTTACCAACACATTTTGCGATTCATTTTTATATATAAGATATGTATTAAAATAAGAAGCGCCCTAATAATTGTTGGTAGGTAAGACCTTTTCTTCTGGTAATACTTGTATTTCATATAATATGGTTTCGAAGTAATACAGCATTAAAATGTCTTTTATTCTTGGTGAACATAGACCGTGAATTTCTAAAAATTCTTTAGTTTTTTCTGTCTTGGTTTGAATTTTCTTCCGACACAACTGAGAACATTCATTTTCTAGAAGTAAAAAAGGTTTAGGCTTATTTACTTTACTATTAAGTTGTATGATCGAATCGAAAGTGAAACGTTTGATTATATGTTTCCTTTTATATAAGCAAATACTGTGTAAACCTATTTACATATTAGGTTTAAGTTTCCCAACGTTTGTTTTAGTTACCTAAAGCTAATTGAGATGAATATGCAGTTATATACAAATTTACTATAAACCGGATCGCGTACAAGGGTTATCTTTATAAGGAAGCTATGACACCTTTTCTGAATTTTTAACATCTAACTACTACTGTGAGCAAAAAAGGGTATGATTTTTTAATTGAAATATCGCGCGAAACCCCAATCGACGAAATATTTTTTCTAGGTATGACTGTAAGTGACATCTGCGCCAAATGTCACATCAAAATAATCATTAATGTTTAGCATACGCTTGTCTTTTTGAAGTGCTTTAAGCGCATTTGGAGATTTTTACGATGAGTGAAATTATTCAACAAAAAAGTTTGTGTGAAATCAAATTTCTGGTGTCGAAACGTTTAGAAAGTTGGAAAAGGCCTTCGATAATGACTGTTTGTCCCGAGAAAGTGTTTTTCATTGATACAAATTATTCAAAGAGGGTCGAGAGGTTGAAAGATCAATTGGGCCTTAGAAAAGCGAAAGCACGATTGGTTCCAAAATTATTATTTTTTTTCGAAAATCTGCTTATGAGATGCTGATTATAAAATTACCTATCTTGGCTTAAAATATCATTTAAAGCATGCTTAAACTATACCAATGGGAACTCTCGATTAATGCTATTCATCGTCAAATTTGAAATTAATTGATCATAATAGTTATAATCGAGCGAATAATCGATTATTAAAATAGTTAGTTAATATTTTTAATGATATTTTCCTATAACCAAATAGTTTTATTCTTTACAAAGTGTCTATTATTATAAGAATATGAAAAAATATTTATATTCAGTCTTCCAATATAAAGTCCGCAAAGCTATACTTATTTATATTGTCGATAACTCGGTGGAATTTTTGTGCTAGTGCGACGAATGTTGTCTTCGAGCTCCACGAGCGTTGCTGGTTGAAACCTTTAATGTAACATATTACCACTGAAAATAATCTCGAGGACATAATCGCATCGGCCTCAACACCCGCGCCGTTAGTTCTGCTTTCTCCAGGCTGGACAAGGAAACACTGTTGACAGTCATAACTTTGAAGTTGTAGATAATTTCGTCTATCTTGGAACCAGCGTAAACACCACCAAAAATGTTAGCCTGGAAATCCAACGCAGGATTACTCTTGCCAACAGGTGCTACTTTGGACTGAGTAGGCAATTGAAAAGTAAAGTCTTCTCTCGACGAACAAAAGCCAAACTCTATAAGTCGCTCATAATTCCCGTCCTGCTATGCGGTGCAGAGGCTTGGACGATGACAACAACCGATGAGTCGACCTTAAGAGTTTTCGAGAGAAAAGTTCTGCGAAAGATTTATGGTCCTTTGCGCGTTGGCCACGACGAATATCGCATTCGATGGAACGATGAGCTGTACGAGATATACGACGGCATGATTTTTGGCAGCTATTTGACTGGCCATTTCTCGAAATTAATGAGTCGCCAAAATTTGCACGGATTAGGTGCGTATTATTATAAAATAGTACAAAAAATTCAGATTTCCGGATTTACCACTTCAAAGTACACTTTTCGTTTGAATTGTTTCTCGCAGAACATTGATGCTTTAGTTAATTAAGGCTCCACGGGTACATTATTGGCACTCGCTAAATCAATGCCCACCAAACAAAAGCCAAGCAAAACTGAAAAAAATTATTCCAAAATCTAGAATTTTAGGACTAATTTTTGCTGAATTTTATGTGTGTGTGTTTATCTACTATACCCAAAATATTCAGAAAAACTATAATGTGCAAAAAATTATTTTATTTTTAGAGCAATTTTTTTAGTTTTCTTAATTTTTATTAAAAATTTACGCTAAAAAACATTTCAGTAATTGTTACTAAGTTTTATTAAAAAAAAATTAACTATTACAACCTGTAAGAATAAGCGTTCAAAGTCATTTGATATCAAATCAAATTTGAAGCCCAGAGAAACATTAAATAAACATTTCCACTTACAGTATGTTATATCTAATAATGTAAAGAGAAGAGCTTTTGAATAGAACGTTAATAGTTACTCAAAAAACCATTAATCATCATCATTAAAAAGCGAAAAAGAGAAAGAATGATAGAGCTTAATCCCAAATTAAGTACATGAGTGCACAGAACCCAAAGCTTTTGCCATATTGGAAACTGTGTAAAGCTTTATGAATTTAAACTAGAACCACATTGAAAGCTTTAAAAAGCTAATAAAATTCATGTTTTTATATCATGCTGCAGCGGTGGCACCCAACCGCCGAAAGCACCCTCCAGTTCTGCGGCAATCTGTAGACATAATTTGTCTTGATACGGCGCAGCGACAACTTGGAAGCCAATCGGCAAGCCTCTATGATCCAAACCCATTGGCACATGTGTGGCGGGGAAACCTAGTATGTTGAAAATGAGCATTAGATCCACGCCCACCAAGTTCAACGTGCTTGTATGGAAGCCAAATGCGGAGGTGGGAAATGTGGGCAAGATGAGAACGCCATTGTCACCGAGCATTTTCTGAAAAAAAAAAAACAAAATAATAAATATACAAGTAGTTGTTACGTAATGGTATGCTAAACGGTTTTTTATCAACGGACTTACCACTAACTCTTCTTTCAGCGCTTCTCTTTCGGCACGAAATTCTGCTGCTTGCTCATCATTTAGGTAAATTTTCTTCGTTCTAATCCACTCCATTATTACAGCGTCACGATTGTGTACAGATTGTCCAAAGAGTGATAAAATTAGCTCCCAAATAAGTTTACTTACTTCTGCCTTGGCTTCATTGGTTATGCTCGGTATACCTTTCAGTTCGGCGAGAGCGCTTAAACCAATTTCTCTGGCGTGCACGAATTTTTTCAATTTAATCTGTACATTTTCGTTAATATATATTAGAGAAGATTATGATTTTTTTGATGTCACAGAACATAAGTTAGAATAAGCAAAAGCTGTAGAGACTGATATTTGAGCTAAAATGGGATATTTTTATGTTTTTATTGATTTCAAACTTTTGAATTGCCTATACTAAATATGTTCTGGGGGGATAGAGCCATGTGTAGAAGTGCATGCTAGTTCTAGGGAAGTTCTCTGAGTGCCATTTACTAGGGAACAGCCAGAAATGATTCTTTTACAAATGGCCCAAGTTGCTCACGACTCCCGATCTTAGACCGAGTATCCGCTGGGTAGCCAAAAGTCTTTCTTTTGAATGCGAGCTAAATTGGGAAGGCAAATCATACCTCCCCAGGGTTGTGAGCGGTATTTGGGACTCGCTACGTAAAAAAACTCCTTTAATGAAAAGATCAT
This sequence comes from Bactrocera zonata, assembly GCA_037783105.1. NCBI lineage: Eukaryota > Metazoa > Arthropoda > Insecta > Diptera > Tephritidae > Bactrocera > Bactrocera zonata. The sequence goes on along the minus strand of JBAWJQ010003453.1, from coordinate 454,321 downwards.
CTCTCGGATGAGAGACCCCCCTTTTGATGCCGAACACTACAAATCTCGGTACCTTAATTAGGAAGGTGCCGCTACCCTGCTTGTTGATGCCCTCCTAAGAGTAAGAGTTGAGACAAGGACGGAAACGATTAAGTCCTTATGCATTCACTATAGTGGCAATATAAAGGAGCACAAATTCAGTGTGGGACTCGTGGTGGGAGAAAGACTCCGTCGCCGAGTCCTGGCATTCACCCCGGTGGATTGACGTCTAGCCACAATCCTCATCAAAGCGAAGTTCTTTAACACATCGCGGATTTGCCCCCACGCCCCAATGGAAGAGAAGGACGATGTGACCAAATATGCAATGAGCGGTTGGAGTTAACTTATCAGAGCTGTCCCCGCCACAATGTAAAAATCGTGCTTGGCGAATTTAACGCCTGGGTGGACAACGAAGGTATCTTTGGTACAACAGTTGGTAAATTCAGTCTGCTTGAGGAAACATCCTCAAATGGTTGATCGACTTCGCCAGGAGCCGAAATATGGTTTCCGGATCGAAAAGCCACCAACGAGATCGATTATGTTGTGTTAAACGGAAGACACGTCTCCAGTGCTTTAGATGTGCGTACGCTCAGAGGTCCTAAAATTGACCTGGTACCTATCTTGTTGCAACGAAGATATGCACCCGCCTCTGTTAAGCAAAAATCGCACGCCAACAAACACAAGGAAAGTTCGACATCAATAAGCAGACAGTCGAATGATTTTCTACTCGACTTGTACTCCTGCTCTCAGACAGCACTCATCACCAACTTGGTTTAAGAGAACTGTGAGACGGAAATTGAAGCTCCTTACATACGGCTGCAAACGAAACTATTGGTTTTCAGAAAAGACAAAAGAACAACTGGTATGAGAAAACAGACTTGCTTGACAAGCTGGCTGAAGACTAACAGAATGTTTCAAGACCGGAGCATTTAGGTAAAACCAATAATAAAGTTGGCTTCATTAAAGTGTTGTAACCACTTATTTCTCTTCCCATCACTAGCAATATACATATGTATGTCTTAAAAGAAGAAATATTATAAAAATTAAACTTCTTGCCTGCTCGGTAGTAAGTCCACCTTTTTGGAAACATTTCACTGCTCTGGTTATGGCCAATCGAATGTCGAAATCAGTTGGCTGGTGCATGAATGCTGCAAAACCCTCAAAACCATAGGCATAGTAGATCTGTAAAGGAAATTTATATATAAATTTTTTAATTATTCAAATACTTCATCATTCATATACGAGTATGTACATACTTTTATGTTCTTCAATTGGATTGGTTCGTCAAATTTCAATTTCTTTGCATCTTCACCAGCCATTACTTGCATTAGTATGGGTAAATCCTTGGCAAATCGTGTTATTGGTCCTGAGGCTAAATACTGTGCGAAAGTCGGATCGTCGCTATATGGAAAGCTACCCTTAATTGAAAGCAAACCGCCAGTCGGCTTATGTCCAAATACACCACAAAACATTGAGGGCAAACGAATAGAGCCTCCAATATCCGAACCAAATCCGAAGACGGAAGCACCAGCGCCATTTAAAGCGCCCTATGGGCAATAGATTGAAAACATTATCTACTGTATTTGAAGAGCAGCAAAAATTAGCTGTTAAATATTTTACCTCTCCTCCAGATGAACCTCCAGACACTCTGTTGAGATCATATGGATTACGACACTTTCCATACATTTTGGAGTTCGTTTCGTAGCTCATGCAGAATTCAGGATTTGCTGAAACCAAAAGCGGTATACAACCCGCTGATTTAAGGCGCTGAACGATGTCATTATCACGTTCACATTTCAAATTCTTTCGATAAATGTTACCCACAACAAACGATAAACCTATGAATAGAGACAATAAAGTTGTGAGATAAAGATAGAGCAATATTTTTCTTACTTTTTGAATTTTCAGAGAAAAATTAATAAGAAACAATTGGGGTACTCACAACGTATCATAAAGCATCGTAAAATAATAAAATCATAAATTTTTATAATAGTTTAAAAAATTTGTTGTTGGATTGCATACTAAAATAAGTTTACGCAAATACAGATCCGAACGCTATGCTTTCGGATCGTTAAAACTTATAACTTTATGAGACTATGTGAAACCCCTAAATATGTTCAGGAGAATATTTGAAACGTCTTTATTACAACCACACATACTTTTCCTTATCCGTCAGTGACCATTAAGTTGATAGCGAAATCTTTGGATAAATTAGAATACTACATACTATATGTAAGTTTAAGGAATTAAGGGTTTCAGACTGCGGCTCTTGTATCTTAGTTTATCGAACTTTAACTTTTCAAAACTACTAAAAAAAAACAATATTTAGCTAACGAAGAACCTTATAATCAATATATGTGTTTTTCTAAAGTTCTACAATATGTAAGATCTCACTAACTATAAGCTATTATAAAAAAAAATCATTTTTCCTGTGTACATCGCCGGAAGGTGTATGTCTGCGAAAGTTGCCATCATATTCAGATAGTCAGGGTTCCTCAAAGAACACGTGCCTAAACACTCGGGAATTCTCACGCACTTTGACTTCATACCGGACCACTTGGATCATGGATTCGCCAAACCGAGCTCTGGCGGCTACTTCTGTAACCTTATACCGGTGAAGAAGTTTTGGGTCGGAAGAAGTCGTTGAAGGAGAGGGGCAGTGAGCTTCTTCACTGATGGTTCTGACTGTTGTAGTGTTTTCCAGGCTGAGGTTGCAGCCCTTAAGATAGCAGTATGTATACTGTTCCGGAGTGCAAAATCCTTCAGAAAAGTTACCATCCATCCTGATAGCAGACCGGCGATACTTTTGGTATACGATTGTTTCTACAACTTCTGGTATTTTATGAGAATGCGTAAAAAATGGACATCAGCTTCCGTAAAAACTTTTTCGAAAAAAAAAAAAACAAAAATTAAACATAAGGCGGGATGTAAACAAGAAGTTCAATGTTTGAACCGAATTTCCGTCGGCAAATCGCTGGTACTCGTATTGTAAAGCGACAACGGTTGTCGTTGACTCGCGGTGAGCTGACGCAATGGTCAGGAAGATTTTGCTTTGCGCCAATTCTTTGCCAATAGACATGAGGGTTTCTGTGCGATTACCTTTAAAAATTTATTACTCTGAACATAAAGTAATTTGATTAAGGTTTTCTAGTCTATAATCATGAAGATCTTCTTTTCATTGGGGGGGTTGTTGAGGATCTTTCGCCTTCTCACTTCAGTTCGCCTTCGAATGTTTTTTTGGCTACATAGAGGATACTGGGTCTATGGCCGGAAGTCGTGACCTGCGTTTCTGGCCACTCCCAAGTGAATGGCACTCAGTGAACTTTCCTCACTCGCGTGAAACTCTACACATGGCTCATGATATTTATTGTACAAAATTTTGTCAGCATCATCGCTACCGTATGATATTATACGTATAATGAAAAAACATCGTACTATGAACATATATTTTGTGTTGTAGATTATTTAAAAAATAATGACGTTAAACCTATTAGGATCCAAAATATTTCTTCTAATAGTGCAATAAATAAAATGACTAACGATGCACAAAAATGAAAAATTTAAAAAAAATCCCGACTTTAAGGTTACAGAGTTCTCATATTTCCTCTCAGACCGACCGCTGAATGAAATATAAAAGCTGACCTTAAATGCCACCTCCACTTAAATGAGGAAATGTATGTGTAGTCTTTATTGCTTTATGGCTCATTATAAAATAAATGTATTGCGTAATATACGTAATAAAAGTGTCTAAAAGCTTTTCAAGCTATTAGAAAGTTCAATAATCGCGTCATTTAACATACAGCTCACCTTTCACCCCGGCCGACTCTTTTACTGTAAACGGTATACCCAACAAGGGGTAACGTCTGAAGAGTGCGACTAATTGCTCGTCATTGGCTTTGGCAATTAAACTATCCGCATGTTCTGCTTCCTTCAGCGCTTGCTCGAAGCGATCGTCAAGGACGGCATTTAAACTTCTGTTGACCGCCTGTATCCGCGCGATGTACGTTTGCACCAGCTGCTGGGCGGTGATCTGCGAAGAACTTTTTTAATAAATATACCATTTTTATGAATTTTAAAAAACCTTGGTACCTTTTTTTGTCGCAGCTCCACAACTAATTCGCCAACAGATTTTAGCAGCAACGCGTCTTGAATTGGTGGATAATCAGGCAGTTTACGCGGCAACAGCAAATTAACAAGCGTATTGACGATAAAGCATAATGCATTGCCAAGGGCAAAAAAAAATCGCAATACGAAAAGCATTATGAATTCGGCATGCAAATGTGACCGGCTGAGAAATTGTTCAACTATAAATATTATTGTTACCGAAATTCGTACTAAATATACACATATGTATGTACAGTAAAGGGTGTTTTTTGGGAAGTATAAAAGTTGTATTCAAATTAAATGGAGAGAAATAAATAAAATTAAATTGCCTTTGCATTAACTCTTAATATTTTTGGCAATTGCTTTTGAACGTTGTGGATTTACATCTTATGAATTTTCTACTAAGTTTTCGAACATAGCTGGTTTTAATTTGTTAATAACGCTGCAGATTGCGCTGTCTCAGAAAAAGGTAGTCTAACGAAACTGAATATTATTTTCTAGATTATCGATAGTAGATTCATTTCTCGATTAGATAATATGAGAGTAAGTTGGAAAATAGTCCTTACTTGTAAATTTATACCGCCAAAGAACACTCTCATATTTGCTTTGATGATAATTCAGAAGTTTTCAATAAACTGATACAGCAAACTGAGGAAACACGTTTTTTTTAGATTATAAAAAAGTCTTTAATTATACCCTGACAAGATTGCCCCGATGTTTTCAGCACCCAAAAGAAAACGTCGAAGATGCTATAAAATATATATACATAAATTATTCGATTTAGCCATGACCGTTTGTCTGTCTGTATATAAGTGAACTTGTACCTCAATTTTGTAATATCGACTTAAAATTTTCCACACATTTATTTCTCACCAATAAGATGCCCATTTATCGGACTTGCCCATATAGGAAGTTAGTTGTCATACTAATTGACCGACCAAACTCAAGTCCTTGATGAGAATCTTTTTGATTTGACAAGATATCGTCACGAAATGCTCAAATGAAGAGTGCTTCGCTTCTGTGAAGCTGACGTTAATGTTTTTTCTCGTTTTTAATTGCATTATTACTTCAATGTGCCATATTTTCCAGTTTAAACATGGCATATTACTAATTGTATTACAAAAACTAAAAAAATTAAAATATCTAAAAATATTAAATAAATTTAAATATTTAATTTTTTAGTTTTTGCTCGTGATATCTTTGATAAGATGATTTTATTTTTCTTACTGATTGCTGAACTTTGGAAGGTAAGGCGAATATATTAAAATAGAAATAACACCTTATTAGGAATTCTAATTTTAATTCAAGACTCAATATTTTTTTTATACTACTGCGTAAATTTTCATTGAGAACCAATTTGAAATGAAAATTCTTGTGATGCCGGTATAGTAATTTTAGTTGTACTAACGGCCTAAGATTATTATAGATGACTCATCTTCTTAATGCTTCTAAAATATCGTTCGTCCAACATGTGGTTTACAGCGAGACAATACTTTTGTCGCAGTTGGGATTTTTGACATACAATACTTGATTTATACTCAGTTTGTTTTGTCAATTCACAATGAACAGGCTTGCTTCAAAATAACATTTGCAAGTCATGCAAATTTATTTTCAAAATGATGGCATCGAAGGATATTTCCACCCTCGCAACAAATGGTGCTGAGTCTATCAACTTTATGGAAGATTTTTCGGCAGGATCTTGGTTTGTGAGCTTACAAATTCCAACCGCTCAAGAATTGAAGCTGAGTGACCAGCAAGCGCCACGGACGTTCGCTGAATGAGCCCAAAACGAGATGGCTACCGATCCCGATTTGAACAAGAAATTTTTGTTCAGCGATGAAGCTTACTTTTAATTGAATGGGTATGTTAATAAACAAATTTGTCGCATTTGAAATGTTGAGACGTGGATTTAACACCACTTGGCCATTTTTTTCGTTTTTTGGGTTAAAGTCACTTGTCTACGCTGATAAGTCTGAGGTAACTCTAATCCACTAAGGTTTTCATTATAGAGATTCTAGACAGTCATACACTTTGGTGTCTTCTTATAATAGCCACTGCTTTGTAACTGAAAAGGATCCAAATTTCAGTCAATTTGTGACCTACATATCTTTTTTCGATGACCTCGCTTTGTTCGAGCCGATAAATAAATTTTCAAAAATAAAATCCCTCTTTCCGACCTCAAAAACAGATCTTTTTACTGCAGATAATGAAAATATCTTCCAATATTCGCACGCAAACCAATTACACGAACGAAACGGGCTTAGAATTTGTAAATCTTTCACTTTTCCCATAGCATTAAGGCTAACACAATCAAGAGAAGCTCAGAGAATAAATACTTATAAAACTGGGAAAGGATCGTACGCCAAAAGCTAGGTGATTTTTTGGTGAAGATTATATACTAAATCTTGGTTATTTAACGATTGCCTAAAACATTTTACGAACAGGGCAGTTTGTCCATTTATTCACACATAGCATAGCTGTTGAAAAATAAGGTTACTTCATAAATCTGATTCACGGGTTTCTACACATTCTAGGCCACTATTTAGACGGATAATATCGAATATTGCACATTTGACAATAATCAATCGAAACATATTTATTTGGAAGCAGTTAAACTACACATTTGGCACTGAGGATCACATAGAACTTTAGCACAATCTCTCGAACACGGAACCACTTAAAAATTGGTACATATTTTAAAGACTAAATTTTAAAAACTGTATGTTTTGTGAATGAATGCTTGATTTTTATATCCTGAATAGTGTATACATATTACGTTTGCCATGAAGTTTTTATTAGCTGGAAGGAAACATACAAAGGTGTGTTCTAAAGTAAACACTTTTTGAATCTAGCCACCAGGGGGCGCCATCTATATGTCAACTTTGCTATCTTTATCGATTGTATAGTGAGAATTTCATGACATTTTATCGATTGGAAGTGAAGTTATTGCGATTTAAGTGTCAGTATGTTCGTTTTATCGGTGCGAAAATGAGCTTCGAACAAAGAGCCAACATTAAATTTTGTTTTAAAATTGGTAAAACGTTTACCGAAACGTGTGAATTGATGAAACAAGTTTATGGCGATGATGCCTATCCCGCAACAAAGTGCACGAGTGGTTTCAACGTTTTCAAAGTGGTCCTGAGGACATAAATGACGATCAACTTGTGGGCCAATCAAAATGCGTGATCATCGGAAATTCCATCGAAACTGTGCGTGAATTCATCAAAAATCAGCCGAAATCATCACTGAAATTCATGGAAATGAAATTGAACATCTCTAAAACATCGATTTTTCACATTTTGACTGAACATTTGAGCTTACGAAAGATCTGTGCACGGTTTGTTCCGCAAAATTGACAAACGATCAAAAATTGCTGAGAATCCAATATTCAGAGGACGCTTGTGACCGATTATTTGACCAAAATCTCTTTTTATGCATTAACCAATCCCCGTATTCACCTGATATGGCATCGAGCTACTTCTTCCTTTTCTGAAAAATGCATTTGCCCATGAAAGGAAAGCGTTATGCAGACGTAGAGGCCATTCAAAAGGCTTGCACCGGCATACTGGCGACCTTACCGGCCAACGAGCTAAAACACTCATTCGACATGCTTTTGAACCGGGCAAAAGCTGTACTGAAGCAGGAAGAGATTATTTTGAATAACATAAATTGATTTCGCTGAAAAAACCTTTCTGTTTTTGTTTTTAAGTCCTGTTTACTTTGGACCACACCAAATGGAATAACTGAATCATGTCTTTCTATGGAAAACTTTTTGATTTGACAAGATATCTTCATGAAACTTCAAATTATTGCCCAATGCAACGGTGTAATCTCCGAAGACACTTTGTAGTTCGGACTACTATAGCTTAAAGCGGCCATACAAATGGACCGCTTAAAATCAAGTTCTTGTATGAAATATTTTGTATTTGTGAAGGGTATTATTAGTTTCGTTGCAATCAAATTTAAACATTTTTCTTTATTTTTTAATGCTTTGTTTCACCATTTATTTGAGTACTTTTTATATTGGCTTTCTTTACTTTACAACATTCTTTAATGCAAATGATTAACATGTTTTTTTTGTGTTTAATTGTTTCTTGTTAATACACATATTGAGCGAATAATTAATTCCACATTAACTAGCTACACTTTAGAACTCTAACATAGCTAGGTTGTGCCGGTGTTATTGTATTTATTTTCCACACTAATTTTTGCACAAATTCTTTTGTGGTTTGCCAAAGTCACACTTTTCTCCTCATTTATCTTTTTTTTTGCCATATGCATAGTTTTTTTTTTGAAATTTAACGTATTTTGTAATATTTTATAACTTTTTTACTACCGAATATCCTCGATTTGATCACTAAGGCGATTACGATTTGTGTATTTCGCCCGTTTCGTTGTTGCTTTCACCTTCAGCACGCGTCCACTACTGAGGTGCAATCGAATTAGCTTAGCCTCACTAGCGGCAGCAAAACTTTTTAATCAAATGCCCGTATTTGCTTATCCGTTCCTACATGTATATGTGTGCGCACCTTTACTCGGATTTAAGTACAGGTACTTATAAATTTCGTATGATTACAATTACGCACACCCAGCTAAGCGCTCGGCTTATGTACTGATTTTTGTTGTTTCAATTTGTTTTGCTGTCATTTGCGTTCTGAGACAAAGTTCAATTTAACTCACTCTTACCTTCAATGCATAATTTTTTTTAAGTAGCGGAATCGTTTGCTTAAAACGATTTGCAATTACTAATATATTCCGCTATGCAGTTGTGCTAATATATACATATGTATGTTTTTGTATTACTATATACAGAGATATGTACATTTGTAAAATTCTATTTCATATTTTTATTGTTGTTATTCGGTTTCTAAGCTGATTGCGCGCCTTAAAGTGTTGTGATTTGACGAGACGGAATTTACTAGTGATTAATTGTGCATTGTTTAACCCCTTCGGAGATAAGAAGACTTACGTCAATTTTACTGAAATATTGGAGCTGTTAGTATTGTGATATGGGAGTATTTTGATTTTGCGTTTGGGTATATAATTATAGATATATTTTGACCTCAAGAAATTATATCGTGGACTCATAGGTCTACTTATTTACCGCCTAATAAAAGTGAGTCTGCGTTTGTGGTATGAAAATCTTGCTATGTGCCATAAAAGAGTGAAGGAGAAATATCAGAAGAAAACTAGGGATAGTAAGAGAAAGATAGGACCAAAAAATAGTAAGACTTTTTTGATATTTTTTATGTTGGATGACTGTCATTAGTAATCATTAGAATTTAGTAAACGCTTGTATACTTTCTGAAGTACATAAAGTGCATTTGGCGATTTGCAGATAAGTAAAATTATACAAGAAAGAAGTTCCATTAAATTTTGTATACGCAATCAAATTTCTACTGCCAAAACGTACAGAATGTCGGAAATGGTCTTCAGTGATAATTGTTTGTCGCAATCACCTGTTTTGAATTGGTACAAATTATTCCAAGAGAGTCGAGGACTAGTTGACGACAAACCATGTCGAGGACGGTCAGCAACATCAACTGTTGATCAACATTTCAATAAAATAAAGGAATTGATGCTTGAGAAACGTATTATTGGCGAGGAATCTTGGATCTATGGCCTCGTCCCAGAAACAGACGATAATTCGGCCGAATCTCTTAGTAAAGGTGAGCCGCAAACGAAAAAACCACGCATCGTAAATCAAAAATCAAGATTATGTTGAAAGTTTACTACGATTATCGAGGAGTGGTGCACTCCGAATTCTTTCCGAGTGGCTAAATTGTAACTACTCCGAGGAAACCGTTTTGAGTAAATTGAAGACATTAAACGTAATCGCTTAAACACTATTCAGAAAATTGATTTTAACAAAAGTTTCGAGGATTGGAAATATGTTGGGACAAGTGTAATGGGGACAAGGGGGACTCCTTTTTACGACAAAGATTTTAAAGATTAAGTTAAGAATTTTAAAATTATGAACAAAGTCTTACTATTTTTTACTTCATGGTAATACAAAGCGAGGGCGGAGAAAGAGTAAGCTTTGTTGAATCCGCTTCGTGGGTAAACGAAATTTAAACTTAGCAAAACTGTTTACTTAAAAAATGATCGATGCGAAAGTTACCAGAAGATTTGATGACGTTCCCTATAAACTAATAAAATGCCAGTTGTTGGAACCATTAGCACCTGGAAGACCTTTTAAGTAGGTGCCTCTTGCTAACGATAAATAACTGGCAATTAAAATCAGTATACTTACCCTGGCATACTGGAAGTAATTTGCCTTATTCCTGACTTAAGTTATGCAATAAATGATTAAGAACTTTTTTTTATCGCATTTTAAAGCTCTCCTCATGAACGAAACAACTGGGAGCAAAAGACCGATAGATTTTCCTACTACTTTTTACATTACATAAGGCGCTAAGGCGGCAGAAGTATCTCTTGAAGGGGGTATTATACTCTAAAAATCAAATTTTGGGTATCTTTTTGAATTTTATTTAAAAAAAAAAAACCAAAAATATTTTTACTATCCATTTTATGGTGTTTTTATTGATATCTTAAGAATACCGAAAAAAAAATTTACAAAAAAATATTAAAAATTAAAATAATTACAGGGGGGGAGAGACAGATGCAAAAAACAAAAAAAAAAAAAATGGCGCATCCTGATGACATTGATCCTGACTCACCTGGTGGTCAGAAAAAAAAATCAAAAGAAATCCTTAATCAAAATGGCGACTGCCTGAAAATAAAAATCATTTTTTACGCTTTTTTTTGAAATTCCTGAATTTTTTTAAAATATTAAAAACACAAATTTTGACACGAAGCTAGTAGGAACGATAAAGGATTATATAAAGAAGGTTCACACAAAAATTTTCAAGTAAATCGGTTGTATAGAACTTGAGATAATGCCGGCACCGTGTGGAAAAAAGTAGTTTCGAGAAAAACGCGTTTAAAGTTTAGGAGACAATCCTAGTGAAAACGGACGCCACCTCACAAAATCGGCTGTATCTCCGAAAATAAATCGAATTTCCTTCCAAGGTCATATTTTTGAAAGTCTATACTTTAAATATATAAAAAAATCGAATTTTTCAAAATTCTAGAGTAGAATACTCAATGAATACTATAACAAAGAGAGACGCACAAAAAATTATTCAAAATTCTCCAATGTCAATCAATCGAACCAAATCCAATCATAAACTGCAGAATATATATGGGGTCCACGTATATAACTTCAAAAGGACGGGTTTCAAGAGATGATATAACCTGGTTATTGTTACATTGTTCCAATATTTTGAAAAGGCTTTGGAAAGAATGTCCCTGTGCATCTTTTTCAATACACTCATATATCAATATGTAATCTTAGTTGAAAGTCATCGTATTTTTGCCTTATCTGAGCGAAGGGGCCAAAACTTCTTTGGAAAATTTCATTTTTGACTTAGCAGACGAGGAAGTTTAGGTCTAGGTGGTCAAAAAAGTTAGATAGGGAAATATTGGAATATTGTTGTCAAGCAAATGAAGAGTTCAGAGAATCTTTGGAACATCAATCAAAGCAAGGAAATTGAGTGTTATATGAATTGAAGCCAAGCGATTTTTGCATCGGATTGATAATGGTGATGAAAAATGAATACACTACGACAACCCTATATGCAAAACGTCAGCCTTCCAAATCAACGGCAAGATCGAATATCCATTACGTCAAGGTAATACTTTATATCTGGTTTGGTCAGAAAGGCGTGCTGTATTGTGAGCTACTAAAGCTGGGTGAAACTGTTAATGAAGAACGATGGACACATACGAGGCAATAATTCTTCTTCATGACAATGTTGCAATACTGGTTAAAAACTATATATCTGAAAAGCAGCAGCTGAGAAGTTTTGCCACATCCGCCTTATAGCCCAAGAGCCTTGCTGCTTCTGACTATCATATGTTCCGATCAATGGAGAAATCCTTCACTGGAATCCGGTTCATATCAAAACAGAGCTTCAAAAATTACCTTGTCCTTTGTTTTTGAACAAATTCCACAAATTACCAGAAGGGTAAGAAAATGTTGTAGCCTTAGATGGGCAATACTTTGAATGATTCTGTCGTATATACATGCTTACTTAAATAAACATGTATATTTTGGACCCAATATATAGTAAGAAAGGTCTATAAATATACGATTAATATATATAATATATGTGTCGAGAGTTGTTTGTGGCTTCGATAACCCTTCAGCGAAAGAGATCAAAAGAAAGAAGAGAAACCTTTCGAGTTGGGTAGTGAGAGAAAATTTTTTTTATTTCTTGATAATTTTTGCACTCAGTTGGCATTTTAAATGCAAAAGTTCCCTTTCGAAGAGCATGCAACGCTCTATTAAGCTCTCATTGAGCGTATATTTTCATAGTCACTGAACAGGCTTTGTCGATTATTACAGCATCTATTTCTGATACGTTTATTTAACATTAGAGGGTTAAACAGTGTATTACATGATTTATTATAGTGTTAATATGCGTTGTATACGAAAATACGTCATAGGAATGCCGGTCGCTATTTATTATATTATATTATAGCTAACATTTATTTGTTATTAGCAAATATGTGATGGTTGTGTGATGTTTGGTATTAGATAAGCTGACTATCAAGAAGTTTAATGTAAAAACTAATATTATGCTAAACTAATATTTACTCGTCATTTGCGTAATTTATATGAACGTAAGATATTACTTTCTCAATCACAGCTTAGAGGAAATTGATAAATTATTTACTGAGCAATTGAATGCATTCAACAACCAACTGCGGTTTGCCAAGAGGCTTTAGAACACGTGGAAGCTGACAGATTCATGCAGCTGTGCGGTGTTGCTAATTTTTTTATGCAATTAGTTGGCGGGGTTGTCGTTTGAGTAATGCGAGTGTGTTATTATAAACAATTTTCTAGGTAACGACAGCTATTAAATTCTGTTTTGACAAAGCAATCAAATCACTTTTTGATTTTGTGATATTTGAACGAGTTTAAGCATAGCTGTAATTAGCGGACCCTGTTTTTTATTGGCTGTGTCTTTAGAGTATTTAATATATGTATGTATAGTAAAAACTCGCTAAATTTTGAAAATGTTATTTCTAGGCTGGGGATACAGTGAAAAAATCAGAGGCAGCCAAATCTGACGAAAAAGGTAGCTGAGCAGTGATTCTCTTTTCTTTCTTTAGGTACGAGTACAGCATTGAAATTCTTCATATCCAAAACACTATCCAAAATGTTGACAACCTTTGCTATCTTACTGATGCCAATACTACGGTTTTCAAGCCCTGTTTTTATACCGAGAACAGGTTATATTAAGCTTGCCACGAAGTTTGTAACACTCAGAAGGAAACGTTAAAGACCATATAAAGGGTGATCCATTTCTAGGTTCCTTACGAGGTTCCAAATATTCGTTATATATGTGATAGATAAAGTTTTGGCTCAAATTTATTTATTTTAGGCATAAAGATATAATGATATATACATAGGTACTGAGTCACACGAAAGTTCGAAAATCTCTATAGGAAAATCTCTTTGAACAATTTTTGGTCATAATACTCAAGACATTATACGTGCAATCTCTTATCTCATGATATTAACTGTTCTTTATTTGCGTACTGGAAAGTGAAAGAATCGAGTCGAGTTTAAAATAAGCTATAAGGGAAATGGGCGTGGTTGTTGCCCGATTTCATCCATTTTCGCACTGTGACTTTGAAATGTGTAAAAGAGAAATGCTATGCACTAAATTTCATCAAATTCTGTTGATTGAATCCCGAGATATAAGATTTCACCAAAAAGCGGGCGGTGCCACGCCCATCATCCAATTTTCACACCGGCTCCAATAAAGCCATAGTACATTAAACTTACAGTTTTATATCTTAATTTAGTGCTTAGTTATGGCACTTTACATGTTTTCGGTTAATGATTATTTGTGGACGTGACAGTGGTCCAATTAGGCCCATCTACGAGTACAAACTCGTAACTTTTTCGTACTAAGGAACCTGCGTTTCATTAAGTTATCTCAATTTTTATTCAAGTTACAGCTTGCACTCGTCATCCTGATCATTTATATATGTATATATACATAAGTATATAACCCTATATCTATATATGAATAAAACTATTATTATCTGTGAGTTAAGTTCTGGAAAGCTATTTTATTTGATGTTTGGGTTTGATGCTTGCTCAAAGAATAGTACTGAATATCTATAGGGCAAATAATAGAATAGCAGATGGAATATGCTCTATAGTCATAATTTACCATTTTTCTTTAAAGAAAAGGCTGCTTCTTCTTTTCTTCTGGTGCTGAGAACTTTTGGCAATAACTTTTCTGCAAACGGTTCGCATTTGGAGTCTTTGTAATAATCGTAGTTATGGAAATGCTTTCGACTAAGTCTAAGATTACTTAAGTGGGTCGCTATGGAAGACATCACTATCAAATAGTTAACACACTGTGACAAAAAAGTATCCAGAAATTGTATATAAAACTCAAAATATTTAATTATTCATCAATATTTATTATGTTGCCTTCAAAAGAAACCCAAAAGTTGTAATACACTAATGTGAACGATCCTTCCAGTCCTCGAAACACTTTTCACAAGCACGTTTTGGGTTGGCCTTCAGCTCCTTCAGCGAGTTTTGTCGACTCAAAGCGGGTTCCACGGATCGGCAATTTCAGTTTGACGACCAAAAAAACTCACACCGAGCCAAATCTGATGAATTCGGCGATGGATCGGTGAGTAATTGCGTTTTTAGCTTTAAATTCCGTCACAATCGTGGCTCGATGCAATCGGTTAGAATTTCATATAAAGTAGTACATTATAATCAGACTCTTCCAATATGGCAACATATACTTAAACATACATTTTCAGTTCTATCAGCCTTATCATAATCCAGTAGGTATTTATTTTTTATTCTTGTCCGGTTTCAACTTGCTTAATGGAAACTTGACGCTACAAGTAAACTTGAAAGTTATTTGATTATATAACATCATAAACGATAATTTCGATAAACAACGGCACTATCCCTCGATGGTACTGGAGACACCTCGGATGTGCTTGAAATTTGCTTATGATATAAATTTCATATAAGTTAAACGGGTGAAAAAGCAAATCCCTTTGTAATTAAAATGCGAACTCGTTTTTGTTCTAATAATAGTCATCATTAATCATTTATTTAATATTGTAATTATTGTTTTTTGTTACATTTTCCCTTTTCGTATTAAATAAAGAAAATTGAAAAAAAAAACGAAAATGATAGAAAATCGGAATTAAGTCTTGCAAAGGAAAGAAAAATTAAATTAAAAAGTATGTATACTTAGACAAGCAATTTGTAAGTATACATACATAGTCAAGCAAAAAGTAATGGACATTTGTAATTATAATTGTAGGCAGCATTGAATGTTTGTATATATTTACATAAATACATATGAGTATATAAACTTGTTTGTATAAAAGTCTGAAGTGGGTGCATAAATTGCATACAAAGTAATAAAGTATAGAGATATTTCAATCAAGCAACTTAATAAATATATACAATATAAGTACAGCTACAGCTATATTGATATTTACTCAGCCTAATATTTTGTGGACATATGCAAGTGGTAAATATTTATGCCATGACTTATGGAAGCTTCCTCATCACTATATTTTTGTTGTTTTGCCGATCATCACTGTCGAATTAACATTGATATTAATTTATGCAGTTTGCTAATGAATAGCCTTAAATAGCTAAAGGTGGTGGTTATTAAATGTGGCGTGGCGTTGTAGTAATGCATTTCTGTTTTATATTCACACCCCTTTGATTTTTGTTATTGCCTGAATTTATTTAATTGTCATTTACTGCTGAAGTAAAGATTAACTTTGATTGTTTTTTTGTTTATTTATTTTTTTTTTTTTGATTTGCAAATATTTTCCTTTGAATGATTTCTCTAATAAAATTTATAAATGACTTTGCCTTTATTTGTGTTTGCTACAAAAAGCACAGTTTTTGCAAGTTCATAAGAAAGTTGTGCTTTCCTGCTTGTACCTTCGGTTTGTGACTTGGCTGTCTTTTATTTTGTACGTACACGTACCGCAACCAGTGGAAAAATGAGCTTGAAGCCACGGGTTTGACTGTGTAGTTTGTTTGCGGATCTCACTTGGCGTATACGTAACTTCTAACAGTGTTACCTAAATATGTGTATACCGTGCTCATTATAAGAACGTCGTGAAGTGTCAATGTTAAGTTTTTATGAAATCATTGCGAGTGAAAAAATTACATGCCTATATGAAGCTTGCTTTTATGAGATATTTAGAAGACTAGATTAGTATGCCTACAAATTTTGTATTTTGTTTGTTAATTCGATTAAAATTCACAAGTTCTTATCCTTCGAATTCCAAATAATTTGTTAGAAATAATAACATACCAAACGAAAATTTGGAATTTGAAGACTTCAAAATTAATGTAATTAAATTGTCTACGGAAGCTAAAGCGTAAAATAAATAGCCCTGTGCACCTGCCTTCTAATAATTTCTTCACATTTTCGTAGCATAGTTTTAGAAGAAAAAAAATGAGAATTGGCTACTCAGAACGGTTAAAAAGGTGACCTTTTTTGGTTTTTACCATTTAAAATATACGTTTTGCTCTATGGGCCAAAGAAGATCCCACGTTTTCGACGCAAATTTTGTTCAGCGATTAGACCCATTTCTGGCTCAATGGGTACGTAAACAAGCAGAATTGTCACATAGCAAGCTAAACAGATTCAAAAGCTGCCATTTCAACCAGAAAAAATAACGGTTTGGTGTGGTTTGTAAGCCGGGAGAATCACTGTCCATATTTCTTTAAAAATGATGCCGGTGAGAACGTAACCGTCATCGCGACATTGTAACCGACTATTTAATGCCTGAAACTGAAGCTCGTAATTTCGGCGACATTTAGTTTCAATAAGACGGCGCCACTTCTTACACCACACACACCATCGCCTCAATCTATGAATTATTCAGAGAATACTTTGGTAAGCAGATAATTTCACATTTTGGACTGGTCGATTAGCCACGGCTATCACACGCTCGACCGAGTCATTGAAAATTGAACTCAATGAGTGAACCATCTAAGACGTGGCCGGGGACAACATTTCAATGAGATAGTCTGCAAATAATAAATGCCAAAAATGTTTTTTTTCGAATGATACTAAACATTCCCCATTAAATTTGATGTTTCTGTCTGTAGGAAACCTCGAAATAGACCACCCTTTATATTATATTTTTTAATATATTGAATTTTGGTCCAAAACAAAGAGCGCCTCTCTTCGCATGAATTGAAGAACTAAACTTGCATAGAATAAATTACTTGGCGTCGTGTTACTAGACTTTTTCAGATGATGAATAAGAAGAATAAATTCCTAGTAAAGAAATAGATGAACCAATTGTAGAAACTACATTTCATGTTTACGAACTTTGTAAGTCAGAAATCCGGCTAATCGCAGCAGATGTTTCGAAAGAGAAAAATATCCAAGACTTTGAAACATTGTTTAGGAAAGCCTTTAGGTGGTATAATTAAATATTGTATATTGAAAATAAGTTTCAAGCAAGTGTAATTATTGTGATCGCTTGTGTGACAGCCAGCCTTCTTTTATTACGACAGGTCTCTAAGAGATACCCTAAACCATGTAAGATTTTGTTTTGAGGCAATCTTGTAGACGTTGTTGCATAAATAAATATTTTTCGTGTGAAAACATAAGTCAACTGCCTTCGAACTAATTATTTGGCGAGATGTAGTTAATGTAATTATTGTTGTTTTATAATATTTGTTTTTGTCATATGTTGCATTAGTTCAGCTATTCAATATTTAATTACTATTTTCATGTATTTTATTATTTGTCATTTACACAGATGTCAGTGTGTGGGTATATACAGCAATGCTTTAAACTAATAATTTCTGTAGCTTAAACTACAACTATATATAACTAATATATATATATGTATATATAGATATATTTATATATACATATGTGTATTTGTATGTGTTTGCAATTAATATTATTTATTGTTCCACATAGGCAAGTGTAAGTAAGTAAGATATTTGTATGTGCTTTATTATGCACATATTATTTGTCTTTGACATGCGTACGCACACACACGCACATGTTGAGGGCTACTTATGTCTGTGTATGTACATATGTATGTATGTATGTATATAGCTACCAATAGAGGTGTGTGTATATGTGTGTGATTGGCATGCGTTTAGATTCTATTTTGTTAAACTAAATTATGTTGCATATTTATGTACTCATATTGATAGTTACAAATAACAGTTAATTTGTTATTATTATTTATATATGCATATATATATATGAATATGTATGTCTGTGTTAACAATAAGTATACACTTATGTAATTGCATTAAGTCACACTATTTGACTATGTTTAACAACTTTTTTTTACTAATTTTTACTTAATTACTTAATTAATAATTAACTAATTATTTATTTGATGTAAGTAATTATAATTACTTATTAATTAATTATTTGAGATTTTCTTAAGCAGTAATTAACGTAAAATATGCAGCTCTTTTACTTCAGTAATTATTGTCTAAAATTTGTTAAACATATTTAATTAACATATTTCTTAACGCTGCATATTCCCCTACACACTAATAATTATTAAGTTATTGTGTTCGCTAGCCACTATTTAAATAAGTTTAATTATATTTTCTTACAATATGCATAATTTCTATTTATTTTCAAAGAATTTTGTATTGTTCCTAACAGTTCAAATACTTATTATATATTTTAAAAAATATATTTTCATCTTAAATTAATGTTTTACTTTATTTTTAAACAAATAATTCAAAATCAGCATGATTTTAAGGCCCGCGCACGCCACGCCGTCGGCTTGTCATTAGAAGACCTCCAGCTGCTGACTTGACGCACGCTTGTTGTGGCCGACTATAATGCACTAAGGGAACCGTTAAATACACAAAAAAGCACACGCGCTCTCACACATACTAAGCTACATAGTTTTTGCAAATAATTTTGTCTTTTCTTACATTATACTTAACTTCACATTCTTCTCATGCGCCCCTGGCAGCGAACAGATAATATTTTAGAGTTGATTTGTTTTGGAAACGCTTTCTTCGTAAATAATATGATTTTAAATATTCGCATATATACTTGGCAACGCTATCTACAGGTAGTGCCTAGGGCTCATTAGGATTCACACCAAAGCAGCGTCACCAAATATATATATATATTTTTTATTTTAAACTAACATTACGCTACAAATTAGTAGAAAATTTTAAAACAATATCTTTACTGTATTTATTCGAAAACAGTTTCTAAAACTATCAACTCAGAGCTTTTAAGCTTTGTGGCTCTTTGAAAGCGTTTATATGCTTCACAAATTTCTCAATGCTCTGCTAGCTTTAAATTCAACTTTATAATGCTCTGAACACACTATAATAGACTGAAAGCTTTCAAGTGCTTAAAGCTTGCATATTTGTATTTTACAAAGCCTTATTACGCTCTAAAAGCTTTCAAGTGGTACGTACGTTTTAGACACTTATGCAAGTTTTTTATATGTTTTGAAAGCTTTATGAAGTGCTAAAAGCTTTTTTATTTTGAAAGCTTTTTAAAGCGCTTAAAGCTTCGTCGTACTCTGTAAGTTGCCTATCTCTCTCACCTTGACACTTTCCGCACTGAAACTCTCTCACACTCATACGCTCTAACACATTCGCTTCCTCACTACCGCACAGATCAAGCTTTAAGGTTTAAGTCATATGAAAATCACCTTTGAGTATGCGCGTAAACGTCTTCTTGAACTGTTGATTCGCGAGCGCGTAGCAAAAGGGATTCATCGGACTATTCGCATAGCAAAGAAAGTATGAAAACATATAGAGGTGCTCGTTGGTGCAGGGTGGATTACGGCAGAAGCCCTCCACCAGTGCGAGCACATGATATGGCGTCCAACACGCCACAAAACAGCCAAGTATGAAGGAGATCGTGCGAAACGCTTTGCGTGCACGATTCTCCGACTTTGATTTTTGTCGCCCACCACCAACGAGCAGTGGTATTTTCTTTTTGCTCTTGAAGTGCTTTCCAATCGATTGCATAAAGGCGCGTTTACTCGAATTCCGGCTGGCCGCTTCGCCGCTCGCTTCTCGCTGTGACTTTATGCTCGACGGCTTGTTGTTAGTATTCGAGGTGCTGCTACTGCTGCCGCCGGTGGTGCTGATGCCAGCGCCTGAAACGTAGCCCGTGCAGGTTGTGTTGTCAATTTGTGCAGTGCTTGTTACTGGTGGCGCCGTCGAATCGGTGCTGCTTGTTGTGGTCTGCCTTGTGTTGACCAACTTATTGTTGGTTGTGGTGGTCACGAATGTTTCGCGTTCATCGATTTTCTCAAGTTGCGCTGGTGGCACCGTTGTGGTTATGGTTGTTGTTAATTGATTTTGCACGGTGAGCGTCACAGTAGTGGCGGCGGTGGTTGCGTTGCCTTTACTTTTCGTATTCGTCTCTAGCGGACTAGAGCTGCGTCTTATTTCCGTTGAGATCACTTTGTCTTCAATTAGCTTGGCGTGCTCATTGACGCTTAGCAAACTAATAGCCTCAATGCAGCTTTCGCGACGCATCTTAACGAAATCTTCCATGCCTGTGTAGGAAACAAGAAGGTGTCGTTCAATTTCGACATTATCAAGCTCATTTGGTGGTGTGATATTTGTGTTACCATTGGGTGGAGCGGGTGGATTGCCGGTTTCAGGTGGGGAAGCACGCCTTGTAATTTTGGGTTTAGGTTGTTGCTGTTGTTGCTGCGCAGCTACAGCCTTTTGCAGCGCCTGTTGCAACAGTTTGGGGTTAGTGACGACTTGGTTGGCACGCTCCTGATTGGTCGGCACTTCCGCACGCATGACAGCAGCGGCTTGTGGTATTGCTTGCCGCAATGAGCTGGTTAAGCTGCCATTAGTGGTAGGTGATGCTAGCATTACGGAACTTTCGTCCATAAAACGCAAATCGGAATGATTGGTGAGTAGGTTATAGGTCATATTCAGTTCGCTGTTACTGCTGTTGCCGCCCAAAGGTCGGTCTGAATAGTCGGAGAGAGGTGTGGGACATTGGAATTGCTCGGGTGGTGGTAGTATGGCTTGTACCAAGCACGATTGTACCTGGTCACGTGGCACTTCGATAGGCGCAATGTCGACCGGTGAAAGCGGCGATTCAGCAAGTAATTTTGTAGCGGTACTGGATCGTGAACGTGGTGGCGTAGGTTCCGCTCTGAGCTGCTCATCCAGCTGCCGCTCTGTTTCGACAATTTGTGACAGTGTCGTGCAGGATGTACGTTTAGGTCGTTCGCTACACGCGCTTGTATGTACACTCACCTCTTCTTTGCTTTGCGTGCGTATAAGTAAGCCGCTGCGTGTTGGATTGGGGGATGTGGCGGTAGCCACTGTGGCCATGGCTTCATTGGACGTGGAATTTATGGAGCATTGGGTTAAATTACCTTTACTACGAGTAGCAATGAGTGCGGCCTGTGCGCCGAAAACCAGGCCGATTGATGAACGCTTGCGGAGATTGGCTAGTTTTTGCTGATTTGCCATTTGCTGTGCCTGATTGACTGAACTCTCCTCGTCCGAATCGAATGCCGGACTGCTGGAGCGTTCACTTTTCTCTGTTTCACCTGATCCACCATCGCGTTTACCATTTTCCATTTTACCTTCTGAAATGCGACGCTGCTCGTTAACACCATCGCCAGCAGTGCCATTTATGGCTTCGGCTTGTGTAAGTGGGTTCATCTGACCCGAGCCACGTTTTGTCGCACCGCTGCAGTTGTTACCATCCTTCGTCGTGTTGCCACCGATCTCTACTTGGGTTTTCAGTATTTTTTCTTCTATAACACCTATACCGGCAGCATGTCCGGCCATACCAGACATTGCGCCTGCACTTAGCGCCACCATTGATTGCATTTTCCGTTGTTTGGCTTCACTACGTTTCTGCATTTCGTAGGCGGTACGATAAATACCACCGTACAAGATAAATAGAACAATGAGCGTTGTCCAATAGTAGCCGATAATGAGTGCCGTATTGAAAACCGGATCCTTAAGAAACTGTACAGCACACTGCCCAGGCAGGAGGTCACGCTTGCCCGTAAAGTGTTCCCAACCGAAAATGGAAATGAAAAACAGCAACGCCGGCACAATCCATGTAATGGTGACCATATAAATCACACGTTTTCTCGTACGCCAACTACGATATTTTGCCGCGATCTTCACCGAACAATAACGATCGATGGTTATAAGCAGCACTGTATACTGTGACGCCAAACAGACCGTGTAGTCCACGGAGAGCCAAAGATCACAAAGCAATGGTCCCAAATCCCAGTAGCCCATCAACACGTATATCGTGTAGAAAGGCATTGAAATGGAACCTGAAAGAGAGGAATATAGTTTCAACTGAATTTTACGCCAAACTCAACCACAAACTTACCGATCAGCACATCCGTGGCGGCCAAGGAGGCTATAAAATAATTGCTCGGTTGTCGTATATTACGATCCACAATGAAGGCAAGCAGTACAAGCACATTACCGCCCACCGTCAAGATGATGCAGATCGATAGACACAGCGCGATCAGTATGCTCTGCCAGAGCGCAAAAGGTGGCAATACTTGCGAGGGCGTGGGACCGCGTGTAGTCACATTCGTAAAATCTTCCAAGAGGCTATAGTTCAGACTGCGGTTGGTATAGGTTGCCAACATATCCATATCGATATTGGCATTCCAAATGTTCAGTTCACCATTCTCGCCGATAAAAGGATGGTACAATTGCGCGGCCTCCAGCAGACGCTTACATTCCGTATGCTCGACGAAGCGATTGAAAATGGATTTGCAAATATTTTCACGCTCCTTCTTTTGTCGCCTGCGGTATTTTGAAGTTTCGTTACAGGAGTTCAATTAAGGTATGTTAAAATAAGGAATTGCGTACTCACCATTGCGTTATGAAATCCGGTTTGATGGAGTAAATGGGATCCGTTTTATTGCTGCTGCCGCCAATCTCCAGCGTGGACAGTTCAATGTCTGCATACTCATTATGTGTGGGCGTTGTCATTTTGTCATTCACTATATGCAACGCCAATAGATTGTGACCAATGTGGTCGTTGTATGTTTGGTATTTATAGTCCAGTCACTTTTCGATGTTTGCCAAAAGCTGCACTTAAAGTGATTTTCGGTAGTAACAGTATTAGCAGTGTAACCGCAAAGGGCTGGTCAGCAAGGACATCTACTTCGGCATCATGGCTTCGAAATCTGCAATGCAAAGGAAACATCGATGAGTTTTGCTACTCAGCTACTCTTGCGTTGCTATAAATTCTGTATTAGTCAAGAATATGGCTTGTGAAAACTAGAATTACACTTTATTTTAAGTTCACTCACAAATTGTGTTGACAAATTGGTTCTATGTTGCGTAATAATTTAATTTGGCTAGCAGATACCATGCAACAAGTAAGCGACAACAGCATGTCAATTTTCTGCTGGCGCATGTTACTTATTTGTTGAAATATTCTGCCACAAACTAAATTATTTCACTACAGCTTTGCATATACCATCAGCCTCGAGGCATTGTATAGTGATGTAGAATGTGTATCCGTATTTGTGTCGCATGCCACTATCTGTCAAAATATGTTTGGCGTTCCACATGTTCATAAAATGTCTCGTTATGAAATAGTGTAGTAGAAATTTATGTACCACACGATTTTTTCTGATTTTGGAGGTCCGGTGAGAAAAATTGTATAATTGCGGCATATCCTCTGAAACTCCGACTGTTTTTCTTACAACAAAAATGCTTTGCTTTACAGTGTCGTCTTAAAGTGCATGCGATCATACTTTTCTCGAAAGATCTCAAAATTAATTGTCTTAGGATTGTTCAAAATTACGAGACTGAGATATAATAATAATGTTTTTACTAAAAATTACGAATGGCATCGACTAACTTTCTGAAAAACTATACCTTATATTACTTAGATATCAGTTTAATGGATAATCTCTCCTATAAAATCGTATGATCTGATAATAGAACACACATATACTACTGTGTCCAAAAAATAAGGTTATTTGAATTTAAACTGCGCGCATCGAAGGATTTGGAGAATTATTTTTTTTAGGTTGGTAGTACTGCCAGTCACATTTATGTCAAATTTCATGTCCAAATATTCATTAGTGTTTGAGATATGTGTCGTTTTGTGAGCTGCTAAAAGTGAGTTTTTCGTTTTTTGCGATGTCGGAATTTGTTGAGCAAAGAATTCCCATTAAATTTTGTTTACGGAAGCAATTTTCTGCTGCGGATACGTTGAGGATGGTGCAGAAAGCCTTTGGTGATGAGGCTATATCTAAAAAAAATTGTTTACAACTGGTATAGTGAGTTCCACGCCGGCTGTGAACGTGTCGAATACGAAGAGCGTCCGGGGCGACCATCAACCTGAACCGACGAAGCTCACGTTCAACAAATCAAAAATTTGGTGTTGAAAAACCGTCGGTTAACAATTAGAGACCTTGCTGAGGAAATTGGCATATCGAAAGGCTCAGCCAATACCATTTTGAAGGATGTTTTGGGCCTCAAACGCGTCAAATCTCGACTGGTATCAAAAAAATTGAATTTTTTGGAAAAAAGGCGTCGCGTTGAAGTGTGTGAAACGATGCTTTCCTACTACCAGGGTGCCATGAAACACATTATAACTGGCGATGAGACTTGAATCTATGCTTACGACCCCGAAACTACGGATCAATCGACCGAATATCGTGCCAAAAGAGAGCCGAGACCAAAAAAATCGCGCCAAAGTCACTCAAAAATCAAGGTCATGTTGACTGTTTTCTTCGATTATCGCGGTGTTGTGCATTATGAATTCCTTCCAACTGGTCAAACAGTCAACAAGGAATATTATTTGAACGTTATGCGTCGTTTGCGTAACGCTATCCGCCTAGAAAGGCCGGAATTGCGGAGAGACAATACTTCATCCCATACTGCCCTCGTAATTCGCGATCATTTCGCCAAAAACTCAACCTATGTCGTTCCGCAACCACCGTATTCATTTGATCTGGCGCCGTGCGACTTCTGGCCATTCACCAAGCTCAAAAGACCGCTCCGGGGACACCGTTTTTATACCATAGAGGAGATTCAAGCCGCAGCGAGGACGGAACTAAAGGCCATCCCTGAAAGTGACTACAACCAGTGTTTCGAAGATTGGAAAATCCGTTGGCATAAATGCATTGCATCGGGAGGGGATTACTTTGAAGGGGATGAAATTGATTTGGAAGAATAAATAAAGAATTTTCAAAATAAATACAATGTCACCTTATTTTTTGAGCGCTTTTAGTATTTTTGAATAGTACCGTTAAATGGGGAGTGAGCGGGGTTGTCCTCTGATTTCACCCATTTTTACACTGTCGTTTAGTATATCTTTGAAATTTGAAAAAAATCAGACTATATATAGAATATATATACATATATATACCTTATCCTGAACTGTTTTTGTTTATAACTCTTCAAATTCTGACCTCGATAAGTAATTAAGGTTAAAGCTTTTCCAGGTAAGCTGAAAATAATGATTTCCTAAGGATATGTTAATTAACATATTTGATTTACCTCAGAGTTCATGTTGACAAGCATCCTGCCATATGTATGACTTTGTACGCACGTTTGGACATATACACATACAAATGCAGTCAATTGGCAACTCGCTTAGGGCGCTCAATTTGTTGTGCATGAACAGTTACCATTGAGTTGCAGCAAATACTAACATCCTTGCTGTGTTGCAAGAGTGTGAGTTGCAGCAAAATGCACAGCAGTCAACATATCACATATGCACCTGTATTCGAAAGCAAATGTTTGAGCGTGTGGTTCAGTTATAATGAAATTTCCAAGTTTTCAGTGTGACAGGTAATACTCCTCAGAGACAAGGTGCAAAGTGCAAATTATTTGGGTTGCGGTAATGTTCAAACTACACATATGGCGAAACTCTTTAGGTACCGACAGCTGAGAGAGTTTTGGAAAAATTCTCACAATCTTCGTTTAGGAGTTTATGTTCTTTCAACAGTTCAGTGCGGCCAATATGTTTGAACAGCTTGTTGTAATGTGTTCGATTCGCCACTCTACAGCACTTGGTGGCTTGAAGTCAAATATATTTTATTGAGACAATATTTTCGTATCACTATGTATATAACTGATATGAATATATAAAAAATATATGCAAATTCTAAGTAGAAAGACTTGAATTGTATAAAAATTTTAAAGTAAATATTCTGACCCATATTTGTTAAAATATGTCTTTTGACTGAGATCTGTAAAAAACAACACACTGTTCACAAAATTCTATATTCGCAATACATACATACAAGTTAGTAAATAGTTAGCCGACCGTACAGAGCTGGGATTTAACATAGTTAGCGACAACCCCACAAGCAGCGCCATTAAAAACAATTGCTCCTTGGTGCATTACCGGCAAAAGTTGGTGATTTGTAGCTTATCACGCCAAGTGTGATAAATGAAGTTATACCTTGATTCTGCCACCTCTCATCGTTAGTGTTAGTGAAATTACTTTGCACGTCTAATCCCAACACGAAGGCAATGCAATGCAATTGGCGTAGGTAAGTATGTCTTGTGCAAAAACATTGGAAACATTGCAATTCACTATTGGCTAAATTGACGGTTGGCGGCTGATAGATGATGGCTGCCCGTTGATGGGCAAATCTGTTGCATCACTATTGCCTCACTCTAGTCTGCATGTAATGCAATTTTAAAGGAAATTGCAATGCTTACTGGTGCAAGGCCAATAAATGTTTCTGGAAGTGAGCAATAATTTCTTTTACCATACAACCACAAAATATGTAATTACAAGTGTGAGCATAAATACATGCTTTGAAATTCAATTTTGCTTGAGAGAATCTAATTGTGATTTCTCGGAAAAATACCGCATTAGAATTCTCCTTGCGGTTACCAAAAAGTAGCACTCTGCTTTATTGGCTCTTCTACTCGCCTTCACCTTGCGTGCAAGTTCTTAGTGAAATGAAGGTTAAATGGGGAAAAATCAATTCTATTTTAGGCATTTCACTTCCGAAACCACTAAAGCGGAATAATCGATTTGTGGTGAAAAATGTTATTGACATTCTCTTTGGCAAGAAGGAGCAAAGTCATTGGATTTATGTTTTGAGTCAATCAAAGACATTAAACGTGAATCCCTACGCTCATTGAAAGCTATGCCGAAATTAAATAAAATTTCAAACACCTCCTTTTCATTCTGGAGAGATTAGTGGGAATCTATAGGTTATTATGGAAGTTTCTGAATAATCTTAAAAATGAACTAAATCTAAATTTTGCATTAAACAAGTCAACAATCATCGGAATGGAGGGAAAAAACGAGCTAAAACCATCAAAAATTTGTTCCGGAGGGACAAACGGTCAATAGAAAGTTCTATTTGGTCGCATTGAGGTATTTGCGTAAGAAAATCCGTCGAGAACGGTCAGAAATGTGGTAAAACATTTTATGGATTTTACACGTTGATTATGCACCGTTGCATCAAGCCTCGATTGTGATCAAACTTAAAGCGGAAAACGCAATGAATACCATTGATCAACCACCGTATTCACCAGATTTGGTTTTGTGATTTTTTCTTGTTCCCCAAACTGAAATATTCGCTGCGTTGAACCCGTTTTCAGTGATCCAGTAATGGTTCACTATGTTTAATTTTTAAACTGAAATAAAATCCAATTTTATCAAGCATTTTATTTTTCTAGCCTACGAACGGCTGGGTCGTTAGTGTTACGTATATACTACTGTGCCCAAAAAAGTTGACATTGTATTTATTTTGAAAATTCTTTATTTATTCTTCCAAATCAATTTCATTCTCTTCAAAGTAATCCCCTTCCGATGCAATGCATTTATGCCAACGGATTTTCCAATCTTTGAAACACTGGTTGTAGTCACTTTCCGGGATGGCCTTCAGTTCCGTCTTCGCTGCGGCTTGAATCTCCTCTATCGTATAAAAACGGTGTCCCCGGAGCAGTCTTTTGAGCTTGGTGAACAGCCAGAAGTCGCACGGCGCCAGATCAGGTGAATACGGTGGTTGCGGAACAATATGGGTTGAGTTTTTGGCGAAATGATCACGAATTACGAGGGCCGTATGGCCGTTGTCCTTCCACAATTCCGGCCGTTTTAGGCGGATAGCATTACGCAAACGACGCATAGCGTTCAAATAATACTTCTCGTTGACTGTTTGACCGGTTGGAAGGAATTCATAATGCACAACACCACGATAATCGAAGAAAACAGTCAACATGACCTTGATTTTTGAGCGACTTTGGCGCGATTTTTTTGGTCTCGGCTCTCTTTTAGCACGATATTCGCTCGATTTATCGGTTGTTTCGGGGTCGTGAGCATAGATTCAAGTCTCATCGCCAGATATAATGCATTTCATGACCCCCTGGTAGTCGGAAAGCATCGTTTCATACACTTCAACGCGACGCCTTTTTTCCAAAAAATTCAATGTTTTCGGTACCAGTCGAGATTTGACGCGCTTGAGGCCCAAAACATCCTTCAAAATGGTATTGGCTGAGCTTTTCGAGTCTGTAATTGTTAATCGACTGTTTTTCAACATCAAATCTTTGATTTGTTGAACGTGAGCTTCGTCGGTTGAGGTTGATGGTCGCCCTGGACGCTCTTCGTCTTCGACACGCTCACGGCCGGCTTGGAACTCACTATACCACTTGTAAACATTTTTTTTTAGACACAGCCATCATCACTAAAGGCTTTCTGCACCATCCTCAACGTATCCGCAGCAGAAAATTGATTCCGTAAACAAAATTAAATGCAAATTCTTTGCTCAACAAATTTCGACATCGGAAGAAACGAAAAACTCACTTTTAGCAGCTCACAAAACGACACGTATCTCAAACACTAATGACATTTTTTTTTGACATGAAATTTGACATAAATGTGACTGACAGTACTACCAACCTAAAAAAATTCTCCAAATCCTTCGACGCGCGCAGTTTAAATTCAAATGTCACCTTATTTTTTGGACACAGTAGTATAAATAATCAGGATGACATGACGAGCTCAATTCTAAGCTGGCTTCTGTCCGTTTGTCTATTGTAATATAATAAAACTAGGTACACGTATACTTTGGCTCTCAAAGGGAACTGGTATTGCAAATGGATGAAATCGGTAAATTTTCACGCTCATAAAACGTTATTAATCGGAAACTTGTAAAATGGCATAATTAAGCCGCAAAAAGCGAATATGGGGCATTGAGTTACAATTACGAAAATATAGTTGAATCTGTGAGGAAGTCACATGAGCATGAAATGTTTGATTAAACCCGAACTTAGTTTTTCTTTGAAATCTTTGCTTTCAAAATCTATTCTAATTAACGAGAAGGATGTTCCCTTGAGAACAGCATGTCGTATGAGTAATTCTTGTATCAACAATTTAATAGTTATCATAAATTTAAAGTACACTAGAGCTGTGAGAACTTCAAACCACTCATATATAATATATAATTATCGAAATTTATACGATTTTTACAATTGGCATATGAAGAAAGTTTCTTTTTGAATATTATTCATTATGGTGCAAAACTCCTTATCGGCAATTGGGCGATATTTCCTTTATACTTGTATACAAAATATAAGAGGCATGTTAGTTAGAATAATACATTCTTGGAAATTATTCCAATATCATATGAGCGCTCAGAAGAATACTCTTCCATCATGTCAGGAAACTTGATAATGAAAAAAGGAATTTTTTTTTTAATTTGTAGTAAAATATAATTACAATTCACCATGTGCCTATTGGTTTTTTGTCAGTCACTTTGACTAACATTATATAAAAGCCAATTAAAAATTGTTAAACATATTTGCATCACCTTTTTGTGCAAATAGTGGTTAACCACACAGAAAAATCTCGCTAAAACCACACAATAATAACGGAAAAAGTTAACGGTTAATCATGAAAAACTATTTGAAGTAATACAAAAGCGTACGAAATTGTTGAAAAGTGACAAATTAATTAAAACCGGATTTTCACACCTTTTCCCTGTAATGGCGAACAAAAAACAGGCGGAAAAGTCCTACAGCTGATCAATATTGACATTTCTTCATTTTCTATGTTAATTAAAATGTAAAATGAAATAAATTCACACCCCAACTTATTTACACGACAAATAAGCCGTGACTTTTACGCACACAAACAAGCGTATGGATGGCTGTGTAACGGTATATTTGTATTTATATCATAGCATGAAAATGCAAACAAGGAAATTTTGAAAAAAATAAAACCTTTTTTTTAAATAGAGAGTTCATGATGCATATGCCCAAGTATTTATTTTAATAACAAAAAGCCGCAAAGTATAACAAGTAAGGAAGGGCTATGTTCGGTTGCAACCGAACATATTATACTCGTACAACTTACAAGAATCAAAGCCAGGGAAATACTTTATAGCGTAAAACGTCAACCTGAGAATCGAAATCCAAGCAATTTTATATAAACATTTACTATATATAACTCCTATACTGAGAGACACATTAAGTTTGTTAGGTAAACGAAAAAAATAATATGAGGTATATGGCAGTTGGAGTAGTATCGACATTTTATCTATTTTCCCAATACCACATACTATTAACATGTCACATAGTAAAATACTAATCATATAAAGTAAAGTCAGCCAGATGTTCGAAAATCCTGAAATTAGTTATATTTATCTAATTTGGACACAAAGATATCATACACTGTTATAAGTAAAACCCGCTCTGCAATTTTTATTGAGATAACTCAAATATTGGCCGATATATCCAGCATAATGTCACTTGGAAGTGCGATTATTTTTATGTTAGATATATGGAGGCTTAGAGAAGTATTGACCTGATTCAAGCCATTTTTAACATACAGATATACCATCAATAAAAACACTGACTCGTCAGTAATCGCAATTGAAACATTAGAAAAGTTTGCCAGCAAGATGCATTGTATCTTCCAGCAAGATTCTCAAAAATGGTTTGGTTCGATCAGCGTCTTCAATATCCATAGAAGTCATTCGAGGGCCAACTATGTGAAAGCAAAAAGAGAAAATCACGAATAAAATTTTGTACATAGCAAGAAAAACCTTCCGCACCGAAGCTACAATAGTCTTCACAGTTACAATTTGTATAGCATAAATGCATATGTACGAGGGCTGCTATATATATTTCTGGTCTAATAATGAAAATAGGCATATTTTCAACGAAAATGATTTTTTATACCCTGAACAGGGTATATTAAGTTTGTCACGAAGTTTGTAACACCCAGAAGGAATCGTCGGAGACCCTATAAAGTATATATATAAATGATCAGTATGTCGAGCTGAGTCGATTTAGCCATGTCCGTCTGTCTGTCCGTCTGTCCGTCTGTCCGTCTGTCTGTATATATACGAACTAGTCCCTCAGTTTTTAAGATATCGTTTTGAAATTTTGCAAACGTCATTTTCTCTTCAAGAAGCTGCACATTTGTCGGAACGGCCGATATCGGACCACTATAGCATATAGCTGCCATACAAACTGAACGATCGGAATCAAGTTCTTATATGGAAAACTTTCACATTTGACAAGATATATTCACGAAATTTGGTAAATATTATTTTCTAAGGCAACAATGTAATCTCCGAAGAAATTGTTCAGATCGGTTGACTATAGCATATAGCTGCTATACAAACTGAACGATCTGAATCAAGTTCTTGTATGGACAACTTTCACATTTGACAAGATATATTCACGAAATTTGGTATATATTATTTTCTAAGGAAACAATGTAATCTCCGAAGAAATTGTTCAGATCGGTTGACTATAGCATATAGCTGCCATACAAACTGAACGATCTGAATCAAGTTCTTGTATGGACAACTTTCACATTTGACAAGATATATTCACGAAATTTGATATATATTATTTTCTAAGGCAACAATGTAATCTCCGAAGAAATTGTTCAGATCGGTCGACTATAGCATATAGCTGCCATACAAACTGAACGATCTGAATCAAGTTCTTGTATGGACAACTTTCACATTTGACAAGATATATTCACGAAATTTGATATATATTATTTTCTAAAGCAACAATGTAATCTCCGAAGAAATTGTTCAGATCGGTTGACTATAGCATATAGCTGCCATACAAACTGAACGATCTGAATCAAGTTCTTGTATGGACAACTTTCACATTTGACAAGATATATTCACGAAATTTGATATATATTATTTTCTAAGGCAACAATGTAATCTCCGAAGAAATTGTTCAGATCGGTTGACTATAGCATATAGCTGCCATACAAACTGAACGATCTGAATCAAGTTCTTGTATGGACAACTTTCACATTTGACAAGATATATTCACGAAATTTGATATATATTATTTTCTAAAGCAACAATGTAATCTCCGAAGAAATTGTTCAGATCGGTTAACTATAACATATAGCTGCCTTACAAACTGGACACATAGTTACTAACAGAAATGCACCTGTGAAGGGTATTTAGCTTCGGTGCAACCGAAGTTAACGTTTTTTCTTGTTTTTCGTTGGATTTGGCTCGTTACACGGTCGATTGCCGTTTTGTGTCGGGCTCATATGCATAGATCCATGATTTGTCACCTGTGACGATCTTATAAACGTCTTTTGAAGCACCGCGATTGTATTTTTTTAGCATTTCTTAACACCAATCCACACGAGCCTTTTTTTGAGCGATTGTCAAATTGTGCGGGATCCAACGAGAACAAACCTTTTTTACGGCCAGGTATTCATGCAATATCGAATGTATGCTGGTGGGAGAAATGCATAGGCATGCCTCTATCTGAAGGTATGTTACATGACGGTCTTGCATTATCAGTTCACGTACGGCATCGATGTTTTCTGACACAACGGCTGGTTTTGGACGACCTTCACGGAATTCGTCTTTGAGCGAGCGTCGGCCACGATTGAATTCGTTGTACCAGTTTTTCACAGTACTATAGGATGGTGCTTCATAGCCATACAAAGATTTTAGTTCATCGATGCACTCTTGTCGTGATAATCCACGTCGAAAGTTGTGAAAAATGATCGCACGAAAATGTTCACGAGTTAATTCCATTTTTTGGCCGAAATGATTTTTTTAATTCCCTGTAAATAAAACAATTCAGGATTAAATGACAAAACGTTCTGAGTGATTTTATGCTAAAAAATGTCAAACTTTCCAATGGAAATGTCAGATTGTACCTGGCAACACTTAGTGTTACCTAGTCCAGTAATATATATAGCAACCTATGTATAAGGACACCTTTAATCTGATTTTGATCGGTTAGTTTGAATGACAGTTATAAGCTATGCTAGTCTGCTTGTCTTTCCATCTGTCTTTATTTTCGCGAAATAATCCTATGAAGTGTGTAACAAGAAAAAATGTAGGAGCCTCTACAAAATATATATTTAAACGATCAGTATGAAGAGCTGAGTCGACTTAGATGTCCGTCTCTCTGTCTGTGCCAATGTGAAGTGGTCCCCCAGGTTTGAGAGAGCCAAGAAGCTGCTTGTATGTCGCAAACGCCGATATCGGGCCACCCTAGGATTTAACTTCATTTAAACTGACTTATTGAAATCAAATATTTGTACAAGAATTCTTGTTTGGCAAGATAGGATCGGACCCAGCCAAAGTTAGAGTCTTTCCTGTTCATTATAAATCAGTAAATATAGTTTGTTACTGGAGTTTACACATTTGTTTGCATTTTAGTGAATATTTACTGGCAAAGTTGATAGATTTTCGGTGTTGCCTCGTATGACGCAATATTATCGCTTTCATTTTTGCGCCGACCACTGTCTTGAGCCACAGAGATCAATGAGAAAACTCTCATGCGTGTATTTGCTTCTGTTGCTGACTCTTAAATTGAATTTTTCGCTGCCACTAAGAGGAGCTATGCTTCTCATCTTAAATACAGTACTATTAAAGAAAATTATATTATTAAAATTATATTATATTAAATGACCTATAACACAAAATGTATAACCTGTCACAAACATATGCAAAATGTATTGCGAATAATTGTGAAATTCTTTGAATTCTTTTTATATAAATTGTTGATATGAAACGGAGCTCAAGGTCACGATTGTGGAATCTGGCTTAGAGGCGGGAGGATTTTTTTTTTTTTATAAACACGATTTTTATTCCTATTAAGGTTAATATACATGTACGGAGACGGACGGTCCAGAATTCAACTAGTCTCGCCATCCTAATCATTTTGATATACATATGTATGTATGTACATGAATATATCTATCTCTCTTATTTCCAGGTGTTACAAATAGCCGTTAGGTAAAATACTCTTCTACACATGTGCAACATGACGCGAGAGTATAAAAAGTAACGGTGTAAGTCCGTTGCAATCTCTCTTCTTATTAATGCTGAAATACGTACATAGAATACATATATGTATGTATTGTCATTTTATTATCCTATTGTTTGAGCTGAAAAATAGTAAAACACTGGAAAAGTCAAATGAGCTCATTTTACATATGTTTAAATATAATACTTGTTCTAAAAGAATTGCTCTTACCTCTAATAGCATTTCTCTTAACTCTCTTCGTGTTGTAACGAAGAGTTAGATTTAGTAATGTCACTTTTGTTTGAGAGTGAGAAAATGCCGGTTCCTAAGCACCGCATTAGATCATTATCTCTCAAGTGGTTCTATCTCTTTACTGATTACAATTTGAGTGCTTGTTTACCTCCCACTGCCGGTATAGTATATAAGAGGCCAAACAATGAAATTAATTTCATTGCTACATTGAACACTCCAACGACGTGTGGATCATTTTGTGAGTAAATTTTCACTTATAAAACCATTAGGAATTCTAAACAATTAATTCGACTTTCGCAAAGGTTGTAAATAAGTAAAGTGATCATATTAGCGATTGGACTGACAGACGGATCGACGAGGAAAACATCAGGAAATCAACTTACAACGTCATTTTGATCACTTTGGTATATAGTATACAACAATCCCATATCTCTATCGATTAGTTCAGGTGTTACAAGCAACTGTTAGTTGAACAAAACTTTTGCAACCTGATCCTCATATGGCGAGAGTGGAAAAATAATATAATATAAATAATTTTTTTTTTAGAGTTGCAATACAGTTATTATGCCACTCATATAAATTTAATCTTTGCAGTTACACAGTGGAAAAGTTTTTAAAAATGTCTCTGCTGCCAAGCACATTCGTCAAAGGCGTACACGATGAAGAACTTTCCAAACGTATGGAGTACCGTACACTCGGTCACACCGGACTACAGGTGTCGAAAGTCTCATTAGGCACAGCGACTTTAAGTGATTTATATGGGTAAGTTTTTACATCAAGATGTTTTTCGGTGAAAGTATATACCATTTTTGAGATGGTTGTTAAAAGTGACCGTAAGCACTTAAAGGACGAGATTGTTGAAGCTAAACGGATAAGTTAATAATTTGTGGACGATTTTTTTAGACTAGGGAGTTCAGTAGTGGCTATTGGCTCCCCACTATAAAGCAGGGTTACAAATGCATTAATTTGTTGTTCTTAGACATTCAAACAGCCTCATCTATTATTCCAGTTGTATCAAGGTACATTTAGAGTGACCTTGTTAGAGGTCGTACATATATAATACATGGATACAGTTTTCCTACACGGAAACTTTTCGGTCATCTTGAATGAAAAATGTTGTGACCAAACTAATGTGACTTTAAGGAAAGCTCTTAGGGTTGGGAGCTTAGGAAATCCTCAATGTTCAAAAGATCCGTACTTTCAACTAAGCTTTTTAAGTAGGTTTCAAGTTTTAAATGAACAAATGATATAAGAAAAACGTTTCGCAAATATTTTGTGCGAAGTTATTCACCTTTTAAAAAAAATACTTCAGTCAATTACAAATATTATTATTATTATGGTTTTGTTTCTATATTAAGGGGGTATTCAAGTCTAGAAGCATGAATTTCAGGTAATTTTTAAAGTGTCGTAAAAAAAGGCAATTCATATTTTTATCATCCATTTTTTTACTAGTTATTTATTAATTTTTGAAGAGTACAGAAAAAAATTAAAAACTAAAAAAAGTAAAAAATTTCAAAAATTATGAGCTGACGAAGTAGGGGGTCACTAAAACTTTCCACGTGACCATGCCCATGATTTCAACCCTCCTAGTTATCTGAAACTAAAAAGAAAAAAAGATTATTAATCTAGAATAATGTCGCAATGATCGGAACTACGGAAAAGTGGGAAACATTTTTTTTTCACAAAATGGTGACTGCCTGAAAAAAAATTTTTTTTTATCACTTTTTCTCACTATTTTAATGTAATTTTTATTTTATCTATTTTTTTTTTAATTTTTAAAAATAATAAAAATAAAAATATTTTGATGGGGCTAGTTCCAACCATAGACAAGCTTATAAAGAAGATTCTATAAAATTTTCCAGTAAATCGGTCCAGTAGAACCTGAGAAATCGTGGGCATCGTTACGAAAAAGTCAGTTTTGAGAAAAACGCGTTTAAAGTTTCGCGTTCCGGCCGAACCAGTTTGGATGGCGGGTCAGAAAAATGACTTTATCTACGAAAATAATTTGAATTTTGAAAAATCCTCTTGTACACATATTCTTGAACAGTTAAACTTTGAAAATATATAAAAAAAAATCGAGTTTTTTAAATTTCTAGACTAGAATACCCCCTTAATTACATCATTCTATATACAGAGAACTTGATTTGGACGATGCTATAGCGATGATACACAAAGCTATAAAAGCTGGCATTAATTACATTGACACAGCGCCGTATTACGGTCAAGGTCGTGCCGAGGAGGTATTGGGTATGGCGTTGAAAACTGTGCCAAGACAGACGTACTATATAGCGACAAAAGTTGGACGCTATGAAAAGGATTTGGTAAAGCGATTTGATTTCTCTGCCAAAAGGACGCGAGAAAGTGTTGAGAAGAGCTTAAAATTGCTGGGTATTGAATATGTAGACATTATACAGGTGAGTGCAGTAGTTCTAAGTTATGTTCTGTGCTAAGAATATGGTAATAAGCTAGTTGCTATGCCAGGACTTTTCTTTCTTTTGCTTTCTCAAATTTATTCAACTTAAAGCGCTAAAGTTTTCTTATAATCAGACATAAATTTGAGAGTACACAACTTGTTGTAATATTATATTCTGAATATAGCTTAAAAGATCTGGAGTTGTGAAATCGTCTAACACACGAAGTACTTCGCTTTGTTTGCGACAGATGAGCATGCAGTTATACAAATAACTGACTCGCTACTCTTTCCAGGTTCATGACATCGATTTTGCCAAAGATCTTGATGTTGTTGTCAACGAGTGCCTGCCCGAACTAGTAAAAATTGTTGAAGAAGGCAAAGCAAGGTTTATCGGTGTCACTAGTTACAATCTGGCAGTGCTGAAGGAGTGCGTTAAACGTGCCCCATGCGTTGATGTAATAAATATTTTCCATATTTCTCTGCACTCTTTATTTAATGTTACCTTTTACGTTCTCAGATCATACTCTCATATTCGCGTCACACGCTGCTGGACGATACACTGAAAGGATATGTGAACTTTTTCCAGCAACATAATATTGGCATTGTTTGCGCGTCCGCTCATGCATTAGGTCTGTTGACCAACGCCGGACCACAGCCTTAGCATCCCGTTGCTGATGATGTGAAGGCGATTTGCAGCAAAGCGGCGAAGATTTGTAAGGATGCCAATATTGAGCTCGGCAAATTGGCTATGTATCAATTTATGCAGTTGGAAGGCGCGAGCACATTTTTGGTCGGTATGGAGACTTGCAAGTTGTTAGATATAAATCTAGCCGCTTATTACAATGGACTTACCAAACAGGAAATGGAGATATTGCAACAGTTACGTGCAACGTAAGTAAATAATGTAATAAAGTAAAACAAGAATATCTCCAAGGGTATGTGGAGAGGGTGTTTATTGAAAACCTATATCAAGCAAAGCCCTTAGTAAAGTGACTTATAGACTTGGCACTAGAAGCTACCACAAAAGAAGCTTCTTTGAAGTTTGGAGTTTTGGTTGCAACATTATGACGGTTTACCAAGTTCTTTAAGATAAAAGGTGGTATTAAAGTCTAAGACTTAATATTCCAAGTTAAAATTAAAATTAATTGCGTGAGTCAAACTATTTTGCTATTCGCTAAGAAAAGCACTAGTACACTCTTACACACATCACATACTCAAAGACTTGTGTCATGACAAAGTAAACTCGCCAAAACACTTCTGTGGCATTTCAACGATTTCATAGCCATAATTCCATTGGAAACACAAAATTTAGAGCAGTGCGTTCAGTTTTTTTCCAAGGTAAAAAATCGCCAAGCAAACTTTTCGAGACATAAATAAACAGCTGCTTCACTGAAATAAATTGTTCTCGATCCGGTTAGCGAACGTAAGTGGATCAAAAAACCGATTTCAACATTGAGCTCAGAGGTGTATTTTCACAGTTTCTATAGCACCCAACTGGTTAATAAAGTTGAGCAATTAAATCGACATCTTAGCTCTACTGAATTTCGACCAGTAATTGTTTTTATCTTGAGCTACAACAACAACAACCTATACTCTATTTTATGGCTATTACTGTGCACCTTGGTTTAATTACATTGAAGAATTGCAGGAGAGTTTTTTTTATTTAATTATCAACAGAGTGGTCCACTATTTTCTTGAATGAACACCTTATCCAAATGAAAGTAGATCCAAATATTTTAATAATAGTTAATTTTATGTTATTAAAGAGAAATGAGTACATATGTATATTCATTATTTATTGACAGCCTTTTCACGAAATCATATAATTGGGATGGCGTCGAAATAGAGGAATACCGGCGTGCATTGTCGAAGGCGAAATAAATGGGTATTCATGTGAGAGAATCTATCTCTGATATATATTTAATATATTTTTAGTATAGAAAATTTTCAACAAATTATTGAATACGCTGTAATAAATAAAATCAACTGCAATTTAAAGAATAGCTATATAGGGTTTATTCAATAATATTATTAGAAGAAGCTAAGAAACTAGAGCTATATGCTGTCTAATACTTAATGTTTCTGACAACAAAGAGTTGTCAAATACCAGATTTTAAGAGCTTTGGGGTAGAATTTTTCTTCTAACTTTTTCTAAGTTTAAAATTTCACAAACCTTTGCGTGGAAGTAATGTATTTTCGACAATCAGTATGAGTGATCAGTATCAATGGTCAAGAGGAGCAAGGAATTTCTAAAATTTTTGATTTATTACTTAACATAAATAATAAAATCTAAAATTCACTGAAAAAATAAGTGTTTATACGGATAGAGAAGAAGCAGAATACGTGGAAACTAAAGCTGAAAGGAACGAAAATGAAAGCTTTCGCTTATACGAGTAGAATACATATAATATATGTTTGAGTGAGTATTCTTTATGAAGGTGTGTACAATTCTTGTATAAAAATATATTATTATGCCCTAATAGTGGGTAAAAAAATTAATTTTTGTTTTTTCACGCATCAATGCCAATCAAAGGAAACCCCAAGTAAAAAAGAGGAAATGAGAGACCATTTTGCAACAGTAATTTTCCTATAAGGCTCTGAGCTTTGCAATCTTATATATAAAAATGAATCGCAAAATGTGTTGGTAAGCGCATAACTCAGAAACGCCTGAACCAATTTTGCCAATTCTTTTTTTAAAATGTTTGGTGAGGCTCAAGGATGGTTTTTACGGGAAGAAAAATTCGAATAATTGCCGGGAGACCCTTAAAAACAGCCCTTTAATTTTTTCCATACAAACGAATGAATGTTTGTTTATTAGTAACGCTAAGGGAAGGACTGAATCAATCTTGATGAAATTTTAAGAGAATGTTCTGTGTGGATCGGGGAAGGTTTGGAAATAAAAGAACCGTATGCTTTTCCTGAGGAAAAGTCGGAAAATTGGCAAATTCCAAAAAGTTAATTTTTTCCATACAATTTTTTTTTTTATTTTTTTGTTTTGTTTTTCAATTACATATTTGAATCGTTCAAATTTGGCGTTTGCTTCAAACATTTTTTAAAATTATTCAGTGAAAACGTTATGAGTGTTGCACACAAAGTGATCAATTACAGATTGAAATTTGTAACGATGCCACGAAGTGGTCGCGCTAATATCGGTCGGCGTTCCACCAAGACACATGAACGAGTACTCCCAGGATGCGGTGACATAGTACGTGCAGTATTATGGATCGCGGTCAATCAGCAAGCGATCGTCACGATGTCACAGCACGACTTTTCAAGCAACAGCTTCGGTGGACTATATCTTGAAGCAACGTATATATGGTGCTGTTAGATGCTAGATGTGGATGGTGGTAACACCAGATCAAATTGATGAAATCATTTCTGCGGAAATTCCTGATACAGAGAGAGATCCATTATTATACGAAGTGACCAATATGGTTCATGGACCTTGCGGACACCACAATTCCACTTCGTTTTGTATGTCGGACAATAAAAGCACAAAACAGTATCCACGTGCTTTTTTTCGGAAACACAAACTAGAAATGATGGATATCCACTCTATCGGCATCGTTCACCGGACGACAATGGCAGAACATTCAGCATTCAATTTAGAAGAGTGAATATCGAAGTTGACAACACGTGGATCATACAATATTCACCATTATTGTCTAATTCACATTCAAAAGTTATATCAATGTTGAGTATTGCAGTTTGGTGTAATCGATAAAATTCGTTTGTAAGTACGTCACCAAAGGAAGCCACATGGCGGTTATTGGTCTTGAACGATACGGTCGATACGTGAACTGCACTAAAGCGCTTTGTAGGATATTTACTTTTGCAATTCATGATTTTCCGACTGTTGTGCGTCTCGCAGTTAATTTGGAGAATGGCCATACGCTCTTTGGCCTTCAACCCAGGGAATACAGTACAAAAAATTGGAAATGGGTTAATTCCGGTTGATACTTCCGGTGGCTCGATATCAATTCCATTCGCCGGTTATCAATTCACTAAAGATGAACTCATCACGAATGTTCGGACATTGGTCAAATTATCGTAACTACGATTCCTTAAGTGCATGCGCAATGCTAGCTACCAAAAATGCCAATGTTGTTGACTTAAACTGGAGGATTCAAAGTCAAATTCCGGGAGACTTGCGCTCAGACAAATCGATCGATCGTCTTGACAATGAAGGCGACGCCGTGAATTATCCAGTGAAATTTCTAAATTATTTGGAGAGGCTTGGTATGCCACCGCATTATTTGCGTCTCAAAGTTGGATCTGTCATCATTATGTTTCGCAATCTGCAAGCGCCGAAACTGTGTAATGGAATCCGACTAATTGTGATGCAGCCATCGAATGCAAAGGGCAGAACGCTTGATTGAGCAAATTTCTTTGAATTCCAACGTTTTGCCATTTCAGTTCACACATATTCAGTTTCTAGGGAAAATTGCATTTGTGATTACAATCAACAGGACACAAGGATAGTCGATAGAGGTGTATGGCATAAATTTGGAAATGCTTTGTTTTTCACACGGCCAAAGATACGTGGCGTGCTCACAATTTGGAAAACTATCTTCTTTGTACATTTACGCACCGGAACAGAAACCAAAAAATGTTGTTTATCAAGCTGCGTTACATTGAAAAAAAAAAAGAAATGATAAATTTAACTTTCTTTTCATTTCAAAACACAGAATTTCACGCAGGAAAACGGCTGCGGGGTCAGCTAGTT
The DNA here is from genome assembly GCA_037783105.1 of Bactrocera zonata. NCBI lineage: Eukaryota > Metazoa > Arthropoda > Insecta > Diptera > Tephritidae > Bactrocera > Bactrocera zonata. Next base: position 412,492 of record JBAWJQ010003453.1, on the reverse strand, counting down.
AAATATAAAATTATGTTTTTTTATATTGATTTATTAAATTAAAAAATATTTTTTCAATTTTCTACGAGATCCACAAAAGAAATATGTTTTCAAGTTGGAAGCGAGATATAGTTTCTTTTGGTTTTATAAAAAGAAAAAATAGTAAACTGTTAGGCGGAGATCCTTCTTGTTACAATACGAGGTTTGACAATTAAGTCATGAGACTGATTTTATTGCCGCGCTTTTGGTAAACCTGTGATCTTGAAATTCCCTTTCTCTTTTTTTGGTATCTCTCTCCTTTTCATTGATATATGTACCATCGCTCTAGCTTGTTTAGTTCGCCTGCTGCGTCAAGTTGAGTCGACGTGTGTTTGTAGTGCTCGTCACGAAAATGGAAAAACTAAATCAAGAGCAATGCGTCGCGCTAAAATTTTGGGCAAGATTGGGCGAAACTTTCTTTCTTTCTTCATTTGCCCTTTTTTTTGACTTAAAAATGCTATTGGGAAAGTTGTTTTGCGATCAACTATCATACATTCTCGCTAGCACAAAAGAGAGTACGTGTTGTTTATTTTTTGAAAGAAATGGACAAGTTCTTGGTTTTGTATTTTGCTCTGCTGTTAACAGAATATCTCCTGTCAATATCTAAAAAACTGTATTACTAGCAATATTGCTAATGAAGACTGCATATCGCATACGTTTCGCAATATTTTCCTAAATAGCTGCCTTGCCAACAAAATTTTATTCAATTTAACTTTTTGTATACCCAGATTTCCTTATGGGAATTTTGCTTCATTTACCAACACCAACTTCTATGGTTATTTTCTTGTGTTATAGTCATTGTCACTTTGTTTATATATCTTTCTTTTTTTTTCACACAGCAATTTACACTTGCTTTCTTAGCTTTCTTGTTTCTTTTGGTTAGGCCTTTGGGGGCGTTGGACAACTTTTGTTTGTTTAACGCAGTTATTTTGCGCTTTTTCGAAGAATTTTCCATCACTCGTAAAGTGAGCTTGCACTTCCCGTTATTTTCTTGCATAACAGCTGTTAGGGAGCAACAAAAATCAACGTATTAAATCACAAATGCTCGCCAACAACAATACAGGCCTTTTGTTAGCGCAATATTGGATAAATCCACCTTTGTCATTGAAGTTGTCAAAGGCCTTAAACGCTTAAGACATTTTCCGCTACTCAAGTCATTTTAGTTTGGAGCATGCAAACTATTTGAATTGGGGGTTTACCATATGAAAGGAAGAGTTTAGTCTCAAAGGCAGTATTCTTATTAGACAAGCGCAAAGTGGCAAATTGTCTTGAAGCATTGAGTATTAAGCCAAATAATATTGAAGTAGCGGCAAATATGACGAATCATGTACCCATTATGTTACATACTTGTACAGCGTCGACCAAGATGGTTGACGTGATTTTGACAGCTCGTTGCGACCATGTTTGTTTTTGTCAGACTTTGCCAATTCATTACGTTCAGTTACTATTGTAAGAGCTCTTCGTACAAAATATGGGTTTTTCAGATGAGGCTCCATGCTGAATAATTTTTTCGTCAACAAACAAATTGTCGCTATTGGTGAAATGGCGATTAACGGTTTGGTTCGGACGGTGGTATGGCTGTAATATCAGGCCTTATTTACTTCTTTCAGAATGAGGCAGGAAATGCCGTTACCATCAAAAATGAGCCTTACGGCACGAAATTGACTGACTTTTATTCCCGAAGTTTGATGAATGCGACTTAGATGATCTCAATTTCCAACAAGACAGTGCGATGTCTCTTGTTTCGCAGGTAAATCTCAACCTGTAACGCCCGAGGTACTCGATGAGAACATAAAGCGTACTATAGGCGAAATTCCTGCCGAAATGCTGCATCGAGTCATCGAAAATTGGCGTACAGGTTCTTATTGAAAAACCCTCTGTAAGCCGTGAGATAATAGATCTGAATAACATAACCACGAACGCGGAAAGTGCAACCATATACACATACATATTCTGCGCAAAATACCTCATTTTCGATCTTTCGCTGACATAATTTTATATTTCATTGCTTTCGGCTGACGCTGCGCTGCTCTTATTGCTGCAGCTGTGGTGGCTTTTGATGAATCCTTGTAGCGGAAGCATTTAACAATTTTTCAAGTACCATAGCTCGATTGCTGTGGAGAGCGATAAACGAGTATGAAAAACGAATTCACAAAAATGTTGGGAAGTAAGTGCCGAAGCATTTGCTCTCAAAGCGGCCTTAATGCACCGCCAAGCAGCGAACGGATACGTGTGCATTTTTTTCGACATTCAACACACTTTCGTTTTCACTTTCCTATTTTACTGTCATTTCAGTTAAGCTTTCCCTCGCTGACAGACTTTTACTGTTTACTGTTCTCAATCTCAGCAGTGATTTTCGCCACAATTTTATGTCAAAGCAGGGATGATAACTTTTTGAAAAAATATGGGCGAAATATTAAAGTTTGAAGAGCATATTCGATGCTTTGTTGCTGATATATGGCTCCAATTGTTACAAAAAGTAGCCGAATATTGATCCACTTGGTCCATCGCCCGAAACATAATGATAAACCCTTATCTTTATAATAAAGCTAAATTCTTGGCCACAACATTAAATTGTCTGCGTTTTATTTTTTCTGAAAAATGTTTAAAAAAACATCCTTTATATATGTAGATACACCTATTTTATAGTTAGACCTAAAACTGTATATACATATGTACAATATTTGCAATTCCGACGTGTCACTTTATCCATTTTCATTATTACACTATGACTTTCTTTTTCTTGCCACTTTTTTCTAGCATTTTATATTGCCAATTACTTTCCTCATTATAAACGCCCAGCACACAACTACCTGCACGCGCAACCTGCGGAATATGAAGAAAGGGATAGAAGAGTATTCCCTTGGCCAAGTGATGTTTCTGTTGGAAATGTGCTGGTGGCATTGGCAATATTTGCGCCTTTCATGTAAGCCCTTTGGGAGTTCTGTGTATTAGGCGATGTATAAGTGAAAGTGTGTGGGCGCTAGCTAAGCATACATGGAATGAGCCAAAAACTAAAATGCCAGGTGAAATTAAAGCTTAGAACAAAAAATACACACATATAGACACGCACGTAGAAGTTGTCGACGCTACTCGTGGCAAGCCGTTGAGCAGCAAGTTAGCTTAACACATCGCCAGAAAGTGAGCAATCCCCATTAAGGGTCATTGTCGGGAGATTCAAGCAAATCTTCGGACTACAAAAATGCTGCCAACAACAGCAACAACACATGCAATAAAAGGGCAATTGGTGTCGATATTAAACCACTACAATAACAATGAGCAAAACTTGAATAATTATTATATTAATAGTTAGTGCTGAAACTCGCCAGCGCTTGTCAGTACAAAATCGCAATAGTAATGAGAGCTTAAAACCACCGAGCTCCCGCCCTGTTGTGCTGCTTCGGCGGTTTCTGTCCCTTGCTGAGCTCATTTTCTGCTCAAACACTTTTGACGGCTCATTAAATGCGCGTTATAAAGCGTTTTTTTTGTTGTCTTTATGTTGGATTAGTTTTCTTTCGCAGTTGGGAGCTGAAAATTTATAAATTTTAATGGTTTGGGGAAAGAGCTTAAACTCCTAAAGAGACTCACACATATATTTTAAGAGATTACAATAGAGTAGAAATTTTGTTTATTTAGAAATCTATAAATATTTTAGAAAACAGTCTTCTTCAAACAAGCGATAGAAAGACGAAATTCTGATGCCGAAGAAGAAAGAAAGGAAATTGTATGATGCTGGACACTCTATTTCTGTAAGTAAATATTATATATATCCTTAAGATAATATATGGAAGATATACAATTAAGTTGATATGATTTAAAAGGCCCCATTAAATTAGCAAATCTGGAAGATTTGATTTTCAGAAGTCTAAAAAAGTTTCCCTCCATTAAACAAACGGGTCTGAGATGATAGTGTTCTATGTATTGTTCCAAAAATGAAGGCAGATGGCGAAATTTTATAAGAGAAAAAGATGATGATTTAGAGGACTGATTCGATTTACGCATGTTTCGGATGGTAGATGGTATAAATAAGTATCTATTTATGTAAATATAGTATGGAAGTTTACTTCTATTGAAGAGAAAAAATTTGAAGTGAAAGCGAAAAGTATATCATGACAAGCCTATATGTCTGGATGCCACAATTGCATTGACCGGCTCATCCGATCTTATCGAAATAAAACTAAACTTGAATAACTGAATAGGCGCAGAGACATAACATAATCTTAAATTCAGTTTCTAAAATGGCTTGAGCTTTTGGTAGCAAATCCGAAAAATTTGACTTCTTCTTTACTGGCGAAAAATTTAACTTGCTAAGACATTATTTCGGAAGTTGAGAATGTCTAGAGTAACCAGGATTGTTGACATATATACAAAAGATTTCCTAAGTTTTTACGGGTTGAAACAGCTGCCAAAGGCAAATGAAGTAAAAAGCTTCGACGAAAGTGTTTGCGAGTCCATTACCCAGAAAAATTCCGAGCATTTATATTAACATTCAATTTAAATGAGATCCATTCAATTAAAGTGAGATTCATTCAATTCCACTTATTTCTATTTATGCCATTATATTTTGCATTACGTAAACCATGCTGCAATGCTTTCATCGGGTTTCCTTTTATGGCGAAAGAATTGTCCTTCCACCCAGCTCTTCACGAAGCACAGAGAATGCATTAAAATCTTATGTCGTTAATTCTCTTAAAGCTTTAAATTAACAACAATCACGACTTATGTGAGAACAGCAACGCATTTTGCATAGAAAACAGATGAAAAAAAGAAAGTAAGCGACTGACTTGACAAACCTTATGTTTTAATTAAAAATACTGAAAAATAAAAGTAATAAAAAATCACCAAGTAACTAAGACAAATGACAGTGACACACATTTTTTTTACTGCTCTATGCCTCACGTCACCATCAGCCGGCCACACGCAGCTTGCGTTTCAGGCTCTTTCTTGAAGAGACACGAATATTGTTGGCTTGGCCATTTTTGACATGTAATGCCTTAGGAGTAGCGAAAAGAAGAAACGACTGGCGCGCTGTTGTTAACTCGGCTATATTCGCGTAAGCGGTAAAGAAGAAGAATAATGTCTTAGGAGTGACTGACTATACAAGCGGCAGTTGATTTTTTCTTTTCAAAAAATACATATGTAAACTTTTTTCCTGTTGTTGCAAAGGAGTACATAAATATAACCACTTCAGCACATGATGATAGGCATGACAACTAATTAATTATAACAATGAACTGGCTTCATAAAATGCAATAGCGCGATCTTAGTCACTTAGAAGATCTGAGTCGATGTTTAACACGATTGAGACCTTTTAACTGTCATCTTTATGGGAAAGGTATTATAAGGCTATAATGAAGTATAACCCAGAGAATAACTACATAGTATTAATCCAATGTGTTTTAAAGCACTTATATTTTATATCAAGTGAACTAAGCCTGACTTAATAATATTGTTCAAAAAGTTTCTAAAATTTATGTGTAAAAATTTCTGCTTGAGTGTAATGCATTATTTCGTTGAATCCTAAATAAAAGTTTATGGTCGAAATATCAAACCACATTTTTTCGATACAATCCGGTTTTATCAAAAATCTACTTCTCCACAAAAAGAATGAAAATCTTTTATTTACGTATATCAAAGACTTAAAAAGGCCGGCTATTCTTTTTGTTTCTTGACATTGCCTTTGATGACATTTCACAACGTTTTTTTCCTTCACAGAAAAATCTTCTAAGGCTTACAATTAATTAATAGGCCTGCAGTGTAATAAATTGAACACAACATGAGTATAAGTTGTTGCAATACTCTTAACTGATAAACTATGGGAGCTCAAAGCGAGAATGTTCATCTACGCTTTTTGCAAATGAAGACCCCTTAAAACGCCTTTTACCAGAGTTGTAGAATAGAAGGTCCTACGAAGCCTCAACGGTTAATAAAAGTTGTTATCGAACGGGGTCTTTAATTCTAAGATTGAGACATGATTTAAATTCAGATTTCTATACTATAGACAGAAAAAAATCAAATTTATTTTGAATTTATTTCTGCTTTTATCCGACAGTATGGTTGAGTATATTTTTTTATCTACAAAATCATCAATATACAAATATTAATTAAACATAGTGGACCCTTTTAAGAGATATTCAATGTTTGTTTTGGAAGATCAAAATATGGTCCTAAATCAATGAAAAATATTAGGTATAAAGAAATCGGTGAATAGATTTTTACAAATATGACCAGTTTTATATAACCAATACCCTGAATATGGTATCATATATGAAGTTTGCCACGATGTTTGTAGCAACCTAACGCAATCGTCGAAGGCCTTATAAAATATGAACACAGATGCCAGCTGCTTGGATTTAGAAATTTAAAAAAAGATTTCGTTCAGTTTCATGTGCGCAAACGAGAATCTAGTCCATGACATAGTGAACTGGGCTGTCTCTATATTGGAGCCGGGTTCAGCAATATCAGTCAATGTCGTATAATTTCAGCCTTTCTCGCAGTGTACTTCCGTTAAAAGATTTGCTTATCATCTAGACAGGGACTTACTTTCAGTTTTATTCAATCTTGGTTAAAGTTTTGATGTACTACATATACTTATATCATACTTATACAGTGGAGATCCAAACCTAAATTTCAATCAAAGGAATTAAGGTATAATGAAATATTGTTACTGAAAAAGTAATTTTCCTGAAGGCCTTATTTTGAAATTTATCATTTCCTTATTTTTAATAAAATTATACCATAGTTTCGAATTTCATGGCTATGTCATATAGCAAATACTCACAATATGATAAGTCTACAGTAAGTTTGATGTAAGTTGGAACTAAGAATTGCAATACTGTAATTGAAATATAATGTAAAAGCGAATGCATAAGCTGATGGCATGAATAAAAAAAATTGGCATTTGCAAAAAGCATTGTTATCAGAATTTGAATGGCTTTGTGTTTCCCTGGTATAGCTAAGCAGATAATGAAATGGCTAAAATATTACTTTTATTATTTATTTAATTTGTTAAAATTTTCTAATAAAAGCTTCATGCCATATAAAATAAATAAAATGAATACTTTTGTTTAAATTATGGACTTATTAATATTCGTAACAATATTTAAATATGACATGCAGCATTCGTCCTTAAACTCTTTCGCAATTCTGTACCATACTCTTATACTATATATATTACATTAATACATAAATATTTACATACCAGTGCATAGTAAGTGAATTTATAATATAATAACTTTTATACAACTACATATGTACAAACGAAGAACCTATAAAAATACAACGGTGCATAATTAACTTTGATTAATCCGGACAACAGCTGCGATGCATACTGATTAAAATCTCTCTGTAATTACAACGGTTTATTAACTTTAAATCTTAATATTGGGTATGAAACTTGATTACTGAATTTTAAAGGCAATAAGCTGAAAAATATTGACCAAAAAAACTATTTATTATTATTGTGCAATATAAAAATAAATGTGAAGTGTACTTTGGTGACAGTAGTCGACTGGTACAATTTAAAAAATTTACAGTATTTTATTTCACCTTATTAAATAACAAGGGATTCCATGCAAGGATTTAGGGTGTGTATAGCAGCTACATGATTTAGTGATCCAGTATTGACGGTTCCGAATTATTACATATATTTACTATTTATGTTTCATAAATTGTGAAAAGAAAAGAAGTTCAGAATCTTCCCACTCAACAGGGTGATATTCCTACATTAATATATAAAACGCTCTGATCCATTAGTCGGATGTAAATTCATGGAAAATATAAGAATTATTATATTTAATGAATTTTAGGCAAGGATGGCCTATAAGATTTAGACTGAAATAAATTTCATTTAAGATAATATTTTCACAGATCTATCACATGTCTTTCACATTGTGCCATTATACCGGTTAATATGTGAGAAGTCGGAAAGAACGGATAACCTATCATTGGGAAGTTATGTGAAGATACTTATTTCAACTAATTTTTAAGAAAACTTTACACCAAAAACCTTAGCTGTGCTCAATTTTATTTCCTTATCCTTTTTGCTCCTTGATTGAAAAGTAAACCACGGCAGTACGGAGGAGAATTTAGAATGAATGTCATAATTCATTGGGCATTAGTGAGCCTCTCAAACCTATTTAATCTGAATGTGAGTTAAATAAATCTATACAACCAAGTTCACTAATATTGACTGTCTACTTTCTTGATAAGATATCTGTTTGTCATGGCGTATGAGTAATATTTGGTAACGTATAGGTTATTTCTTCTTAATTTCCTTTCTTAAATGTTTTATCATTATTGAAAATGTTATCTAATATGAGGCTTTACTATACTCTTAGCTCGTCAAAGTAATCTAAATAACACAGGTCAACAAAACAAATTTTTTTGTTTGGGTTTCTGTTCTCATGCTTGAATTCTGATTCTAGACATTGAAAAACACTTAAATATTAATCTTTAGTTCTTTAAGTTTGCTTTGGGCTGATCTACATCGATAAGTATATTTTAATTTATTTCATAAATCAAAGATGGCAGCAATTTGATTAACCAGAAAGTAAACAGTATACCAACATACCACACGCATGATGACACCACACATAATTAACAAAAGGGACCGACGGTCGGCGCTCGGACTCTTTTGTTCTTCATCCGCGCGCATACACGTTTATAAAAAAATGTATTTTAATTTTTCTTTACAAAAATTAGTACATAAAATATCACGTGACCCAAAGTACAATAAAAAAAGTTGCTCCACGGTCTGCATCATTTATCATTGAAATGTTGATGGATCGGTAAAAATAAAAAAAATTCTTGTAAAATGAAGTTGTAGTTATAGTCTGTCGAGCCGAATTTTTTAATTTCGAAAATTTTTCCAAATGCGGAATTTAGAAAAAAAGTATGCGTTTTACGTCATAAATGTCACACTACAATTATGTTTATAAATTTTTTTTTTTTAAGTATCGAAAATCCGGCTCGAGAGACTATAGAGAAAACATTTTCGAATATTTAAAAGAAAAATCGCATCAAAAAATATTAAAAACTGTATGAGTTATCATGCAGACCGTGCCGGGAAAAGTAGTTTCGAGAAAAACGCGTTTAAACTTTCATGTGCCTCAAACGAAGGACAGCTACCTGTGTGCATTAAACTCTCGTCGGGCGCTCTGATTTTCTACCATAACTTTGTATAAATGGGGAATTTTTACAATCGACTTTCACAGAAATACGCCTAAAACTATAAAGAATAATAACCTAAAAAAAATCAATTTTTTTTAAATTCTGGACGTATTTAACCCCTGAACCTGTTTATTATAGCTGTAGCAACAATATTAGTGTAATACTCAGTTAAAAAATGGCATCAACTCAGTGCAAAAATGATGTTGATTTATTCTGTTTTACTTGCGGTGAATTTATTAAAGTTAGAAGTAAAAAATTTGCTTTATCAACAAATTTGAAACTTTGCGAAGCCTATTTTAACCTAAAAGTCAGTAATCAAAATAAAAATTGGGTACCTCACTTCGCCTGCGTTATTCACTTTCAGACAGTAATTTCTTGTTATTTTACATTTATACATTATTGTTTATCACACATCTTGAATAAAAACGACTCTTGTATCTAAAAAAAAGTTTTCTAATTATAATTTATAGTGAAATTGTAGAAAAAATATAAAAATCAGTCATTTCTGCTTAAAAATCGAAAAATTGCTCTAATTTCTACAAAAGCAAACTTTAACTGGAAAAAAATTTTTTTTCCTTATTTTTGTCATAGGAGAAACTAAAATTTAACATGTAGATGTCAGACCCAAAAATCGTGTTGACCGGTGTAATCAAATTTTATTATTTTCCCGTTTTAAATTAAAAATTAATTTACTGCGTTGATAGAGGTTGTGAGGGTGTGAAGACATTTTCACTAAAAATCGTGTTTCTACCGTGGTTAGCATAGAGTTTAAAACAAATTTTGAGATTCTCCAAATAATAAAAATAAAAAAAATATTTCTGGCCTAAAAGGAGAAACAGTTTTAAAAATCAGTCTTTATAAAGCAAACTCTCCCATCGCTTTCTGTTTTCAAGGGCGTTTCGCTGAATGTTATTGACGGACAATGAGTGAGATTACCTTTTTGCTAATTAAACATTCAGCTCTAAGAAAATTATTTTACCTTAGTGAAAGGTTTAAGTTTTTTTTTTTTAATAATTGCGACTCGCTACCAACGATAAGGTGAGACATTACCAGTCCTAACAAGAAAAGTTTCATTGTTTATCATTTAAAATTGTTTAAATGAGTTAAGCATCCACCCCCTCTACCCGGTAAAACTAGCGCATCCTAATGCCACAGCGCAATTCACCACAGCTGATACCACTCAACACAACTCAACACACATCCACATCAATCAACCCACATAACAAGAAGGCTGGGAAAAAGGATTGCGAATTCAATTCGATCAGAGACTTGCGCAAGTACACTACGCTTCGTCGGCGCCTCACAATTCGTCACCTGTCGTTCGCCTATCAACACGTCAACAATTCGATCATCAACTACTTTCGCTGAGACACTGCGCCGCGTCAACACCTCTACTCTACCTCGATTTTACCTTTTCGACTTCCATCCGTAAAAGCTCGATCGCCAGCTCCAGCAAGTCGGAATCGGATTCTCGCCGCCCCGTGTGTCGACACCTATCTGAATAAAATTAAATTGTTTAACATTTATAATAACAAAAATTATAATCTCTTTAATCCAATTGTGAAAATACAAACAAAATTTGTTTTATTAAACTTAAATTTTGTGTACTTTTATTCAAAAATATATATTTATTGTTTATTAAAGTCTTATAGTTTTAACAAGATACACAATATGTGAAACTATTTTACGCTGTTGACCCCTAGTGGCTTGGGACGCGCACTAGTTTTGTTGGAAATAAGAGTTACTCAACTGTGAAGGCGTATCGACAAGGATAATCAGTTGATATTTAATTAACCACTACCAGCGTTTGCTTATATATGCTTTAATAGAAAAAAAACGAACGAATAGTGCATAATCAGTACAGTACATTGCAAACCTTGTAGTATTTAAATATGCTTGTATATGTGAGTGCTTGTGTGCTAGTGTATATGTGGTGTTGGGTTTGCTGAGGTGCGTGTAAAAAGCGATTAGGATTTAATGGTGTTAATCAATAAGCCAACGTGGCCAGCAAGTAATTCAATGTCAGTGCAACCTTCGCGTTGGTTATGTGGCTTTTTATGAGATATACGACATGATTGTGCGTTGATGACACTAATTGATTCAATTGCCACATTGAAGCCCGTAACTAACTCGTCACCATTGTCATGTATCGGATGTATTAACACGTTCATGTGGCGCATTTTACACAAGGTTATTATACATAAATACAGACTGACCATGCGTACATACAAATGTGTTGATTTCAGTAAATAACTATAAACTGATTAGTTTTTAATAAGATTTGCATAATATTTAAAAGGAAAAGCTTTTGCGATGATTTATGATACGCCACTCATTAGTGAGGTATTCCGAAAATGATTTAAATGAAGGATAACAATGAGCAAAAGTCAATGTTCTGGTTTTATCAAGCCGCCGATTGAAGGTTCGTGAAACAGCCACATAACTGACTTCATATCCTTCAATGGTTGAAAGCAAAATATGTTTTTTATTAATTCTATGAGTGTTATTTAAAAAAATCGACTGTATGAATCAACTTGACTGATTGCTCTTTGAATAATATGGTCTTTAATGAGACCGGCATAAAGCTCGGGTTGAATAAAAAGGACGCTGCCTAATTTTTTGGTTAAAATTTTTCGTATGTCAAAGTTCCAAGCAAAAATGTATCATAAAGCGATTTGTGGTAGTAAAAATTCCATATTTATTCTGGTATAAAAGCAGAAAAATATAATCGGCTCATAAAAATGCTAAGCTTTTGTGCACTTAAGCAATTTAAGGACGATATGAACTTACGAACACACGCACGCGTTCATTGAAAATCCCGTTTGGCAGCGATTGACCACAAATCGATAGTTAATACAGTTAAATGCCCTGACATGACAGCATAATACAGACACGAATGTCACATAAACCCACCTGCCAACGATGACAACATAACGGAAACACCGACGTGAACGCTCATTCTTACTTACGAATCACAAAAAGTGAACATAGACATTCTCTCCGTATGAGAGTTGTTGTTCTACCAATCGGACTGGTGCAAGCTGTGTAGGCGATACTGTAACTCACATGTATAGTATATGTAGGCGTATGTCACATCAGTTGAGTCTGCAGTATTTATTGAAGCTCTATGACGTCTGCCAAATACAATTCTTTTACATACTTGCCCAAGTAGCTCACGACTTCCGGTCCTAGTCCAAGTATCCTTTGCATAGCCAAAGAACATCTGTTTCAAGGCGAGCTAAAGTAAGAGGTTGTGCGCACGTAAATAAACGCACTCAATGAAAAAAAAACAACAAGCCTCGGATGATTATCTGTAGTACTAAATTTCAGCATAAGAAAATTCATCAAGTCACCTTGCTTGAAAAACCACCAACCAGATCGATCATGTTGTGATAGACGGAACTCACGTGTCAAGTGTTGTATTTGTGCGTTCGCTCCGAGGTGCTAACATCGATTCGGACCACTATCTTGTTGCAGCAAAGATTCGCACCCACCTCTGTTCCGCAAAAAACGCACGTCAACAAACACAAGGAAGGTTCGACTTCGAGAAGCTGCAATCACAACAGACAGCAGAACGATTTTCTACTCGACTTGTACTCCTGCTCTCTGAGAGCACTCGTCAACAACTCGGTATAAGACATTTCAAACTCCTTATGTACAGCTGCAACCGAAACCATTGGTTTTCGGAAAAAGCATAAGAGCAGCTGGTACCAGTACCAGAGAGAACTCGATTCCCCAATAGACTCAATTGTCTCGATCCACAATCATACAAATATAACATAATTTTACCATACTTGTGGTACTAACACCGTTAATAATTGAAACGTCGTCACCAGGCAGAAACACGTTAAACTTATTTGTTTTTAAAATATTGAAAATAAAATTGATATAGCCTATATAATAAATGTTTTCGACACCAAAACAATTTTTTTATGTTTAAAGCTTTTTTTTAAACTTGTAAAAATTGTCTCAACTTTTTCAAAATTTTACTTAATTTTGTTAATTAAAATAATACCAAAAAATAAATAAATATTCAGTTAAAAAATCTTTTGTTTTTATTATTAATTAAATTTTTTAAACACTTTTAGTCAGCTTAAATTTGTATAAGAACACTTAATATTTCGTTCGTTTATTTTTTTGATCCACTGTACGTTGGCAAATGCAACAGATTATAAAATCCATATGTTAATAAGAAGACTTTCGCTCCATTAATTCAACATTTTTCTCAACATCAATATTTTTTGTAAACTACATACATGAATATGTATGTAACCGGTAGAGATACCACCACTGTAACATATAAATATTTCAATGATAACCAAGCTGGCTCTGTTCTCTTTCAGTTAATACAACGGATTTACGTTTTATGCCATTGTTAGTACATATATAAAGCCAAGTAAAGTTAACACATTTATGACTCGCGTGTTATACATGTCACGTTCATTGCACCTTTGTAAAAATTCATTGCATCTGTGCATTCTGACGGTGTCTCATGTGCTTCGAATGTTAACGCAGTCAGTCATTCAGAATGGATTTGCTTTTAAACTTCTACGTCAATGATCATCATTCGTGCTAGAAATATTTATATAGGAATTCAGACAGTCTTCTTTCAGTATGATGAATTTGGTAGCGAAATTGAGGGTTCAGTATGTTATCAGTTGGGACAGTTAGTATGTTGGTATACAACTTCGAATTATCGACCAACTTTACAATCTCAAAATACGATTAGCTTAATTAATGCAATGCTTAATTAGTTAGCTCATTTTATGGTTATGAAGAAGCCTAGTAATAGAAAGAGAAATCATATCTCCCCGCTTGCTTTAAATCTAATAAATTCTGGATTACTCAAAGTATTTTAAACGTTTTGGAATTCAAGATCTTCTTTGATCAAATAGCCTTCTTCAAATTTCTACTTCTCCACACGACAAGTTCACTTGCCAAAAATTTTTTAGTGTCATTCTTTGCTATCCAGGTGAAATTCCATCTTCAAGTATAGTAAAACTGCTGGTATAACTCAGCTGTATGCAAATCAGTTTTAATAAGTTTCTCGATGCACATTGTTAAAATCATTCTCCCGGCGTTTAATCTAACCAATGTTAGATAGCTTGAGAGTAAATGTTCTTTTGTCTTCGCACTTTAATCATTAATTCAACTGTAAGTCCACTGTCAGTGTCAGTTTCAAAATGTAATGCTTAAGATTATATTGGTGCGTCTGAGTAGCTGTTCGATATTGAAATAAAAGTAAGTAGGTTTTGGATTGTTAATATTTATTATCATTAAAGAAAAAGTTCTAAAAGATTTAAGTTAGTTTTTGTTGTTCTGTTGGCACGTCGACCGCGTGACACGGAACAGGAAACAGATATCAACAAAAGTCCGACAATGGCGTAGCATAACATAGGACAGCATAGCAGCAGGAGAAAGCGTGAAATAACCTTGAAAACGGCAGAGAGGACAAAATGTGAAAAGACATCGTGAGCGTGTGTGTCGATGCGTGCAACATGCAATAACAAACGAGTGTAATGACATAATGTCAGTGCGGCAATTTTGTGGGGAGTTTATGGCTTACGTGTATAAGCGGTGGTTAGAAGAAAAGCTAATTGTCGCTCATTCTGCAGGTGCTGTATAAAATTTAGGTTCGAAGATAACGATGCAGGTGCATAGTGAAGTAGAAAAGGCAGTAAGCAGTGGAGAGCAGTATCAAAATAAAAGAAATATGTATAAATCTCACTTTTTAAATTGAAGGGTGGAGCATGTGATCAAGTTGAACTCGATTTCAAAGGTTTCAAGTGGATTGTGAATTTCTGACAAGCTTTCTACCTTGTTAGTTTTTTTTTCTAAACCTCAATGTGGAATATCTAAAGTTAATATATAGGCTAACATACAGATTTTGTTCTTATACATATATACAATATATCTAGGAAGGAAAGGTTATCTTCAGTAAAAATTAAAACTTATAGGTTTGCACGAAATCATTATTTGTTTTTGAATTGACAGGACTCAAAGGTTTCCCCTTCATAACAGAACTTTGGGTATACTCGATATTACCACTTCGAAGGGAAATATCTATATTTACTAAACCTGCCATAATAGGTCTCTGTGTTGTGAGTACCAGTTGACTTGAACATAATCAAACAAAACATACAACTTGAGTTTCAGTTTTACTGATAGTCCAAGGTGCAAACAGAAACCATCGGCAGTTGAACAGTTCCAGATTATAATTAAGAAAATAATACATCAGAACTGTTTTTGTCTCCGAGGAAAGTATTGGGGAAAAATTGATAAATGTTAAGCTCCTAAAAATAGGAAAAATACAAATAACATACCCACTACTATATTTTAATCTCACTATACTTTTCAGCTTTCCGTGATATATATGTAGCTTGTTCCGTCGTGATGGGAGATACAAACCAATTTCTTAGCAATTCAAAGCTAAGGAGTAAAATTGATTTTCCGATACTTACTACTACTATAGCTCTGTAAATGCTGATGTGGTAAACTTAAAAACCATTTTATTAGAAGCATTGAAGTTCATATTAAAATCTAAAATAATATCATACTAATGAACGACATAGTCTTAGGTTACTCTTTAATTAAGCTGTGATAAAAATTGTATATGTAATTAATCTAATATATTTTCTTTATATATTTAAGGACCACTGTACATTCACAGTTGGATAAAAATTAATCGCTAATATTTGATATTGCTTCACAGCTTGGTGAGCGTTCACGTACGATATACATAACATAAATTTGCTTGCACCAAAATTTAACTGCACTACCAGAGAAGGCCATTAAATACGGAATTGCACTGTCAACTTGCCACCTGCACACGACAATGCAAAACGTGAAATAAAGTGTAAATAAATGAAGCGATCTCAATTTTCTGATATAAAAATTTATGCCTGCTTTTCACAAGGAAAGCAAAGCGACGCCAGCGAAGTCAACAAAAAGGATATCACGTCTACTGCAAATTGTGGCGGCGAATTTTCATTCTAAGCAAATTGGCGAAAAGGAAATGTCAGCTGCCGCTGTCGCGCGAAGTGTTAAGTTGCAGACCAGAGTGCAAATTCACTAAGACACGGCCTTGCGTTGAAGCTTTATACGTTTCCAAAGTTTAAGAATTCTCTTCTTCCTACAAAATTTTCTTTTTAATTTGATTTGAAAGTGCAAACTGCAATTTGTTGTGAATTTCATGGTTTTCGCCAATAAAATATTACTTTTGCTCCATGTGGATGATGAAACCGCAAGATATTCAATTTTAGGGAATGACGGATACGCTCCTTGTGATGATATATTTTATAGTAAGTGCGCAGAACATTGTAAAGAAGAAATTGTATTTGAAAAACTTCGAAAAATATGGGTTTGTTTCTCAATATTGATCAATAGATTCATATCATTTCCTTAAACTTACAAATTTCTTTCTGAAGTAATAAAAATACAAACAACGACTAATCTGGAGAATACGTTTGATAAGGCAGTACTTCGTATTTTAATTTGGTGTGCGCCGGTACTTTGTACGCTGTGTCCTTAAACATACTATATAAGTTCGCCACGATGTTTGTAACACCCAAAAGGAAAAGTCGGAGACCACTAGTTTTAAACCTTTAAACTAATACGGATGATGTGAAAATGAATGAAATCACTATGTAATCTCGCTCACTACCGCACTACCGATTTCGAGTAAATTAATCCGTATTTTTTTTTTTGCATTCTTATCTCTCAGGGCGAAAATGAGCGAAATCGGACTACAACCACGCCTACTTCTCATATAGCACAATTCTAAATTCCATTTAATTCTTTCACATTCCAATACACAATATAGTATAATGAGATAAAATTGTGATATATCGGGATAAAATTTTGCACAAAAAAATTCTTTGAAGTATGCTACCTGATGACCAAAAATCGTCCAAATCCAACTAAAACTATTCAAAGCCTTTTATGTGGGCCTCAGAATCTATAGTTGACTTATGATCGAAAATATCGTTCAATGTATGGGATATACTCATACTATACAATTGAAATTCAAACAAAATGTTCTCGTTATAATAGTATAAGTAGCTGTGTACGAGGGCTGCTATATATATTTCTGGCCTAATAATGAAAATAGGCATATTTATCAACGAAAATGTTTTTTTTTTCGTTGGATTTGGCTCGTCTTGGAAGACCCACACGGTCGATTGCTAATTTGTTTCGGGCTCATACGCGTAGATCCGTGATTCGTCACCTGTGACGATCTTATAAACGTCTTTTGAGGCACCGCGATCTTATTTTTTCAGCATTTCTTTACACCAATCCACACGAGCCTTTTTTTGAGCGATTGTCAAATTGTGCGCGATCCAACGAGAACACACCTTTTTTACGGACAGGTGTTCATGCGATATCGAATATATGCTGGTGGGAGAAATGCATAGGCCTGCCTCTATCTGAAGGTATGTTACATGACGGTCTTGCATTATCAGTTCACGTACGGCATCGATGTTTTCTGACACAACGGCTGTTTTTGGACGACCTTCACGGAATTCGTCTTTGAGCGAGCGTCGGCCACGATTGAATTCGTTGTAACAGTCTTTCACAGTGCTATAGGATGATGCTTCATAGCCATTCAAAGATTTTAGTTCATCGATGCACTCTTGTCGTGATAATCCACGTCGAAAGTTGTGAAAAATGATCGCACGAAAATGTTCACGAGTTAATTCCATTTTTTGGCCAAGATGAATTTTTTAATTCCCTGTAAATAAAACAATTCACGATTAAATGACAAAACGTTCTGAGTGATGTTATGCTAAAAAATGTCAAACTTTCCAATGGAAATGTCAGATTGCACCTGGCAACACTTAGTGTTGCCAAGTCCAGATATATATGTATATAGCAACCTACGTATTGTCTGAACATAACTAATATCAGTATTTTCGAACATCCGTCTGATTTTGCTCCATCTAAGCAGTGGTTGTACAAGAGGTACCTTAATGAAAGCCTGGGAACATTATTTAGTACGTGGCATGTTAATAGGATAGGATAACTGGCAAAAATAGATAAAATTGCATCAATACTGCCCCCAATTCTCATATTTTCCTGAAGGAATTTTTTGGACTTACCGTATTGCAGGAGCATAAAACGTTCATTTACACTAGAATTTAGCTCTTCCTTCCATGTTTTGTCACAGCCATATTGACAACATGTTCGTCCTTAAATCAGCGTAAAGACAATCAGTGCCTTCATAATCTCTCTTCATGCAATAATTTCATAATGACTTCAGCACGCAAACACACGCCCATAAAACGAACTATTCTGCATACATACTCCCTCATTTATATTCATAAGGACTTTGCATGCAAAGTTGATCCTGCCGCATTAGCTAGCTTTGGTCACGTGTTTATTCAAATTGTCTGCGCATGGCATCAATTAAATTGCAATTGTGTGCAACATTTGTTTCAAACATAACTAATTTGGCGCAGTGCCCGCATGTTGCTACACTTTATGACTCTTCACATGAGCTCGGTATATCTTGTCGCAACACTTTGGCTGCCACACCTCCTTTTTGTGGAAAAACTAATGAAATTTTAATTTTGATGATTATCCAACATGTGTCTGCGGGCAACCACAATTTCCAACTACATAACATTCATCTATATATTCCCTCATGCATACGAACACATGCATATTTAATAGAACTTACTTATACACAGACATTGAGTACGGATTTGTTGAGTACAGTTTCGTTCATAATAATATTATCACTGCTTCTCTACAAAGGCTTCTAGCCGCCACCAACTCTTTTGAAGGTATGGGGACAGAGGAAAGAGATGTAGTATAAAGTTAAAGTGAAATAAACCCACGTATTCTCTGATTCAGACAGCAACACTTGCAACAAAACACTTTTCGGCGAAATCGCAGGGGATAATTTGCGAAATAGCATCAGTTCTGTTTACGAAGCTGTCGAAGGCGTGACCCTTATATTTGTTTTTCATATTTCATTGCGACGATCATAACAAGAAGGCCATTTTCCGAAGAAATTTGATAAAAGTTGTCGGTACTAAATGTTCTGATATTGATATTTTTTGATATCTGTCAAGATGCTAATGCTACTGTTTTAAAGTTCTGGAGATTGATATGAATCCTGGAAGCCTTTTTGT
Source organism: Bactrocera zonata (assembly GCA_037783105.1). Lineage (NCBI taxonomy): Eukaryota > Metazoa > Arthropoda > Insecta > Diptera > Tephritidae > Bactrocera > Bactrocera zonata. The sequence goes on along the minus strand of JBAWJQ010003453.1, from coordinate 393,167 downwards.
GGGAAGTATATGATTTTGATCCAACGCTTTCCATTTTCAATGTGTGACTAAAATTGACAACAAGATTAGCTTATTTCAAGTTTGAATCAAATAAAAATGTCGTAACCTGATCTGATCGTTTGAATGAATTCAAAAAACATTTGCGTGAAATCCTGAAGGCAGTTTTAGAGGACTTTATAAATTATATTAAACATACAAAGCTTCAATATGTAGGATTTAGTAATTTTGTTTCCCTAAAATAGTTTAATTGTTCACCTAAAATTATTATAATCTTACTTATCCCCAAATACTTGAGTATTTTAGTTTCGATAAAGGAAATACTGTGCAAAGAAATAATTTTTTTTGTCATGGTTGTAAAGATTGATAAATGCCGTCGCTATGAATATGCACACCACCGTATGTACACGCGTCAGGAATTTGATTGCTTTCTTTGCCAATTCATGTACCAGGTGACGCCAGCAACCTTCATCCTTTTGTTAACTTGTAATCAACACAAGATGCTCTCGCGCGAAATATTTTTCCTTTGAAAGTTTTTGTGATTTAAAATTCATATGCCACATGTGGTGAGCAAAATGTACAACATGCTAATCTCCATAAAGCTTCATGTGACTCTTTTATAAGCAAATTTGTCTTACTTTGCAAGAATTACAAGTCAGCCAAGCTGAGGTGATTTAAATGGCACTTGGGAAAGCAAACACTTGTCTATACAAACGATTGAGAATTTGCCTATATTCGCATGCTTAAAAGTATATGTGTGGATTTGAATTATATGACTAAATTGTGGTAACATCGAAAGCAATTATTATCACGTTAAGTGGATTAAATAAATTTTATTCATTAAAGTTAACTCAAAATTCTTATCGTTACTTTTCAAAATATTCGGTGTAAAAATCCGTTCACAAAAGGGTATGTAAGAATTGCAAACTTTTTATTACCGTTACATTGGCCTTGAGCAGTTCTTTTTACAAGCGATGCGCCAGAGTTGCGTCCACACAACATAACTTCCCGTCATTTCTAGGAGCTGGAAAAGTTTAATATAATTTTTATTCAAAGACTAACTAAAAGTCTCTCTATTCATTGTACTCAAATAAGATGTGCTTTTGCAAGAAAATGGTCCGGGCAAATATATTTTTTTGAAAAGAAGACGCTGCGTATACATAACGAAAAAGGAAATCGGTTTAGTACTTCGGATATTTTATATTTCTACTTCAATAATGTAGACAAATTAATCAAAAACTGTTATTTTCTTCATTAACCCCTTACTTGTTCTTAGAGTTTCCCATTATTACTTTTAAACTAAGTTTAGCAATCCAGGCGCTTCAAGAACCCCAAAAGCCTAGACTTTACAAAAGTATTGAAATTTATAATATAGTTTAAGGGTAGGATAGGCAAACGCAGTTATAGTGCTGCTGAAGTAAAAGTTATACTAAATAAAAATTTTTCTCTTGAATTGTGTTGACATGACATACCTGAACTCCTTTAAGGTTTACTGTGTATATATATAAGCATATAGTATAAAAACTGATGTGAAGAGAAGCCGGTAAGTTTTACAGGAAGTAGTTTTTCTTCTGTGCAAATATGTATAGTCTGCATTCGTTTTCTTTAGTCGTTAAAGGAATTTAAGTGTTACTCATAAAACGGACCGTTTTTAATATTATTTTCATCGATTTCATGGAAGTATCCTATACTCTTAAGGCTATCAGGGTGACTACAAAGTTGGAAAATGTTGAAAAACTTTTTGAACAAAACAAACTTTTATTGAAAATTATATAGAAATATAGATAATATGATATAATATAATGAATAGAAAGTTATAATAAGTCTAACTTTGCATATTTTCTATTATGAAATTATATTTTAACTGTTATAATTAAGAAAAAATAGTTGGCGGTCTCATATGCATTTCTTTTTATAAATTTTAATAATTTCTCGGGTACAAGACATATGTATTCTTGACTTTTCGTACGAAGATTAACATGGAAACGAAGCACATTACTTACCGCAAAACAAAAAATAAATTTTCTGTTTCAGTTTCAAGCAAAGGAACGATATGACATACTGATCGTAGAAGAAGAGTGAACATAACCATCCGCAGTCACATCTTACAGTCAAAGTAAGAACTAATCTTCTGTAAACATCAATGTTATTTATACAGGAGCAGTTCGAGGCTGCTTTCATATTAAATCAACAAACAGTATATACTTAAAACAAAATATAATGATACTATAGTAATTTGTCTAAACTGGATAACCTAAAAAATTACGCTCTTTTTATGGCGCATCTAAATCACTTCTTTGATGGTACTTTATGTGACAAATATGAGTACTGTTATGGTTATATATCTTACAAGTAGTAACTGAGGAATTTAGCTATTAAAAACTCTGAGTGTGACTATAAACATTTTTGTTATGCCATTTTGTGGTTACAAAGGCAAAATTAATTTTGCGCGCAACTCACACACCAATGCAGATATGAAAGTAAATGCCTGGGAGAATGAGTATGGAGTAGACAATTTTAAGTGACATAAAATGGAAATATGGCTGGTAACCTGCGGAGTGACATCGCTCCTTAGCATAGCGTATATGTACATACTTGATGTGCAAGCACATATGTTATCTACTTAGGTATTTTAGATATAATATATAAGTACACGTATATGTGTGCCTGCTTTCGTTATGAAACGAAATTTTATTTATAGTAAGGTCTGCAGTTTGTAGGATAGCAAATGCTTCGTTAAGTTAACCGCTAAAAGGATTTTTAATACAACATTTTTTTACATTACATAAGGATTGGTGCCAACATTTTTGACGACTGACAAAAAAGAAAATAATTATGGAATAGAGACACCTTAAAGTCAAAACTACTCCGACTCGAACCAAATTACCAGTCATCTCTAAAGAACCGTGTAATTGACTTTAAATTGTGCTCTTAAAAAAAGACACGACGCCCAAAAATCACACAGACCAAATAGATGTAAAGACTTTATCCGCTAGTGAAGGTCATCTACGTGTGATATGATAAGAACCATCTCAGAAGTATTTTGACACTCGAAACTATAACTAGGCGATTTTTCGTAACCGACGAAGGTCTTTTTAAAAGCGGAGAATCGTAATCCGAAAAGCTAAGTAGCAACTCTTTACGAAATCAAAATCAATTAAAGGACTGTCAAAGGGTAAAAATCAAAGTGTTGAGCTTTTTTTCGAGCACAAAGGTCACACTACACTCGGAAGCCGCAATGAAGACGCAGATCGCTGGGAGACTGTTAGAGGAGCGCGCTATTTGTGAGCTTACAGATTTGAATAAATAAAAATACGCATAATTTTTAAACATAGAGCCGAATGGATTTTAGGGGGGGAAAAAATTGTTATCCTTGAAAATGAAATTAAAATTTGAGACATATTACTTTCAGCAACAGTTAAAAACTTCTGAAATAAAATTGTTTCGCAGTGTCAAAAGTGAATGCCTTCAAATAGACCACATATATGTACATAAATTTATACCAATTTCCTAAGCTAAGATGTTGCTGAGATGTAGCTTACAACACTCAATGCCCTCAATATTTCCCACAGTCATTCGCCTGAGCTTCTTTAAAAATACTTTAGTCTGGTAAATGCTCGTTGAGTCAAGTGCATAGCTAAGAACGTGTATACTATATGTCTAACTTGGCGACACACACACACTCAAGCCCATGCATTAGCTGTGGCAAGCTGCTGAAAGAGCAGCTAATATGTGTATTATGCTTGTTAGTTTCGAAGTGTCATTTCTTGAAGTGTCGGAAACTTGTGTGTTGAGCACACCCGAGCGCTTTAGTGACCTGTGTACATTAAGGTGTTCGTTATTTCCCAAGTTGACGGTATTTTTGCAAACATGCCCTGAAGTTTCAGTTTATGTCCTAAAAATGAGGATACAACTTAAAAAAGCTCATTATTTCAATTTTAATCGTGACTTAATCATTTTTAATTTCACTTGTATGTAACTAGAAGGTTTTTCATATTTTGCTTTAAGTAAATAATCTAACTACAATTTTGAAAAGTCTATATTCTTTTACAAAATTTTGCGCTTTACAAAAAGTGTGCGAAAATATTCCTTTGAAATTTATATACCACCAAATTTATGCATCAAATGAGCTGAGCATTCATGCAAGTGATTTATACATTCTGTGTTGCTCATACGACATGGTGGACTATAAGAATATAGTACATTGTATGCATAACATTACTTGCGTATAACTTTTTAAATAGTAATAAAACATTTTTTTTTTGTTATAACTTATTCCAAAGATTCAAAAACTTTCTGGTAAAATGTATTGAAAATCTAAATTGGTTTTAGCAAGTTTTATGTTGAAAATAAAGAGGTTCTGTACTTTGAATCCTTATTAATATAACAAAAACAGAAACTTCAGGATGCGTTTGGAAAACTCCAATGAAGTTGATGAATAGCGGACACCCTAATGTACATAAATGTATGCGCGAACAAAGACGGAGTTTTTCAGTTAACGAAAGGACCTATCCACAGAGAATTGTTGAAAGGTTTTGTTGTTCAAAAGTATGAATGCGCATAGGAGAAGTTTAATTATAATATCTGCATATCGAAGCCAAGTCTACTAGACCCATGTGTTGTGTTTAGTTGTGACTATCTGTATATAAGATTATGCAGTAATATACGGTAAAATTTGCGATCTTCAAACACCAATACCTAAGCGTGTTAAAATGTTTTTCAGTAGCAAAACTTGGACAGAATTACTTCTAAAAAATAGATGAATTCAGCAGTTACGTATTAGATGTGATAAGTCGATGATTTAGTTGAAAAGCATTTATGGTTAAATACGTTCAGAATTAAGCAACTACTATAGCGAACACTAGTTTCTCTACTGGGAGCGTAGGAAGACTGTCTAATCGGCTTGGAAGATATTAGCCGCCCTTTTTTAGAATTATTGGATATTTTCCTGAAATGAAAATATTTTGTCTTTCCTTTCTTTCTTAAAAACTATCGCTTGATGGAGTACATTTAAGAAACAACCAATTTTGGTTATGTAAAAAAAGACATTGTAAAATCAACGAACTATCCGTCAACTGATTTACTACTCTCTATCTTTCTTTCGTTTTCATAAGAAAGTGTAACGTTAAGCCTCTTGTATGGCCATTTCACATTCATTACATGAAGTTATTCAAATAGCTTACAGACCTTCTCATATATATCCATATGTAGATATGTATACAAGTAAGCATTGAAGTTGAATATTTCAGTAGCAATCTACATTTTTGAGAAACACGCCCAACACCTCAACAACCGGCAAGTGAAGCTAACTACCGTTAATGCAGTGCTACGTACATCCTGTCAGACAGAAATGCTATCTGCGCCTTTGTCGAATATCTCGGCACACATAATGCCACAATGATGTTGATGTTATCCCAGTACGAAATTAAATTGTAAAAAGAGCAGTCAGAAACTGGTTTTAATGTTGGTTGTGCTCGAAATTTTATCGCGCTTCCACTATATAGAAGAGGAAACCTGAAATGATTTGCATATTTCTACTACAATATAATTGTGAAAGGGTACATTAAGTTTTCGAGATAGTTTGTAACAACCTAAAGGAAACGTTAGAGACCCCATCTTTATGTACGTCTGTATGTGCGTTCGTCCGTTTTTATATATGTGAATTAGTTCCTCAGTTTTCGAGATATCGATAACTTTTTCTTTTCTCCTCAAGAAGCTCCTCATTTGTCGGAACCGTCGATATCGAAATACTACACCATATAAATAACTGCTCTACAAACTGAACGATCAGCATCAAAGGCTTGTATGACATGCAAACCTTTTCCATTTTACGAGATATATTTTCTAATATTACAGTTTTTTCTTGTTATATTTTTGTTATTACTCGAGTTGTTTCCATTAAAGGAAGGTTGCACTTGATTCAATACCTTATGTAAACCATACACTATGCTTTGTTTGACCGTGTCAGGCATCGACACATACAAATTTCTAGCCGCTTATTAGTATTATACTGCCCTGTAATTTTTGCGGTATTCGACTGAAGACGTGATTGCGCTTGTTTATGTATACTCGTTTTTTGACGGGCTTGCCACACGAAAACGTGGCGTTGTGTATACCTAGCCATATATTAAATTTAAAGAACTCAGTAAAGTGGAATATATGCTTGTTGAGCCTGTGCAAGTTATTGTCAATTTAATTTTTGGGAATTGCTGTGCGCCTCTTTGCTGATGTTGCAAATTTTTGGCACACCTAACCGTGGAGACTCGGCTATCTAAATTTTATGAATGTGCGTGTATATATTTTTAAATTAGTGAACACGAGACTCTCTAGAAGAATATGTGTGGAAGAAGCAAAATTAAAATTTGATAGTTTAAGTATATAAGAAACCTTATTAATATACTAACTGAGACTGCCAGGTTTTATTAAATTAAATCGATTTGAATGATATACATACGTCGGAAGGGTATTGAAATTAACGAGCACCAGTTTGGTTAAGAAAATAGACACCATGAGCTTTCTTATTTCAGCTTTATCCATATTTAATGAAAAATGCTTAAAAATCAGCTTATATCCGGAAATAATGTCTGAAACGGATATTCCCGTCTGCGTTAGTTGAGGTTTTCAAAGAAAGCTTCACATAAAAAAACCACCTACGTATTTAAAATTATACTATAAGACTTTATAAAATCTATAGAAATTATTGGCAGAAATCGTCTGAATCAGTTTTCAATTCGAAATGGTTCTCATAGAAGCTCATTCAAAAATTTTTTATCTACTATTTAAAAGTTTTGTTACACTAAATTTTACTTGCCTTTAAACAATATAAAGTATCTGGGTAATTATTAGTAAAAAGATAATTCCCTCGAAATCGTACTATTCTTGCAAGTTCTATGCCACCGAAAAACCGATCAGATTGCAGAAAGCTCCCCTGTTGAGGCATTTCCCAATTTTAATATCCCACCAAGTGCCAACAGAGCAGTTAAAAACATATTCAATTGCCTTTGTAACGGCGAGGTTCCTCGCAAAATGATGAGTATCATTGCTACTTAGAATATTGACACACGCATTAGGAAGAGTCTCTACTACTTGAAGAACTGAATGTTCAATTCCCAAGAATTTAGATGTGAAACTCCTTATAAGATTGTATATAAAAACATATGTATATAGTTTATTTTTACATCTGTATCAATTTTGATTATACCAGTGTTGTTTATAAAATGTGCTGTCCGATTGACGACTGTCTCAAGTTTGATTTATCAAATATACAAATAGCCAAATCCTAAAGTATTGGAGGATGGAGTCATGTGTAGAAGTTCACGCAAATGAGGAAAGTTCTCTGATCGCCATTCACTTGGGAATGGCCCGAAACGATTCTTTTACATATGACTCAAGCAGCTCACGACTTCTGGTTTTTGACCAAGTATCCCCTGGGTAGCCTAAGAACATCCGTTTGAAGGCGAGCTAAAATGAGAAGGCGAAACAACCCCCTGCATAGGGTTGTGCGCTGGGTTTAGGACCCGCCGCGTAAAAAAAAACACTCCAATGAAAAAACAACAACAGCCTCGGAAAGTTATATAAAATATATTAAAATAAAATCTTTAACAATCATTATATTCCAGAGAGCTTAAAAGCGAGATCTCTCTCTGAACTCTTCGTACTATACTATCAGTCTTAGACTAAATCTATTTTTCATTGCTGAGTATATTTTCATTAGTCTACCCTAATGCATCGAGATAGTTTGTCTAGCCAAATACATACATTTCCATGTTTATCTGATACTCAAAGGGTAATTGCGGGTATTGCGGTGGAGCAGTAATTGTAGCATAAACGAATGCTCTGCAATATGATTGTTGAGCACAGTAAATTTCCCAGCTGTCCTAAGCCTGTAGATGATGTGCGGTTTTGTAATGATTCAACTTTGTGGCCTAGTAACAAGTAAAGTCACTCGGATGGCTGAAAAAGCTCTGCTCAAGTTGGTCACAAACGAATGAACTAATATATGCACAAAACTCAGACACACACATACAATTATATAATTGCTTATTCACATAAATCGGACACATTTGGCAAATAAGAGGCAAACAAAATGGCACATCGTTTAAAGGGTTAGGATTCGGACCGAATATGGGCACATACATACGTCTATGGTATATGTCTGTAGGCTAATATGTTCATAAGTATGTATAGGAGATTTTAGATGGTTTTGAATGTCGTTGAAATGTGATGTGCCCAAGGCTAAATTTGTTGTATAGTATTTTTGAATGGACCTTTGTTCACACTTCTACGCTTCCACAGGTTTTTTAAACTTACATAAACATTTACATTCAGACATATAGGTGTGAAATCACTTAAACTGATGAGTGTGGGCAACAATTTATAAATGTGAGTCACGAATAGGAACTGCTGTAGGGGAAATGCAATTACTTGGAAAACTTATGAATTTTTTCCTGAGTCCATTTGGGTAAATGTTTTAGGCTGCTGAGTTCATGGAAATAAAGGTTTACAAAATTTTGGAGACTTATTATCAGTGCTATATCATCATGTCATGGGGTTGCCCCATTATGGTAGTTGACTGCTGATCGTTGAATAGAGAAATATACTGAATGCTTTCCTTTATTTTCTTGGGGTCAATTGCTACAGGAATCGATCTAAAGTAGTCCCGTGTAGTGATGGAGTGAGTCCCTGCCAACTACGATTACTCAACTAATCAATCTCGAAGCATTTATTCTCTGATAAGTTGTTAATTAAGTTAATTTTTTTTAGTTGAAGTTCTACTTTCTCAGAATTTAACTATTGGAATTCGTATTCTTAAAGAGACAAGAGCGATAGAAAAATCGCAACTAATTGAGAGAGTCAAAACAGATTTGGATAAGTCGATGCAACATGAAGTGTTTTGAAGATGCCACTTTGTTTAAATATGGACAGATTGTTTGGAAATTGTCACAGCTGTCTAAATCTTAATGAAATGAAATTTAATATTTTAAATCACGCTTTCTGAACAACAAGCAAACAGAGAGTTTTCGAAAACAACGGTTGCAACAGCAGCAATAATTTTGAAAAGTGACAATGGCAAAAATTAATATCCAAAGTTTGGACAGCGGAGGGCACATATTTCCATGTTAAAAGCAGTGCAAGTGGAGGTTCAAAAGTGATCAGAAGAGTCAGACGGTCGCAACGGCTGCGATAGTCAGTCGTTACCTACGCCGGCATGCTGGAGAAGCCTCAACGCCTATTTTTCACTTATTTTCCTGTTTTTTGAGATTTTAATTTGCATTGCCACCGTTCGACAATATTGTCGCACTTCAAACTGTCAGCTGTGAAATAGAAAATAAATTGGAAATTATTCCAGTGTCCATTAGGTGGCCACATTTGATTGTCACGCGCGGCAAACAGACGTCTAAAGTAGCCTAGAAAAATGCAATTTGAATATATATGTTGTTGAAAAGATTGCGATAAATAATTTAAATATTTGTTGCGGCTTTTTTCTGTTAGTTCGGAGTTCTCAGGGACTGAAATAATGGAAGCTAATGATAACTATGTTAGCTTAAGCTAAAAATTAAAGCTAAATTAATTCGTATTTCTGAGGTGTTGCGTATACTGACAATATGAAGCCAACCGACGGATCGAATATCTTAAAAATTTGCATAAGTGACTCGAGTAGCGGATCGATTTTGATCACTTTTGTATCAAATATATGATGTGTATTACGAAAACATAGAAGTGAACGGTATTAAAAATTTAATTACATTGGAAATTACACAACTATATTCCAAACTTATAATTTCTTGAGTATGTGTCAGACATACCGCGTAATATTTTTTTTCCAAATCGGTGTAGCAGTTGCTTAGTATTTTTTGAACATATCCTCATTTAAATCTGTTGTTTATTATCTATTATTTCAAAGATTCGTGTATGCGAATTCAAGTTTTATTTATTCATTTACTAATTTAGTTTGCATTTAATTAAAACAAAATTCGCTTGAATGATCAACACAATACAAAAGTGACACCAGGATTTATAATATATCAGCAAAAGCATTGAGCTCATTTAATCCTTTCGACAGGAGAGAATAAAGTAAAATGCTCAAATTCAAGATAATTGGGAGACACATTTTAACAGATCAAACATTATGTGCTGAAATATATTATATATCACCATAATACAATTGACAACCACCAGCTATTATGCTGGCATTGCAACTCTGCTAGAAATCCTTGCAAAGAATTCGCTACCTACTGTTGTTGGAGAAACGTATGGATAATGGCGAAAGTAGAAAGAATCCACTTGTGTTTTTAGTAATCACTTCTGTTGCAGTTCCTGATGAATACACGAGGTGGACTGGAATACGAAATTGATTGATTTAATTTTTTTAACAAACTATTTTTTGGCACATCTCTACTCAATTGAGTAAATAGTTTTAATCCTTTGCCTTTGGCATTTTAATTTCTGCATGCAGTTGTTACAATTGCCTCGGACTATCATATTTTTCATTTTAATTAAACATTATTGCTTAGCGTCGGCATTAAAGCTCTCCGCAATATCGAATGTTCACAGTATGCAAGAGGTTTACTTTACGCTCTACGAAATTATGGACATAAATGGTTCAAGTCGTTGAATGGCGTAAGGAAAGGGTTAGGGTTTCGAGGTAAGAAAAACTTCCTTGCGAATTTATTTCTTAAATATGGTTTGCGTAATTTTATTCCTTTTGCACATTATTGAGCATACTTTTGATAATATAGGGTTCCATGCAAAAAAGTTTTAGCAAATTTTCCGTGTTCACCGCTCGACTGGAAATTATCCGAAAATAAAAAAACAAGAAAACTTTTACATACGTAGGACCACTATAGCATATAGCTGATGTACAAACTGAACGATCGCTAGATGTTCGAGTTCTTGGACGGAAACCCTTTTTATCAGACACAATTTCTCCACAAAACTTGACAATGATTATTATCTAAAATAGTACTTCAATATCTAAATCACTTTTCCAGTTCGGAAGATTATAAAATATAGTCTGTATGACAGACTCCATTATTAGCCAAGACATTTTTTCTGTGTGAATATCTCAATGTGCTTATGTGAAATCTGCAATGTTAGCAGCGCAATTTTCCATGTACACTCAAATTGTAAATACCAAAGATATATGCATACACATACGCGCACACATCCACAAATATGTTTAGCAGTATATATTCATACATATGTGAACATAAAATATTCACTGCACTCTGAGCGCTCCATGTACGAGTACACGATTGAGTATGCTCGATGCTTGTGAGAGCAAATAAAAAAAAACCAGCAGAGCAATTGCAGTTGGAGTGGCAAAAACAAAAGACAACAAAAACATTAAAAAGAGCAAAAAACTTGCAAAACAAAAGCAGAAATTTGCTTTGTAGTTTCAATGAAAGCAACAGCAAAAGCTGCAAAGAAAACAAGCAACAGCAAAGGAAAATGTGAAGTAACAAAGCAAAAACAACAATGGCGGCATTAAAAGAAAAATAGTGTCAAGGGCCAGGTGCCTGTGAACGTTTGAATGCGCGTATGCCAGCAGCTTAACGATTTGCTAAATAATTCCACTAGTTTTTAGTTACAGACTAAAACGCAAGTGCAGACTTTCACATGCATAGACTGCAGGTGGTTTCCGCCTGCGCAAGCGATCATACAAGTTACATATATCTATATGCACATATAAAATGTGTGTACATGTAAATATACATTCATTTATCAATAAATGTATATATTCATATATATTATTACACATATATAATTATACAAACAATTTCTTTGTGATTTGCAAACACTTATGTATGTCAGCAGACCTACATATGTATATACACTATTCCAACCATAGGATAGCACTTGCATATTATTGTTATTATTGTTGTTTGACAAGACATTTGTGTACGCACGTGATAACATGCAACCCAAAAGCTACAGTGATTAAAGGTGCTCCACGGCGTATGAATGCTCGCCCTCCGATGGAGTTCCGCACATGCTTTTTAAAGCAAATGTTTTTGCATTCAATTTTTAATTTTTAGTCTCACGCCTGTCAGTTGAATTAAGATATAGGAGATACTAATTCCAATAATAGCCTGTAATCTAACATTATACCATTATAGCTCAAAAATTATACTCTTGCTTTTGCGTTAAAATCTTACTTGAAACCTGGGTTCATAAAAATAAACTTTTGTGGCAAAAGGGTGTTGATTTCAATAAACTCTGTTAGGACTTCGTCAAAGAAGGTGGAAGAATGCCATGATATTTTGGTGGGTCTAACATCCTATTTCATGACAAACATTCCAGGTCATAGTAATATTGCCGGTAATTGTGCAGCACATAAACTAGAGAGACCCGTTTAAATCTGTGACTACTTGTAGATATTTAGTCAAGCATATTATACACAGCTGAATCTCGGAGTAGTCAATCCTTAAAGTTTTCAACAAGAAGGAAAACGTTGCACTGATGGAATATGGGCGCACATGCCGACTATTAAATTTAAAAAAGAAAGCCAAAAACACAGGAGTGCCAACAGGATACTGTCTGATTGGATTTTGCAGAAAATGTTAGGAGATAAAAAAGATGGAAAGAATATCTTGTATTCAAGACCTTGTACGAGGTATATGAAAAGAATATATGGAAGAATCGTTCCTAGATGACATAACAGAGGAGATCTTAATCCCATTTTTTTCATAACTGGTCTCCTAAAAACCTATTTGCGCATTCAGACAACTACTCTACCTACCTACCTATGGGAACTCAAGCTCAACTGGCTTCTGTTTACTTTTCTTTTATTTCTTAACGAGCATTTACCATTGAGATCTCATCTTCAACTTTGTAAAGCAAAATCGGCAGAATCCAGAGCTTATTCTCAGGATGAGATGCTGAAAAAATATATTTTCGCATTTCCAGCATTCAGCCGGTTGAGATGGGTTATGTTGCAAGATATTGGAGAGCTGGGGTAGAAAAAATCCGATATTTCATCAAACAAGGGTATTAAGTGTAATCAGTTGTGAGTGAAGACTTTAGAAATTGGAAGCAAAAGGTAAATAAATAACTGTGCATGACCTATTCAAGAAATGTTTTCGTCAATGAAATGGCAAAATAATTTAAATTTCACACATACAAGTATATATACACAAAACATAACGTTCATGCAAACTTAGCTTTACCTGAACTAGTAAGGATCTTTTCGAAGCGTTTGACAGGAAATGAATAATAATAACCTACATAGTATATTATGACTTACTTTACTCAAGGTTGAATAATACAGTTTGAAACTTCAAAAAAGGTTTAATTATAATATTTTCCGACAACATGAAGACCTCACATCTTTGAAACCTTTAAGATTATAATGCTCAACGAGATAATGTTACTACTTCGTAATAAAGTGTCAGCAGGCTGAATACTAAGGATTTTAATGAAAAACAAAATTTTAGCTGTATTGCTATCATAAATTCTGGCAAAAGTTCTGTAAGGAAATCTATCGCCTGATATTACTCATACGCCCCAACGAACAGCACTGGATAAGTCAAGCCTTTTTCATATTAGCGGAGTTTCATTTGTTTTGCACAGAAAATATTTATTTAACATAAACAAAAAAAAAAAAAAAAAGACAATTACATTTAACATATAACGCGTAGAAAGAATAAATGTTTTGCAATAAACAACACGTTTAAAAGATACAAGAAAGATTTCAGCAACGTAACATTTCCAGCAAGCGAAAAAAATTAATATGTGCTTGCGCAACAACACGCTCGAACGAAAGCAAAAACAAACGTAAAGACAATCACGTCTAAAGTGCACTGCTGTTGAAACAAATGACACTTTTAATGAGGCACTCACCTGTGTGCATAAAGGAAATGAAATTGAAACAAAAGTGTATAGAAATAATGGAGAAAATATGAATAAGTAGCAAACGCGGTAAAGTAAAGAGTGTAAATGATAGACAGCTTAACAAAGTGACAAGGGAACAGACAGCAGATAGGCACAGCATGAAAAAACACTGAAGATAACTTACTGTCAGAGTGAGAAATACCTTGGGTACGAAGAGTGCAAGATAATGGAAAAGTAAATTTTATAATACAGTCTATGATAAGGAAGCGAAGCTGTAATGAAATGTCACGTGAATATAGTAAATGTGTGTATTATTGTTGTTTTATGATAGGGAGGTATATAAGTGCAGTAACGTGTTTCCATCATGGATTTTTAAACATCAATTTTACATTTATTTACGGGTTCGAAGTAACTGTTAACGTACACTGTTTTAATGATCCACAACAGAACTTCACATTAAGTGGACTAATGGTTTATTGCAATCTGTGTGTGAATGCAAGCGAATCTAGTTTTTCTGAAATTGGTCGAGAAGGAATACACTTTTGAATTTATTACTATGATAGTATCATGAATTCATATACTATTATGTTGGTCATGTTACTCCAAAATTTGTATTGGTTCAAACCCATACCTGTACCCATATAAAATTACTAATAAAGGAAGTTGGTATTATTACTTTAAAAGTAATAAGTATAACGGCATAGTTATATAGCCAAATCATTTAAAAAAAGTATAATTACATGACGTCACTATTATTCCTTTAGAATAATTTTGCTTTTTGTATAGAAAAATATCACTGTCAAACATATTTAAAAATAGCCTATAAAAACGAAAATTTAAAAAGGATGATTTACTCCTACTTTATAGTGAAAATATGAAAATCTGTTCAATAAAACAATATCGACATGAAAATTAGAAAATTCATTAACACAAAAACATTCCCATGCCACTGCGCCTTTTTTACGCAAAGCGCAGGGTGCAGCCAACTCCCCACCAACACGCACAGATGGCTCAACTGCGAACAAAAACCTGTGGCAAATGTAAGGTGAAGAGATTTTTTATGTGTTTATTGCAAGCTGTGAACAAACACCGATTGTAGGGAAAAAATGGCATTAAAGCAATCTTTAAAAAAAAAAAAAAAAAAAAAGCACATGCTTTGTTGTGACTTAAGCAAACAAAGGCCCATGAAAAATATCAAAAACATTAGCATAGCTACAATATGCTGCGATTTGCGCATCACAGATGTCACACGTGAAGTTTGGAGCCTTTAGTAAACCTGTTTGCTTTTGGTCCAATAATATTGAACCCATCAGTCTCTGGTATGACATAAATAACAACAGAAAGGCGCAACAGCATTGGCTGGCCTTTTTGATTTACAATGGCGCACATAACCGCCAAATGGATTTGGAATGTGAAAGTTGTTGTTGGGGTAACATAAGTTCAAAAAAATTATAACAAACAAATGTAAAAGTATTTATCCATATATCGACCATTTTTGGGCTGGACAAAATATGTTATGTAGGTGAAATAGGAGGAATGAAATAATGGGTATTTTTATTCGATTAAGTTGTGAATGTTCTGATCAAATTTCTGATTGATTGTGAGGAACAAATTTTTCTGGAAGAATTATGTCCGTATTTTGTGTAATTCTGTTTCAATTTTGCATGTGTAGGGCTAGATCACATCGGCTCTGATTGCTTAGCTACCCAGAGAAATTTTCTCATATTAATTTCCTAGTATATATTAGAGGCTCTAGAGGTTCCATTTGGTATATAAAGGTCAAACGTGTTTCTAAGACAATTTTTCATCGCAATATTATCATAAGAATCCCTTAAGGCTATGCTAGACATTTACTGTCTTTCGATGACAGTTACTCTTTTTCCTGTATGGTCATTCAGAGGATATAATTACAACACTTAACATTACCGACACTTAAAACGCAATAACTTCACTTCCAATAGATGAAATGTCATGAAATTCTTAATGGACAATTGATAAAGTTATCAGATTCTAACGCACCAGTCGACATATAGATGGTGCTACCAATTTACTTTGGAACGCACCTTGTATTATTTTTACTTTATTAAAATTTATAAACACCTTTTCAAATACTATTTATTCCTGGTCCTAAAGAACGTTTGTGAGGAAAAATATTTATTTTAAAATAAATTCTCAATTAAGTCCTAATTTTGGTAATTAAAAAAACTTACCCCACCAAAAATGAGTATTACCAATAAATCTTGCAAAAGAGAACAACAATGAAATAACGTGTTTGTTTGTAATTTGTTAAAAACAACAATACAAAGAACTCTAAATGAAAACGAATTGCATTAAAATTGGAAAAAAATATACATTATAAATAATTAATTGATAACAGTATATTAATACTTTAATAGCGACATATTTCCAACTTCATTCCTCGAATTCACTATTTAAATTCCGTGGCGTTTTCACATACTTAATATTCGGGCCTGACGGAACTTTAGTTGAAGTGTCATTTGTAGTAAGTAAAATTGGAATATGAATCAGGTGGGGTACTTATACGCGTATAATGAGTGATCCTGTGTTTGATCTTATATCCGCTACAACTAGCCTCACTAAGGACGAAGAGCTTACTGGAGCTCTTACGATAGATCTTGGGCGAAAATGCGAGTTTGGCTTTTGCGACAGACTATGGACTGACAATACTCCAGTCCTGACCAAGCTCTATCGAAACGTAGCTATTGAGTAGTGAGAGGGACCACAGATATGTTCCCGTTCTTGGATAGCGGCGTCAGGGAATAGCGGTTTCTTTTCAAGAACATCAGATTTACAGTTATTCAAGCAACTGAAGACAGATACATAAAGCCTCTTCACTTTATCTATGAGAAGTCCGGTAGGCTCAGAGCGTTTTCAATTTTGAAACAAAAGAATTCTTAAGAGTTGTTCCGAACAAATCGCAAAAGAATACCTGAGAAATTTGCACAGTCTCACAATTTTCTCTTCCACTAATCGTATCCAAGAACTTAAGGAAGTTTCTCTATGGATTAACCGCTTCCAATCGAAATCAAAAATTCAAATAAAAGCCATAACCGTTATATTCAAGTGCATAGGGAGCGAAAATTCAATAATGACAGATTTACTACCAAAAAATGTTTGTTAAACTATATAAATGTATGTCATTTAATCAAGAGAAAAAATTAAAAATTATATGACGAGAAGGCCTAAAATTTCCAAAATCTTTTTCGCAAAATTCGATTAATACTTTATTTGATTCATCCTGTAACTGCTTCATATCCGCACCAGATCAACACTGTCTTCGTCACTTCCAGATCGTTATTTCGCTGTTAGTTAAATACTCATATAAACTGAAATACAAAGTTTGAAGCATTCAGTAGCTTTGCTATTTATAACCGCAATCAATTAAACAACCCAATGATATTCAACAAAACGCTCAACAAAGTGGTGGCTCACAAAGGTGTTTGCTGATTATAGAGATTTTTCAGTTACTGAGGTTGAGAACACTCACTTAAGTCTATATTTTAATTACTTCTCAAATTTATGCAACTTAATTAGAATACAATAATAAACATAGACACAAACACATACATATATTTTGGGCAAACACCTAGCTCAATTTACACAATTTAAACACGCCTAAACATACGCAAGCAGAAACTTCCGTCAATTTTGTAAAACACCACCTTTTGTGAGAAATCAAAACGTTGGAATAATGTCGACTCAATCCGCCTTTTGCCTCAATGCACCCAACTTTGACTTTGGGAATCACCCAAATCACTTACAAAATTGTATATACTACTAGATGTTGAATGGAGACACATATATAGTATTTACTATATAATATACAATATGTATGTGGTATAGAGCTATATAGGTATATATATTTTTACAGAGCTTAGCCAGCTTACCAGGGATAAACCCATTTCACTCGATTTTTCTGTCTTTTACCCATTTCTAATCCTATCTGTCATACTGCCACATTTACTATACTTTGTTCAATTTGTGTACTTAAGAGTAATAATAATGAAGTGACCAGGAGGGTATGGATGGCAGACAAAGCAGGTGTAAATCAAAACACACAAAAACTGGAAAAGGTACGAGTAAATTTACAAATTCTATGCCATGAGCTTAAGCGCTTTTGCTCGTTTTGTTTTCAGTTGTAAAAGAGTGAAATGGGATCTTAACTGACAGCTGATGATGGGTTTACGCGTTCATTGCCTGCTTGTGGCTTTTCCGAAATTTTCTTCACTCTTTTTTTAAAGTTGAAATATTGAGTTCGAGTTCAGTTTCAAAATTGGGGGTTCATTAAATTAAATGGCATTTTTAGTTTATCAGCATGATTAAATTAAACAGCTAATCGTTGTTTAAAATACAGCTGTTGTTCAGTTACTATTTTTTGTGCTTAATTAAGAGAACCTGAATCACTGCCTCATAAGTTTAACAGTCATCCTGGCGTTATTCTTTGCTCAGCCAATCTGTTGAAAATATGATTTATTAACTGTCCAACAAATGAAGGCGTTCAATTTGGTAAATAATACAAAAAAAACATAAAGCTACGCAAATGGATCGGAAATAGTACAGAATTTTTACAAATTTCCTCTTTCGTGCAGTAGTTGTTCGGTCGATTTAGTGCTGGACATTTTTAATCTTTCATGTATTATTTTTCATTTCTTTTATTCCTTTTTGGTTGGCATGCCTGATACGCTTCGCAATCTTTTAAAGGTGTCTATCTGCTGCTACTGATTCCGTTTCATTTTCCAAGAAGCTAACAGGCTTAGTTGACTTTATTGGGCAACACAAGCTAAACTTATATTTCTTAAATTTTCTCCTTACTGTCTTTGGCTATGTTTCTTCTATTGGCTCTTATCCATCTGCGACTTCTTCGCTTTCACACCTCGATTATCATTTCATCCGGCAGATTACGCTTTCGGCAATTTCAGCAGTTTCTGCTGCTCCTTCATTTTTCGCGTATCCTTCGATTTGCGCCCTACTCTTTACACTTTTTTCACCAACACACACACAGACATGCATATTTGTTGTAAATTGAAGTGAAACGCAAATTAACTATAAAAAATGTTGCTTACTCGGCGGAGATGCTTATCAATGGTAATGACTGCAACGTTTAACACAACACCCTCTTTAACAGTCATTGATGATGATATTAAGGCAAACACACGCAACTCCAACCTACTTTAACACCGAACCGAATAAATACCTTGCGAAAGATGTATGTAACTTGTGCCCCAAACGCAGCAGTAGCTGCACAGCTGGAGGTGTTGCTGCCCACACTGATATACATTTGTGTGTTGCACGACATCAGTGGTATTTATTTATGTTAGGTTGCATTCCACAGGCGCCGGAAGGGCACTACACGCAGTCAATGCCGCCAGGCTACGGAAATGCCACAAACCATGTGGCTGCCGGTGCCGAAAGTGTTTGTTGTGCAATTCAGGCAACGATTGCGCGTAGCACAGGCATTTGTACCCAGCATTGAGGTCCGTGGTCCCCGAAAATATTTATTTCTTGGTAAATATTAAATTTTCGGCTGCCTGCATGCGATTCGCAATATTTCGCGTGGTAAGCCGCTGAGTATAGGCCGTTTATAGTTGAGGTCGCCTGTTGGTTACCTATTGGGTTTGCGGCGGAGCCATCTGAAATATAGGCTTGCCAAGCAATCTAGCCGAAAGCTCCATTGCTTTATTGCTACTGCTAGAATATGATGTCTGATTGGGACTTGTCGCTTTTAGGCGCAATGCATTGCAGTTAAGGGCGTGCCTTTTCACTGTGTAAGAACCTTCGTCAGCCACAGCGTGTGTGAGTTGCGTTAATATTTAATGAAATGTTTCGACACGACAGCGCTATAGATATATTGTATGTATTACCTGCAGCTTAAACTCGATTGTGCCAATAAAAAAACAAAAACGAACGGATAAATTTGTGGAAAAATTGGTATAAGAAAAATGTGAGGGAGCTATGTTCGAAGGACCACAAGGAGTACGTAGATTTTGCCTATTTACTGCTCTTTTTAAATATTTGATATTTATTCTAATTTTGGTCGAATCTCTTTTGAAAGCTTAAATTGATGTTACCAGAAGGCTGCAAAAATTAAGAGTACTGTAAGTGTACTTAAAAAAATACCTTCCGGAAACATTTCATTATTTTCCCAAAAAGACCGAACTTAAAAATTTAAGTCATGCATTCTAGTAGTTTCGCGAAATTTAGTTTCGTTTATGTTATTTGTGTTATGTTCATATAATTTAATTACAATTAAAAGTCGGACACCCTGACGTATGAGCGACATAAAATCTATACGTAGGTTGGTACTTATATTTCGGGATTTAGCAACCCTTGTATTGCAATTTGGCACCCGACAATTTTATTGTAAATTTTAAAATTTTTGTTGTTATACATTCTCATAATATTTTGACATACGACCGCTATTTTTGGTTTCTACAGTAACTTAAACTATTCATCTCGGCCAAAAAATGGTCAACTCATCATTAGTGCATAGATGAACTTAATTAAGTTTTTAGCGATGAAGCTCCAGCAAAAAGCAGTGGTTATCGATGGTATAGTGAATAAAATAGAGGTCGAAAAATAACGCTTTATGTATTTCAATCAGCGAACTTTACATGGCACCTTGCATGTTGAACTGCTCTTATTTCAAAAGATCAACACAATTTTCGAAACACGCTTTAAACGAAAAAATTAACATTTATTTTAAAATCTCAGATTTCCTGACAATTTCCTGTACCACTTTATAGTATTTCGAGCAACGATATTTAGTAGGCGATCTGGTTTAGAGCATCAATATTCTAAGAAAAACAATGAATATGAATGAAACATCTGTATCAAGTGTTATAAAAATATCTAAATTTTTCTCAATTTATTGCTTAAACGGACGAGCTGACAGACAGCCACCCCGTCACTTATATACATATATATAACCTTTTATTTTTTTAAATTGTCTCTAAGTATTACTACCATTAGGATAACACAATTATTATGCTCAGCTACAACAAGGTGGGATATTACAAAAATATTTCTCATATAAAAGTTAAATCGACTCATTTTCTTTACTATGGCTAATATGTATTACTACTGGACAAAAGAATTTGAATATAATAAATAATATTTAATTCATTTGATTAAAACAAAAAACTCGTTTGCTTCCAAAAACACTCGGAATATGTTTGTACATAAAAAGAAAGTACTATAACTAGAATTCAACGAATTTGTATAAAAATTTCTTTATTCTAATCTCTTGACTAAGCTATTTTAATAAAAAAAACTCTGCTTTCACTAAAGTTCACTTTCCTAATGAAGTTCATAAGCCGTTGAAATGTTAACATTCTACAGTCGTTTTCTGATTTGTTTACTGTAGCAGTGGGTGAAATTTTTTTTTAGCTCTATGTGTATACTCTATGTCGATATGCAAATGAACCCACAGCATTTTGTAAATACACGCAAATGCCAAATGTACGAGAACTTCATACCAAATAATCGATTAACTAACAGCTCATTTTTTAACACAACCTTCGAAACCTCACCACATAACTTGTCCTTGCAATACTAGTATTTACCAATTCGTTCCCATTTTAACAGCATGTATGAGTGTTGGTGTGTAAGTATATGGACGTGTAATTACCACCGCATTCGCCATGAACGTTTATTAATACAAAATGACAACATTATCGTGAGGAAGTGTTTGCTATCTGCTGACAGCTTTTGTTGCTTTTTATAGACAGAATAAAATTATACACATATATAACGGATTGTAAAAAAGTCTTGCGGTATTTTTATTGATTTTTTTTTTTATTGAAATTGAAATGAATTTTTGATGACTCATGCCCAGCAAAGGCCTTCCGGAGCGTGGCGCATCTTCGACCACCTCTACACCAGAACGAAAACGTTGAAACCATCGTTGTGCGGTGGAAATGGAAACTGTATCGGGTTCATAAACTGCACAAATTTTATTGGCGGCTTGAGATGCATTTTTGCCTTTATCGTAGTAGTACTGTAAAATATGCCGTATTTTCTCTTTATTTTGCTCCATGTTTGCGACGCTATAACTCACGAACGACTTAAAATAAACGACAATCAATCAAATACGTGTTAGCGCGTGAAATGAGCTTTCCAAAAAGGTATAGCATGACCCGATGCGACGAATAAAACTAGAACTACGCGCTTTCAGCGCCAACTAATGAAAATACCGCAATACTTTTTTGACAAAATCTAAGCGATTGCCGATTGAAGCATTCATCACGAGCTGCATCCAGACATTACACGGCGTAAGCTGCACAGCTTTGAGTAAAACGTGTGTGGCTTTGATGGAGGAGTTACTAAAGAATATGGTGCTATACTTGTATACTTATATAATTATCCTTATCGATTTTATTTCGAATAAATTTTGTTGATTATCTCTTCCACGAATATGCAAATTCAAGGACTAAGGCTATAATCTGATTAATTCTGTTTAACAAACGTAGTTATTTTGCGCTTTTTCGAAGGATACAGTATAGGGCAACAACCAAAATCAACGAATAAACGCAAACAATGGCTCGCACAACAAAACAGACCTTTTGTCAAGTTGTCAAAACTCTTACGACATTCTCCGCTACTCTCCATTTTAATTTGAAGTATGCAATGAATGTGCTGAATTGGAGATGTATGAAAATAAGGGTTATGCTCGAAGACAGCATTTTAATAGACAAGCTCTAAACGGCAAATTGTTTGGTCTCGCTAGAAGCAAGAAAACGATCTATATTGAAGTATGGGAAAATAAGGCGAACCATTTGACGGTTATGTTACATATAGCGTCTACCAATAGGGATGACGTAGTTTTGACAGCTTGTTGTGGCCAGGTTTTTTACGGATTTGTTTCTAGTTTTTTCGGTGCGTTCAGTAATGTTTGCCATTTCATGATGCCATGTTTAACTTCGGTGCAACGTTTAAGATATTTCTAAAATTATTACGCAAATTCACATGATCTAGTGGCCACTGTAAGAGGTCTTCGCGAAAACTACGGCTTGGAATTCTGGATTATTGCATAATTTTTTGCTGTGATTTAAAAATTTTACTCACACTCAAACGCCATCACTTTCAGTGTTTTCCTTTCGTTGAGCTGGCGAAAGCAAATATTATGTCATCGGCTTCCTTTGACAACATGCCTACATATTTCATATTAATGTGCATATATATAAGCCGTGAGATAACAGATTTCAGCTACGTAACCACGAACGCGGAAAATGCACACATCCGCACACACACTACGTGAAAGACCTGTTTTTCGATCTTCCGCTGACATAATTTTATTTATCATTGCTTTCAGCTAAAGCTGCGCTGCTCGTATTGCCGCTGCTGTTTTAGCATTTGATGAATCCCTGTAGCGGAAGCATTTAACAATTCTTCAAGTACCCCAGCTCGATTGCTGTGGAGAGCGATAAACGAGTATGAAAAACGAATTCACAAAAATGTTGGGAAGTAAGTGCCGAAGCATTTGCTCTCAAAGCGGCCTTAATGCACCGCCAAGCAGCAAACGGATAAGTTATGCAACTTGTTCGACATTCACCACATTTTCGTTTTCACTTTCCCGTTTAACTGTCATTTCAGTTTAGCTTTCCCCCGCTGACAGACTTTTACTGTTTACTGTTCTCAATCTCAGCGGTGACTTTCGCCACAATTTTGTGTCAAAACAGGGATGGTATCTTGTTAAGGAATGGAAATGAGGGAATAAAATGGGTATCTGTGTGGGGAAAATATTGGGCTTTTACCTACATTCCTCAAGCGAATTGAGTAATACGCGATTATATCCAAATTTAAAGTGAGAATATGCTGGTTGACTGATTTTTGAGGAAATTGAAAATGTCTTTTTGATATCGTAACTTTTGGAGTTAAGTGAACGTGAGTATACCTTTTAAAGATAGATTAGATTAGACCGTTTTCTTCCAAGTAACTTTAGAAAACTGATTCTAATTAAAATTTCATTATCAATCTTGGATTTTGATCTCAATTTTATCAAAAGCTACACTAGGACCTCTTGGCGGTGTAATACTTTGAGTGTGTAGATTTCAATCTGTCTCTAACATATTTCTCATTACTGGAACAAATAAGGCAATGAAAGCGGTATTTATGTGAGGATGACATATCAGGTCATAATAATCATTCTGGTAACAATTGGACAGCTTTTACTAGATTTATACTTAGTTTTGTTTGCCATTTTACGTTCGCGGGACGATATTTCCAATCCCGATTCCAAAAATTTGTTCAGAAATGAGCTTCACGTTTGTTTGAATGTGCAGCTTAATAAACAAAATTTTCACATTTGGAGTGATGTTGATCCTCAAATCTTTCTTGAGACGCCGTTATGTCCACACAAAGTCACTGCTTGGTGCGCTCTATAGGCAGAGGGAGTTATTAGTCCATATTTCTTCAAAAATTAAGTTCTTGGAAAATTAGTCCGAGACGGATAATACCTTGGAAGTGAATAGTGAGGCCGTATATCAGCAATATGGTCCTAATTGCTACAAAGGATAGTCGAAATTTCGTCTTCTAGGCATAAGTTTATTTGACCCAGTCGCAGCGGTATCTTGTCCGATTTCAAATATGACAATAAACACTTATATTTATAGTAACACTTCTTGGCCATAACATTAAATTATTTTTGCATATTTCTTTTCGAAAAGCTTTTAAAAACACCGTTTTTATATGTAGATATACACCTATTTCATGATTAGACCTAAAACTGTATATATATATGCAACCTGTGCAACTCCGCCGCGCCACTTTACTCCATTTTCATTATTACACTTTATTACTTTCTTTTTCGTGCCACTTTTTTCTAACATTTTATTTTGCCAATTATTTTCCTCATTATACACACCCAACACATAAGTACAAGATCTTGAAGTTGCGCGCCTGAGCTGGGGAATACGAAGGAAGGGGAAAAAAGTATTGCCTTGGCCAAGTAGTACAAGTGTTGCTGCCGGAAATATGCTGGTGGCATTGGCAATATTTGCGCCTTTCATGTGAGTCCTCTGGGAGTTGTGTGTTTTAGGTGGTGTGTAAGTGAAAGTGTGTGGGCTCTAGCTAAGAATGTAATGAAAGTAAGCCGAAAATGAAAATGCCAAGTGAAATTAAAGCCTAGAACAAATAACACACATATAGACACGCACATAAAAGATATCGACACCGCTCGTGGCAAGCAGTTGAGCAGTAAGTTTGAATAACATATCGGCAGGAAGTAAGCAATGAGCAGTAAGAGCCATTGCAGGGAGTTTCAAGAAAAATTTCGGACCACAAATAATACTGCCAATAACAGCAACAACACATTTAGCTATTGTGCTCCTTTGGTGTCGAAGACAAACGGCTACAATAATAACGAACAAAACTTTAATAATAATAATAGTAACAGTTAGTCTTAGATCTCAACAGCGCTTGACAATAAAAACTTATAATACTAAAGCGCGCACTCGAGCTCCCGCCCTGTCGTGCTCCCGCTTTGTGAGCTCATTTTGCTGTTCAAACACTTTCAACTGCTTATTAAATATGCGCTTTACAAAGCGTCGTTTTTCCTGTCTTTGTATTTGATTAGTTCTCCTTCGCAGTTGGAAGCCCAAAATATATGAATTTTAATAATGAATGAATAAAACTCAAGGTTTTACGCTTTTAATAAAAAAGTTTGCTTGGTGCACGTGTGCTTTTTGATCAGTTAACGCAAAAATGGAAGTAGTTTAACACCCATTTGGGGAAAGAGCTTATACGTAGGCTGCTATATATATTTCTGGCCTAGGCAACACTAAGTATTGCCAGGTGCAATCTGACATTTCCAATGGAAAGTTTGACATTTTTTAGCATAACATCACTCAGAACGTTTTGTCATTTAATCGTGAATTGTTTTATTTACAGGGAATTAAAAAATTCATCTCGGCCAAAAAATGGAATTAACTCGTGAACACTTTCGTGCGATCATTTTTCACAACTTTCGACGTGGATTATCACGACAAGAGTGCATCGATGAACTAAAATCTTTGTGTGGCTATGAAGCACCATTCTATAGCACTGTGAAAAACTGTTACAACGAATTCAATCGTAGCCGACGGTCGCTCAAAGACGAATTCCGTTAAGGTCGTTCAAAAACAGCCGCTGTGCCAGAAAACATCGATGCCGTACGTGAACTGATAATGCAAGACCGTCATGTAACATACCTTCAGATAGAGGCATGCCTATACATTTCTTCCACTAGCATACATTCGATATAGCATGAACACCTGGTCGTAAAAAAGGTTTGTTCTCGTTGGATCCCGCACAATTTGACAATCGCTCAAAAAAGGCTCGTGTGGATTGGTGTAAAGAAATGCTGAAAAAATACGATCGCGGTGCTTCAAAAGACGTTTATAAGATCGTCACAGGTGACGAATCATAGATCTATGCGTATGAGCCTGAAACAAAACAGCAATCGACCGTGTGGGTCTTCCAAGACGAGCCAAATCCAACGAAAGTTGTTCGTAGAAGAAACACCTCGAAGCAAATGGTCGCCTGTTTCTTCGGCAAAACTGGTCATGTGGCGACTGTTCCGCTGGAGCAACGTAGGACGGTCAATTCTGAGTGGTACACCACCATTTGTTTGCCTGAAGTCTTCGGAGAAATTCGAAAAACGAAGAAGAGAAGACGAATCATTGTGCACCATGACAATGCGAGCTCTCACACATCGGTTCAAACCAGCGCCTTTTTGACCGGCCAAAACGTCGAATTGATGGGTCATCCGCCGTACAGCTATGACTTGGCACCCAGTGACTTCGTTTTATTCCCACACTTCAAGAAAATAATGCATGGTCAACGATTTTCGTCACCAGAAGATGCTGTTGAAGCATTCAAAAACCATGTTTTGGAGGTGTCTCAATCGGAGGGGAAAAAGTGCTTTGAAAATTGGTTTGAGCGCATGCAAAAGTGTATAAATCTTGTTGGAGAATATTTTGAAAAACAATAAAACCATTTTCGTTGATAAATATTCCCATTTTCATTATTAGACCAGGTTGCACGAGAGTAAAAAATTTGTTTATTTAGAAATTTGCAAATATTTTAATGAAACGGACTAATGAGACTCAGATCAAAATCTTGCCAGAAAAGAACCAAGCATATGATAATTTTAAGTAAAAGAAGAGTGAAAGAAAATGAGTGAAATTTTTTTCCGATTCGAATCGATTTACAGGAGTTGCATAGTATGAAGAAGTCAGTGATTTTCTAACTGCAAGTGAACAAAGGACCCATCTTTATGATAATATATAGAGGATAATATATGAACAGTATATATTATGTATATTTGGGTGTTTTTTAGCTATACATTTTTTTCAATCCTCTCATGAAATTGCCTTGGAAATACCCTAAAAAAAATTCCGTGAAAATTTGAGTCCCTAATATTAATATTTAGGACTGGACCAAGGCAGTAAACATTTTCCATTTAAAATACACGAAGATCGTAATTTTTTATATTTAAATTTTTATAGCTCAGAGACATTTTATGGCATCGCTTTGACATTAGACACATATTTCTAAGAATTGAACATCTACAAAAGTGCCCATTTGTGACAAAGTCGAAACTCATACCGTCGAGGTAGAACGGGGCTGTAAACCTGATTTTTCCACGAAAATCGCATTTTTATGTATTTATCTCGTAAATGACAAGAGCTGTCTATGAACATTCCATACAGCCTTACTAAAAAAGCAGAATATTTCGAGAAGTATTAATGATAACGATTTCGCCCGTGGATCTTTTTTGTAGCAAATAAAATTTCCTACAAGTTCGACATTTACATTTTTTCTATAGCTCTTGTCATATATTAGATAAATACGAGAAAATGAGATTTTCGTGAAAAATTCAGTTAAGCCTTTCCTTCACTGAGTTTTTCGACAATTTCTATCCTAAATACATACGCCTAAAGTATGACTGATACATCAATTTCCATGTCACTGGCTCAATTCATACGTTTTCGAAATGAACTCTGTAAGAGAGATTATATTTATGAACGTTTATACTCTCTTCTCTATGGTATCTAATTCTGGAAGCTCATTCAAACTAAGGTGCTAACCGGTAAGAAATAAAGGCAATTTTTTTCTGACGCGACAGCAGACAGATATTTAAGAGAGCGAAGAGCGAGCTGAGCAGAACATTTCTTGAAAATATAAACATATGTAAATATTTAAGAGATAGACTGGAAGTGATTTATTTAATTTAAACATTTCAACCAAATCCGTCATTTGGTCAGATCGGTGCTTCATTTCGGAAACTCAGAATATCTGGAGTAATAATAAACCTAAGGCCAAATTAAGTAAAAATATCTCAAAACACTGCCCATTATATTTACAGATACTGTATATTTGTACAACTATATACAATTAAAATAAGATCCATTCAATTAAAATGAGATCCATTCAATTCCACTTATTTCTATTTATGCTATTACATTTTGCATTACGTAAACCATGTTGCAATGCTGTTCGTCACGTTTCCTTTTATGGCGAAATAATTCTCCTTCCGCATCATACTTTACGAAGCATCGAAATTACATTAAATTCTTATGTAATTAATTCGTTTAAAGCTTTAAATGAACAGTAATCACAACTTATGGGACAACAGCAACGCCGCCTGCACGTAAAACAGAAGCAGAAAAGAAAGTAAACGACTGACTTGACAAACCTTACGTTTTAATTTAAAACGCTGAAAACAAAAGTAATAAAATAGCGCCAAGTAAGCAAGTGAAATGACAATGACATACATTTTTTCACTGCTTTGTGCCACACGTCACCAACAGTCGGCCACACGCAACTTGCTCTGGTGTGATGAGACATGCGACACAAATGTTGTTGGCTTAGGTATATTTTTGCCTGCAAAGCCTTAGGAGTGACTAGTTACACCAGTGGCAGTTGAATTTTGTAAAAATATGCGGACATACATACATATAACCACTTTAGCAACATGAGGATATACATTTAAACGGACAACTAATTTACAATAACAATAAACTTGCTTCATAAAATGCCACAGCGCTATCTTAGCCACTTAGCCACGTAGACGACAATGACTCAGATGTGAAATGGCTATTATAACGCCGCAATTTATAACGCAATTTTTGCCACAAAATTGGACAAGTCAATCGTGTTATTTTTGCCATGTTTTCTACTAAAGCATATAAATCTTACATTTGGTTAGGCAATAAGTATGATGTGTCAGAAGTTTATAGAAAAACTCCAGTGGATCGTTGATTACATTCTCTGGGAAAGATGCTATAAGGCTATAACAAAGTGTTACTCAGATAATAGTTACAGAGTGTTAACATATTTTGCTTTAAAGCACTTATATTGTGTATTAGGTTAATTAAGCCTTAACAAATAAAATTGTTCAAAAGTTTCTAAAATTTATTTGCAAAAATGTTTGTTCGAGTAAAATGGTAAACTATTTCGTTGAATCGTAAGTAACCGTTTATGATGGAAATATCAAACCACTATTGTTGGATATAATCCGGTTTTATCCAAAATCTAGTTTTCCACAAAAGAAAAGAAGATCAAAGACTTATAGAGGCCCTGCTATTACATCTTGCAGCAATACGACGTATTGTCTTAGTTTCTTGTCATTGCATTTGATAAATGAACACGACCTGATTGGTCAGCGGACTTGTTTCCATTTCATTGCAAGTAATGAAAGTAAAATCATGTCGATATTATGGTATTCTTACTTTTAAAGATAACTTCCGTTTGATGTACAAGGTCTGTCGCAAAAGAAACAGGACTGCTAAAAAAAAACAACAAAAAATGAATATTTTTCAAAAGTTATTTTTTTTTTATTCAAAGTAGTTTCCTTGTGCTTCGATACAGCGTTTAGCAGGGTCAATTAGCATTTAAAATGAACGTTTAAGGTCATTTTTCGGAATGCTCTTGAGAATATCGGTCGTCGCCTTTTGGGTAGCTGAAATGTCCTGAAACCAGTGTCCTTTCTTGGGCAAATGAAGTTTTCCAAATAGGTAAAAATCACAGGGTGCTCAGGTGAGTAGGGTGAGTGATTAATGGTTAATATGGAGTTTTTTGTCAAAAAATCAGTGACAAGCGTCGACCGATGACACGGCGCATTATCGTGCAACCGGCGCCAGGACCCTGCCTCACGGTATTGTGGTTGAGCACGACGAAGGCGTGATAAAACATGCTTCATAACACCCAGGTAAAACACAGCATTAATCGTTTGGCCAGGTGGGACGAACTCTCGGTGTACAATACCCTCGGAATCGTAAAAACAAATCAGCATTGTCTTTATTTTTGACTTATGAAGACGACTTTTTTTCGGTGAACTCTGATAGTCACAGAGGTCCTCACGATCTTCTTGGAATCGCTTAAACCACTCATGCACATTACTACGGGATAGGCACTGATCACCATAAACTTTTTTCATCATTTGAAATGCTTCAGTAAACGTTTTCCCAAGTTTAAAATAAAATTTAATATTTGCTCTTTGTTCAAAATGCATTTCACGACCGATTACCAAAAGCTGGTGTCAGTTTTTGATCGATAACATCGATTGCATTTATCCAATTGTCTTAAAATTTTTACGAAATGTCAACAAAAGATAAAACTTTTTATTTCATGTACGCACCAATAGGTGGCGCCACCAGAAACAGTTGTATATAAAAAGTTCTGTTTCTTTTGCGACAGACCTTGTATTTGAATACTTTTTTCCATCTTGTCACGATTCGTAAAGTTGAAGAGATTTTAGCATAACAAGGTGTCTAATAATAATAAGAAATAAGATTTTAAAAGCAGCATTCAGTTTTTCAAACGATTCGCTTTGTCGATTATAGATAACGCAAAGTCATTTTCTCGACCAATCAACAGACTTTTCAAATGTTTTATATGTGAAAACATCTCAAATAAGAATTTAGTCTATATCTTAGTAATCTAGTATCGGTTTCTATATTGGGTCCGGGCCCACTAAGCTGAATACATCAGTTAATGCCAAATTGTTTCAGTCTTTCCTTCGGCATGCCTCCGTAGAAGGATTTACTATGCAACAAGGTAGTGATTTAATTTTAGTTCTCCTTTCTATGTATCATAAATCTTGATGGTAGCTTTGTTATACATATATACTATACTCGTATACTAGAAATTCAAAGTTAAATTTCAATAAATGAAATTAAGGTATAATTAAATATTGTTCCTTAAGGCCATATTTATAGTATTTTCTAATCCATCATCTCCTTATTTTTAATCAAATTATAGTTTTGAATTGCATGACCATAAAATGTCGCAAACAATCACAATATGACTAGTCAACAATGTGGTTGATGCAAATTGAAACTAGGAATTAAATTACTGAAATTCAAATATAAAAGCGAATGAATAAGCTGATGGCATGAATCAAATAGATTGGCATTTGCAAATGACATTGGTTTCGAAATTTGAATTGTTTTGTGTTTTTCTGCTATTGTTAAGCAGACCATGGATTGAATGAGTCTTATTTTTACTATTTACTTAATTTAATAAAATTTCATATTCTGAGGCAAATGTAGGCATTTTTTATAAAAAATTGAATACATTTATTTAAATTGTAACTTTATTATTTCGTTAATTCATTATGACAAATATTAAATATGAAATGCAGCTCCGTCATTTAAACTTATTTGGATTTATGTTCCACACTCATATTTATAAATCCAAAAATATTTACATACGAATGCATATGTATTAATAAACATACAACGGAGCATAATTAACTTGTACGAGTATTAATGCGGGCAACAGCTGCGATGCATACTGATTAAAATCTGTCTGTAATTACAACGGCTTATTAACTTTAAATCTTAATATTGGGTTTGAAACTTGATTACTGAATTTTAAATGCAATAAGCTTAAATTCATTAACCAGAAAAACTATTTATTATTATTGCGCAATATAAAATAATTGCGCAAATTGTGGTTGTAATGAAAGCTCACAGATAGTGGAATTTATTAAATAAAAAGATTTTGCATTCATACACTTCATCGGCGGTTCGAACAAATGACCAACTTCTTGAAGGATATAAGCTCCGTGGCAAACTTAATATGCCCTGTTCAAGTTGTAAAAACACGAAAAATAAGGGAAAAGCGATTACAGTGAAATTTATTTGATCGCCAGCCAAGATTCTAAGCGAGAATGCACGACGCGATAATAAATATCCAAAATATTTGTTTTAAACCAGGAGGATTTCCATGATCCATTAGTCAAATGGAGAAAAGTAAATTTTTATATTTAGTAAATATTGGGCTAGAGTGGCGCAATGGCTTGGCTTGGGATCAAAATGAAGTACATTTAAGAAAATACTCTCACAGATCTCACACATCTCCCACACAATGAGCGATAAATTTGTAACACAGTCAATACACCGGTTAACATACGAGAAGTTGACAAGAACGAATTGGGGATTAGTATTGGGAAAATATGTCATGTATTGCAACTATTTTTGAACAAAAATTTGCTCCAAACAATCTGATTGTGCTAAAATTTATTTCCGTACTTGATTTAAAAGTAAGCCAATGCAGTACGAAGGAGAACTAGGAATGAGGGTGTTCATGTCATAACTGACTGGATATTATTGATCCTCTCAAACATTTTTAGTCAGAATGTAAGTTCTTCAAATTTATAAAATTTATTTGGTGGAAGTTCAATAAGCTTTACCAATATTAACTGTCTGTTTTCTTGATAAAACATCTGTTTGTCATGGCGTATGAGTAATGTATGGAAAAGTTGGATTATTTCGTTTTAATTTTCTTCTCAAATGTTTTAGCATTATTGAAAATGTTAACTAACTTAAGGCATTTATATGCTCGTAGCTCATTAAA
The DNA here is from genome assembly GCA_037783105.1 of Bactrocera zonata. NCBI lineage: Eukaryota > Metazoa > Arthropoda > Insecta > Diptera > Tephritidae > Bactrocera > Bactrocera zonata. The sequence continues at coordinate 360,476 of JBAWJQ010003453.1, read as the reverse complement.
ATATTTTTAATAATGAAAGTATATTATTTTTCCGTTTTATATGTTTTTTCTATCAAGTCAGTCAATATAGAATTTAAGTTTAAATTAAATGTGGTTTCGTGTTTATTTCAGTAGTGTTTTTTATCTTTCATGAAAATTTATAAAAAAAAAAGGTTTGATGAGGTGCGTATAAATAGCGATTAGAATTTAATGGTATCAATCAATAAACGAAGGTGGCCAGCAAGTGTTTCAATGTCAGAGCACCTTTCTGATTGGTTGTGTGGCTTTTTCAATCCCTTCCACACCGGGAAATCACTTGTCCACTTATGAGATAGACGGCGTGTTTGTTTTTTGGTCACACTAATTAAGTCACTACGCATATCGAAGCCTAACTAACTATGCACTCGCATCGCATACATTCCACAATGTTATTTTAAGTACAGCTTGCTCAGGCATACAAACAAAGTGTGTTGATTTCACTGTGAAAGTATAAACCGATTTCTTTTTAATATGATTAGCATAATATTTACAAAGATAAGCTTTTGTGATGGCTTATGACACGTCGCTTATTGGTGAGATTCCGAAAATGGCTTCCATGAAGGGTAACAATTAACAAAAGCCAATGATCAGGTTTCATCAAGCCGCCTTTTGAGGGCTCGTGAAATAGCTGAAATAGCAGGCATTTTAAAAAAACTATGTATATTGATAATATTGGGTGGCCGAAAAAGTCTTTTTTGAATTTTGTCAACAGATGTTGTTGCAGTCGTATATCTCCAGTGCTACCAATCACATTGTGTCATACCATATAGTGTTGGAAAGGTGAGATTTTACGAGATTTAATTTATAAAAAAAAATTAAGTTCGGGGAAGTTGAAAAAAAGTTACAGCTGTTCAAAAATGATTGAAAATAATGAAAAAATTCGCTATATTGTGAAATTTTTGTATAAGAAAGATAAAAAATATAAAAATGATGACAAGCGCAGCTCTGAAGCTCTGAGAATACTCTATAATACCTGAGACAGACATGTAGTAACAATACCATAGTAAAGGTATCATGGTATTCTGTTTACCACGTTGCTGACACACACGGCAAGGTAGTAAACTCTAATACTACCTTTGTTTCATAGGCATTAAATATTGCAAAAAATGTTAACAATAAATATGTAGATGTGTGTTATGTAGAAAATAAGTTCAATTATTTAAAATACTCTAAAGTTTATCTATTTTCATTTCAAAAAAAGCGATTTGGTTAAAGTTTCTCTAAAATCTTCACATGAAATGAGGCATTTCCGGCTTTTCCGGAACAAAAATTGTGAAAAATGTTTTGTTTTTCATTTCATTAATTAATTTTTTAAGTAACTTTGACCGAATATTTCGAAGAGCTTTTGTGTAAAAGCTTTTAGCAAAGTTTGTTACCTTTTTTTTAGCTGTGTTTATACAAATACCACAATGAAACATCTTAGTATTATACCAGCAAAATGCTACATTGCTCATATGGTATTTTGCTAGTATTTGGTGACACACATGTGGTATTTGTACCATATATGGTATTGTTACTACATGTTTGACTCAGGTATAAGATTGCTTGACGTTTTGGCGTAATCCGAAGGAGTTTTACATTGTGGCCATCTATCAATCATGGATCTACTCGTACACATCAGTGATCAAAGTGAAGTTCAAAAATTGAAATTCATTCAGAAAATCTGACGAATGAAGAATTTTCACGGCGTTGACAATCCATTTGACAATCTTACACATTGACGAAGCCGAAAATGAAAAGAAGGAAAAAAACTCTTATATTTATCTTGAAGTATGGCTTCGCACATATTTACATCGCGATCACAGTCAATTTAGTGAATTAGGCCAGGAACTGCTGCCTATCCACTGTGTTATCCAAACGTGTTCCAAGTGATTCATTTTTGAATCAATTATTTACATCCTGATGGTAAATTACCTAAACAAATACTTTTAGGGATATAAATGCTTTGTACGAGTATGACTGACATTACCTCAATATCGAAGTTGTTTCCTTTTTTGATTCATGTTTTCAATAGTCAACGATAAATTGTTTTCGAATCATCTTGGTTTTTTGGGACTGACTTTAATTTCAATTAGCGCCATATTTTCGTCTGTCTGTCTGTAGTTACAATAACTAGTCCCTCTGTGATAATGATTTGAGATTTTGACGGAACTGACCATATTGGATCAATATAGCATATGGCTGCAATGTAAAACGATGAAGCTCATGTCTTCGCATGGAAAACTTATGCACGATAGCTTCCATTCAAACTGACTTATCAAAATCGAAACAAAAATTTTCTATATAATCTTATGCTATACAAAATGCACTTCTGAAGATATTCAGTGCAACTGGAGTTAACGTGTTTTCTTGTGTTTTGTTGGTTTTTTTATTTTAGGATAAAATCTTGTTATTTTCCAACAGATAAACACAAGCATAATCACCGAAATGAAGTGGTTGTAAAGAAACAAACTTATTTTCACAACGTTTCCAACAGGGCCAACGCCTAGACATCATTTTGTTGATAAGCCTGCTAAGAGTGGGTAATTAATATTGTGGATTTCATTTGCAATTGTTTAGGATATTGAACGTACAGGACATAAATCAAAAGGAGCAGTTGCGTTGGCCAAGTACTCGAAATTCTGAAGAAAACTTACATGCCCTAATCGAAACAAAGGGATAAAAAGACCGCTAAAGTACAATTTTAACAGTTTTTGGTTTTTAAATCTGCACTGTATAAATAGACAATATTGGCAACTGTCGGATCTCAAAGACTTACCACCGACCTTTCCACTGCAAATATCGATTTTAATCTGTCATAACTTGCTGATTTTTATTTTTTCAAAGCAAATAAAAATCTTTTCATATTTATTACGTCATTTTGTTTTCAATGCACAGAAATTTTCAATACAAAAGCTGATGTTAGCTCAAAATATGTAGGTATATGCCATAAAATTTAAAAATATGTATATATTCATATATATTTGCTAGTGTGTTTTATAAAATGCTAATAAACTGCCTCAGTCGCTGAGCACTTGAAAATGCAATAAATTTTGGGTTTGGAAAAATACTCGCACTTTAGCATATGAGTGTGTGTAAAAATGAAAAATCAAGTGAAACTGTGGGTGCAAATCATTGTTGTTGGACGAACAAACAATTCAAAGTCCCAACAAAGCAAATAAATGTGTATACAATTTTCCTTTTGAGTGGAATATGTGCACAAAGGACCCTTATGGAAGGCGATACGAGTATATGCGAGCGCAGTGCCAAAGGCCATTACATTAATAGCACGGCACAACCGATCACAAAATCAATTTATGATAAAAATATGAGGTAATTCAAATGTTTTTTACTTATATTTACTTAACCATCGATATGCATTCAAATGGCCTCCACGACTTCTTTTGCTGGAGCGAACTCGATGAACATAATTTTCTAGTACTTTTTCCACTAAATTAATACTGACTTCTAAAACTTGAACGGAGTCTGGTTTATTGCCAAAGACCAATGACTTCAAATAACCCTACAAGAAGTAGTCTAATGGTGTTAAAGCACAACTTCATGGAGACCATTCAATGGCGCAATTTTTTTAAATAATGGAATCGACTTGCCAAGTTACTGACTTCATATTTTTCAATGATTGAAAACAAAATATGTTCTCTGTTAACTCTAAATAACATGGTTTGCAATGAGACCGACAGAAAGACATTTCTTCATTTAATTTGGCAGTACTGGCTTTCTGGCTCGAATTTTATCCTAAAGCTATTAAGTATAATAAAAATTATATATTTATTCTGATACAAAAATAGAAAAATATAATCGGTTCATAAAAATGCTAAGCTTTTGAGCACTTAAGTTGCTATAAATCATTATTTACAACTCTCTGTCTTGAAATCCAAATCACGAGTATTTGTACCACTTTGAAATAAAACTTAAGGATGACACGAACTTACGAACACACGCAGGTGTTCATTGAAAATCCCGTTTGACAGCGATTGACCACAAATCGATTGTTAATACAGTTAATTGTCCTGACATGACAGCATCGTCCAGACGCGAACGCCACACAGACCCACCTGTCAACTATGACAACATAATGGACACACCGGCGTGAGCGTTCATTTTTACTTACGAATCACGAGCAGTGACTATGGCATTATCTTCATATGAGAGTTGTTCTTCTAGCAATTGGAGTGGTGCAAGTTGTGTAGGTGATGCTGTAATACATATGGATATGTAGGTTAGTGTCCTGTCAGTTGAGTTTGTAGTATTTATGTGGAGCTCTATGACGGTATTATTGCTTTTTGTGAAATATTCCCTTCCAGGCAGCTGCCATTTATGTCATGTGCGTCTTCCATCGGTGTACTTACTTATTGTATCTCCATCTGCTTTCACCTTGATTATATTAAGATACTATCTGTTGCTTCTCATTTGTATACGCATCGACTTGGCAACGCTCTTCGGTGGCTAATGACGGTTTAATCATCTGTGGATATACTTTAACGATTTTTTGATTGTTTTCAACATTAAGGTGTGAGGCTGCATGAAAAGCTTGTATTATAAACTAATTTCTTAACGATTTTCTGTGCAAAGACACATTGAAAGTCTCACCTACTGAAAGAACAACTTTAAAACGGTTTTTCAAAAATATATTACTGAGCGTTATTAGAGGGGTATATGATCAGGAATAAATAGACCTCAACAAAAACTTTAGTTTTGTATACCACGTGAGAGCGTGAAAAGAGGGTTGTATCAGAAGAAACTGATCCACTTTAATATAATTGTGAAATACCGCTCTGATACTTCTTAATCCCTTACTCTATACGTAACTGTATAGTTACTAAGAACTGAACTTTAAATTTTCAAATGTGTTTGTGTTACATACAAATGTCCATGGAAAACTATATACATACATAAGTAAGTATACGCCACCGCAGCTGTGTAGTCACTTTTGGTGGACTGTGCCAATATCACATATTTATTTGCGGATAAAACCGAATCGATATTTTCCCTGTAAAATGACAAAAGTAAATATTTATTTTTACCCGTCAGCTTGAGTCTTTACTTCCGCGCATTACCTGTGCGCCTATATTTAGATATATGCACAGGTGTTCAAACGTGTGCTACTTTTCAAAAGCGAATTCAGAAATAGAATATAAGTATATGTGTAAAAATGTCGGGTGATGACATCTTTCTGAGTGTGGTGGGTTCTCAGGTATGGTGTGTTGTACGCCAGTTTTTCCGAATAGAGCAGAATGATAGGTTAAGGCTTAGTTCATTTAAACAAAATCAGTATGTTCTTTGAAAATATTTTCAGAAATGCTACCTCTTTCAAATACGCTATCTATAACTAAAAATTAATTTTTTCTTGAATAATACTTTAATTAATTTTTAGAAAAAGAACAGACAGAAGTTAAATAAAGGCAAGGAAAAGTATTAACTTCGGCTGCACCGAAGGTCACCTAGTTGGTTAATTGAAAAGAGAGGCACATGATCGCCACATCGTTGAAGGCCGTACTTAAGCCATCATTAGGCCCTATGTGCCCCAGTGGAAACCAATTAAGCCTTATCCAGCAACTCTGTAGATTTCACAAAAAATATGTTTTCGAGCATTGGGAGCCGTGGAAGATATTAACGATATTCGCCGTGGCCAACGCGTGAAGGACCATAAATCTTTCGCAGAACTTTTCTCTCGAAAACTCGCAACGTCTACTTATTAGTTGTTGTCATCGTCCAAGCATACGGTATGTTTACTATATGAAAAAAAGTGTAATTTAACTGCGTATAACTTTTAAAAGGTTTTAAGAAAAAGTTATCAAAATCTTTTTTGTTGTATTTTTTATCAAAGGTTCAAGAAATTCCATGTAAAATGTATGGAAAACATAAATGATTTAGGCATAATTTATATTGATAATAAAGAACTTCTTTATGTTGGAACCGTATTAATAGGCCAAGATTTAAAAGCCAATATCTGAGCAAATATATTTTAGAAGAAATTATAAGACTGTTGAAATGTCTTCCACTGGCAAAAATAGATAAATCGAACAGTTCTGTCTTAGGTGTGAAGTTTCGATAATTTGATTGAAAAAGGAGAGAAGAATTGAGGCTAGACTAGTTTCTCTACTGGGGAACATCGGACTACAAGACCATTCTTTACTAAGATTGTCATTGATCGGTCCGTTAGGAATTCAACAACTGTAAACAATTTAGAAATCAGCTTACAGCTGGCAAGTATATATATTTTAGAAGAAATTATAAGACTGTTGAAATGTCTTCCACTGGCAAAAATAGATAAATCGAACAGTTCTGTCTTAGGTGTGAAGTTTCGATAATTTGATTGAAAAAGGAGAGAAGAATTGAGGCTAGACTAGTTTCTCTACTGGGGAACATCGGACTACAAGACCATTCTTTACTAAGATTGTCATTGATCGGTCCGTTAGGAATTCAACAACTGTAAACAATTTAGAAATCAGCTTACAGCTGGCAAGTGACTATTCCCTACAATATGCTCGGTCGGTTATGAAAACGCCTTTCATAAAAAAAGTCGCACTAAAATTTTTAAGTATTATTAAAAAAAATGGACACGCAAAAATATTGTAAAAGGTACTCTTCCACCATGGCAATGCATCGATTCATAGCTATTAAGCTGTCATTCGCTGTATCTTCCAGATTTGCTACTGTGCGACTCTTTCTACTTCTAAACGCAGCAAAGTCACGAAAAAACCTATTTTATAGTGGGAAATCCCTGAAGGTCTTACTCTTTTCTTCTTTCTTAAATTAATATATTTTGCATTTCTTCCCTAATATTACCATTTGATAGAGTACATTCAGGAAACAAACAAAAAATTTACGAACTCAACGTAAATTTATTTGTGGTACTGCATAACTTCTACTCTCTACCTTTCTTTGGTTTCAATAACAGGGTGTTTTGTTAAGCTATTTATATAATATATGGCCGTTCCACCTTCATCACATGAACTAATGCAAATAGCTTACAGACCTACTCATATATATCCATATGTAGATATGCAAGTAAGCATTGCATAGAATATTTCAGTAGCAATCTGCATTTTTGAGAAACACGCCCAACACCTCAGCATCCGGCAAGTCATGCTAACTGCCGTTAATTCAGAGCTGTGTACATCCTGTAAGACACAAATATAATCTGTGACTTTGTCAAATATCTCGGCACAAATATACCATAATGCCACAATGATGCTGATATTCTCCCAGTATGAAATTAAAGTGTAAGAAGAATAGTCAGATACTGGTTTGGTATTGGGTTTACAGAATTTAAAGAAGAACAGAACATGCTACATTACGTTTGTCACGAAATTTGTAACATCCAAAAGGGATTGTCGGAGACCTTTTCCTGTTATTTTTGCGGGATTGCTCGTATTTTTTCATTAAAATACGATTTTCACTTGAATCACTACAAAGACTGGACTACGCTTCATCGTTTCAAAACCACTGCTTCGCTTATTACGTATACACTACTTTGTAATTTAATATTTGCGGTATTCCAGTGAATGAATACGTGAATGCGGTTGCTTTTGTAGACTTGTACATATTACATCGGGCTTGTAACACGAAATACGTGCGTTGACGGTAATGACAGCAGCAACACCAAAGCCATATTTTAAATTTACATAGCTCAAAAAAGTTGAGTATATATTCCCTGAGCTGCTGCAAGTTATTGCCTAATTAATTTTTGGGAAGTGCTGTACGCCTGTTCGCTGATGTTGCAGATTTTTCAGTGACAGTCTACTTCGCAGTAACTCTGCCTACTAAGTTTTGTGAAAGCACGTGAATATATTTAAATTAATGATAGGATGCTCTCAGGAAGAATACGTGTGGAACAAGAAAAATTAAAATTAGCCAGCTTAAGTATATAAGTAAGAATTTTAATATAGTAACTTTCACTTCTACGGATTATTAAAATCGATTCGAAAACTGTAAGATTTTTGTCGGAAGCTTAAATTAACGAACACACATTTGGTTAAGAAAATTTTATGAATAATACATAAATATGATCCTTATGTCTGGAAAAAAGATACAAAACATACCTTGCCGTCTTCGTGGGTTGAAGTATTTAAAGAGTGCTTCAAATAGAAATAATTTTCTTCGACATTTTCAAAATTATACTAAAAAAATAATATAAAATCTAAAATTGCGCTTTAATTCGAAATGTTCTCATAGAAGCTCATCAGAAACTTGTTACCTGATATTTAATATTTATGTTACCCAAAATTTTACATGCCCTTACATAACATTAAGTATCTGTGCAGTTATTAATAAAAAGACAATCGTCCCGAAATCGTATTTACCTTGCAAGTTCTATGCCACCGAAGTACCAGACAAAATGTAGAAGGCTCACTTATAGCGCCACAACAATTATAGCACGCGAAGAGCCTCATAGGAATTCAAGGATTTTAGCTTTTTAAGATATGTTTGAAGAAATATCACCTGAACTTCTCTTATGTTGCATATTCTTTTGTTCTGCTTGAATGAGTGAAAGTAATTATCATTTTTGTCACACTGTTTTACGAAATTACTCTACTCATTGTAATTTAATTAAAAAATAGTAGAAGTAGGTTTCATAGACCTTTGCATTCCTTAAGTTAGGTAAACAATTTGAAAAATTATTTTACAATGAATACGTATAAAATATTAATAAAATCTTTCTAAACCCGAAAAAATAAAATTTTATTAAAATCCACCACTCTTCGAGTTTTCAATATCATGGCTTCAACGTCCCCAGAGCAGCGCTACTCTACAGACATTCGCTGTGTAATAAAAATTCATGAAGGCAACCTATTGTGGCACAGCAGGCCGACTGTTAACCCAATTTTAATATCCCACCATTGTCAGCGGAGCTGTTAACAACTTTAACATTTGCCTTTATAACAGCAAGTTTCTTTGCAAAATGTTGATGATAATATCATTTCTGCTTAGAATATTTATATGTGCATTAGGGAGGTTCCTCTATTTCTTGAGAAACGGAATGTTCGGTTCGGTACTTCTAAGCGTTCTGTTACTGATTTTTCCACTATGATTCAAAAATTTAGATGTGACAGATAAAACGTTATTATAAAAGAGAATTCATGAGAAATGTAAATACATCTATAGATTTCACTTCTGTAGCGATTTTGATTATACCAGCCTATGTTGTTTATATGATTTGCTGTTCGCTTGACGACTCTCTCAGGTTTGACTTATCAAATTTGTACAAAAACGCCTCAAGAAATTTAGACACATAAATTCCAAAACAAAATATATAGTAAACATTATATTACAGAGAGCTTAAATGTAAGATGTTCTGTGAACTCTTCCTTTTGTGCTGTCAGTCTTAGATTAAATTTATTTTTCATAGCTTACCCTAATGCATTTAGATAGCTTGTCTAGCCAAATATATACATTTCCATGGTTATCTGTTACTCAGCGGGTAATTATGTGTATTGTGGTGGAGCAGAGATTGTAGCATAAACGGATGCTCTGCAGTATGATTGTTGAGCACAGCAAATTTCCCAGCTGTCCTAAGCTTGCGGATGGTGTGCGGTTTTGCAATGATTCAGCTTTCTGGCCTACTAACAAGTAGGGACTTTACGGACGACTAAAATAAGCTCATAGCTCGACACAGGCCGGTCACCAACGAATAAATTAACATGCGTACAAACCTCTCACATACCCATACAAACAAACAATCGCTTATTCAGATAAATCGGAAACATTTGGCAAATAGGAGGCAAACAAAATGGCACATCATTTAAAGGGTTAGGATTTGGCACATACGCCTCTGGTATACATATATACGTAGTACATATGTTGTGTGGTAGGCTAATATATTCTTATGTATGTCTAGGAGTACGGTTTTGAATGTCGTTGAAATAAGTTGCGCTTAAGGCAAAATTTGTTTCACAATCAGTTTGAATGGACCTTCGTTCACACTTCTAAGCTTTCTCAAATTTTCTAAACATACATAATCAAACCTCATACACATGGGCGTAAAATCACTTAAACTGATGAGTATGGGGTTCAATTTGTGTCTGCAGTTTCGAGACAAGAATGGAAATTATTGCAGAGGAAATCTAATTGCTTGGAAAATATATGACTTTTTTCCTATGTCCATTTAAGTAAATGTTGTAGGCAGCCAAGTTCATGCAAATAAAGGTTTATAAAATATTTTGAGATTTATTATCTGTGTTAAAACATCACTTTATCAGTTATTGGGTGTATGTGGGTTAGGGGAACAAATCGACCTATTTCATGATTTTGAGCACCAAACCATGAAATTTTTACTATAACATGAAGATGTTTTATCTACTTAGCGTTGTATACAATATAAATTAGAAAAGAGGGGAGAAAACTTGAAATTATGTATATCGGATCTTGACCAAAACTTTAACAGGCTACTTTCGTATTTAACGAACTAAACCCATTATAGTCAAGGAAATATATCCACTTATTTTTATTATGTGAAATATGTTAACCGATATAAATCCAATGGTTGAAAATCACTGTATATCATAACTTCCGTATAAGCGGTGGTTGTGGTTATAAACCGATTTCCTTTCATTGTGTCTACAAAGAGGCAAAAAAATATCTGGCTGATACACAGATGCTCCTTCAATATACTAAATATCTTTTGCATCTTAATTTGCGACTTAGTCTTGTACGTATAGTATATTAGTTTGTCGCTTTTCGGCAATCTGAAACTCCTGAGATTGAACTACAATGTATAGTAATTTCGTACAATATGACTATACAATTCCTTATTTCTTAAACAAATGCATCAATTCGTATAAGAACAAAGTTTAAGTCATACCCGCGTCAAACTCAACCAGTTATCTACAGCTGGTAGAAGCGTCATATTTTTGATAGAAGTGTTACTACCGAAAATATTAAGAACATTAAAACTTGCATACATTGAAAGCTGAGGCTGTAAAGCGCACTGGAGCTGGTAATAACTTTTTTATGACATCGTTTAATGATTACACATCCCTTCCATATATGTGCGGTCGTAAACTTAAAACTTTTATCAAGATTAAATATTTGGCAACCTCCACACATTCCACTTAGTTCTGATCGTATAAAGCCTGCCCGCTTATGCATTTGGTAAATGAGATTTGTATTAAATAATTAATCGTAGTTATCCTTTAAGCACGTATGGGTTTAGGCATTTACAGGTTCAGCATACACATACATAAGGGTACCTAACGAAAATTCATGAAAGATACAGATCAGAATTTCTGATTGTTCCATAAAGTGAAGCTTGGAAAAGTTTTGTGTTGGTTGTCGAAATTTTCCTGAGTAACTATAAAACACCAAATTTTTAAGAATTTGTGCAAAATAAACTAATATATTTTAAAATTCTAAGAGCAAACACGAATGTTAAGTTAGACTCTATCCACATTCATCTGGATTAATATTCGATAATTTAGATAATTACAGTGAGAAACAAAGGGAGGAGTGATGGAAGAAAGCTATAAAGGTTGATGGGATTATCTTATTATGGCAGATTACGGCTGATTCTTGAATAGAGAAATATAGAGCTTTTATTTGCTTGAGGCCAATCGCTACTGAAATCGAACTAAAGTAGTCCTATGTAGTGGAGGTATAAATCCTTATCAACTACGTAACTCAACTAAGTTAATTTCTAAACATTTATTCTCCGATAAGTTAATAATTAAATAAATTTTTTTAGTTAAAGCCACACTTTCTCAGAAAAGAAAGTGCCATCGTAAATTAGTTAAGACAGTCAAAACAGATTATTAATGAGATAAATGTAAAACAACGTAAATTGAATCAGTGCTGGAACAACAAGTATTGTGAAGATGTCACTTTTCTTTAATACAGACAGATTGTCGAGTGATTGTCACTGCCGCCTTACACTTGATGAAATGAAATTTAACTCTCGCTATTCCAGCAACAAACAAGCATGGCGTTTGCGAAAACAGCAGCTGCAACAACAGCAATAATTGAGAAAAGTGACGATGATAAAAAGTGTAAAAAATATCCAAACTTCAGGTAGAGGGAAACAATTCTTTGCAGCAGCAGTGCGAGTGAAAGCTCCACAAAAGATCACAACAGATACAAGGGACCGTTCGCAATGGCTGCGGTATTTTCATTTGTTTCCTATTTCCACTATTTTGCCGGTTTTTACACTCTCATTTGCCATGCCACCGTTCGCCAATAATGTCGCATTTCAATCTGTTTACTGTGAAATTTCTAATAAATTGGAAATTTTTCTGGTGTCCACTGGGTGGCACATTTGAAGGACACTCGCTGAAAGCAGACGGTGAAATTAGAATGAGAAAATGCAAATACAATTGAGATTGTGATAAAATAATTAAAATATTCTTTGTGATTTTCTTTTCTGTTCTTATTTAGTGTGGAGTGATTAAGAAGTGATATAGCGGTAGGCAATGCTAATGTATGTTAATTGGAGCTGAAAGTAAAAACTAAATTAAGCTTCTTTGGTAGTTTGCGCATTTCCTGAGAAGTTGCATTTTTATGAATTTCGTTTGCTTACTTCTGCAAAAATAAATTTAAATGAATACAGATCATTTAGTATCGCGAAATTTAGTTCAAAAATTCTAAATAATTTAGTATATACTCAGATTTTTGGATGTATGGTCACCGCGAATAGGTTCTATGAAGACCATCTTATTTGCTTAAATTCTCACACTTCCAATTAAGCGAATTTTAATTTTATGTATATACATATATATATCTTAAATTTTATACATATGTATAGGTGTAGGCCTATAGGTGTAGGCCTATATCTATTATGTCCATTTAAAATGTATGTAAAAACATACAAGATGTTTGGCAAAACATATCGCTGATATTATGCTTAAAGGCTTGCCCCTGTTTTCTAATTCGCACATTCCAGGCGGCAATAGGGGGAAGGTACACTTTTTTTAGGTCTTCTATCGTCACTATTGCGGCAAGAGTTTGATTTTAACCGAACAAACGTGAACAGTTTAGCAAACCCTCTCGAAAACTGTTTTGAAGTACCGTATAACAAGAACCCTTGGGAATAAAAACACATGATCTAGATGATCACCTGAGAAGTCTGATTCTGACGTATTACGGTTTTAACAAATTCGCCTTAATTCAGAGATGCCTTAAGGGGAAATGTGACTTGTTAAGTAGATTAATATTCATGGAACGCTAGAATGCTCCATTATTTTCCTCATCGACAACATCTATAATAGCAGGACAAAACAATAATGTAATTGTATTAGTTCGACTGAAAACGTGCTTCACTGTGCTCTTTAATCACCCTCTTTATATACTCGAAGAACAGCTGTTGTTTAGCTTTGCGTTGTATCTCGACCATGTAAAGCCAACCAAAGTGTTAGACATCTGTAAAATCGTAAGAGGAGTTGAGTAGTGAACTGATGTTGATCACTCATATCGACATAAAAATAAGCGCTGGTGAATTATTTCCTTAAGGCACTTATTGAGTAAAAAACACATTTATTTTGAAAGAGATTTTCACATTTTCCGAAATCAACAGACAAGTCTAGCCAAAACCAATAACACATCTTTAATCACTTTTAGTGACGGCAAAGGTGGCATGCGACACACTGTTTGTTCAATATGCACCGTAATTTACCTGACTTATATTTTCTCAAACACTTGTTTCTCTTACTTTTAACGGTACGACAGCAGAGGGTGAGAAAAATTTTAATTATTCTTTTCACCAATTGTCGCAAGTCGATTCATTTCTGTATTTATGTGTGCGATAGTGTTCATGCTTCTTCTGTTTTGCGTTTTTGCGAGTGCACACTTCACGTTTTTTATGAGCTATTTTTGTCTCAACTTTAAAGCGTGTACAAGTAGTCTGATTGCAGTTATGTACATACAGGTACATACAGGTATGACACAAAGCATGCAAGGCCAGTCAGCAAGATTGCCGCTCGAGTTGAAAACGTTCAAGACTCGAGACTGAAAATTTTTGCTTCCGATGTTGCGTTTGCCTTTCTTCTTTCGCTCTCATTTCATTTTTAATGTCCACACAAGTGCAACCATGTTGTTATAATGGCAATTACTGTTGTTGATGCTTTTTTATTAATATTTAAAATTTAACACTCGTTCCACTCCCTCCTTCTTCTTTCAACAACTTTGTGCCTCTTTGATTTCCTTCGACTCCACATCATATTTTACGGCTTTTGTGTTGCAGATTCTGTGATTTTGCAACAGATTAGCTTTTAAGATTACCGTTACTTTGCGCTCCACTTTCGTTATTTAGTTTATCCAACATATTTAGCGGCATTATTATCCTCTATTCTTCTTTATTGAAATCATCTTTAGTGTTTATACTCTGAAAAGAATACATTAAGTTTGCCAAGAAATTTGTAAAAATTATGGCAACAATTTACTTCTAATCCCACAAACGCATTTTCTGGTATTCACAAAGCACACATTGAAGAATCAAAGGGAAAGAAGGCTTTACTTATTAGAACAATTATCGATCATATACATAAGTATATTTGACTCTATGAATGTACATATATGTGTCTGTATTGCTTGCCATGACTGTTGCCCTTTCGGTTTACCACAAAGTTTGTTTCTGAAGAGTTGGCATAGTTGTTTTCTGCATAATCACAAAGTTGCAATGTATACACATGGCCAGTTCACTCAAATATACACACACACACCAATAAGCACACAGACACACGTTAGTGAACATATGCACACATACTGGCTTTCTGCAACATTTCTGCTTTCACATTCATTTCGCCAAACACACTCACACCCAATAAGCCTTTTGTTTTGACTTTTGCTTTGTTTGTATCGCTGTGCAGCATTTTATCTAAGCACCGTCGCCCTTATGACATTGACCTTTCCACTTTCTTATTTGCGTCTTCACCTTCACATCTGCCCTCCACCGTAGCTTGTCCTTTCAGTTTCGAGGAATTTGTTCTGTTTTGTTGTGTTGAAAAGTTCCTTCATTCGGATTTTCCATTTAGCATACGCTAAACTAAGAATAATACTACGTTTATTTCCGGTAAATATATTTACACTGTGAGAAATTATTGCTCAGCTACTGTACATCAGTTTTGAAGTTTTAGAGGTAGAATTTGATCCAACTTCAGTGAATCTGAACAGAAATATATTGTAATATTTAACCTTATAAATGGGAGCTATCACCCATTAGGTTCGGCGTTATACTAATCGATATTTCCAGTTTTAATTCTATGCGAGAAGAGTTTGTATTTTATATATGTAGTTTCCAGCAGACTGATTCGTTTGATTTACATATATCTAGTTTCTATGAGAACCCGATTAGGGCATATAGTTGCCATATAAACTGAACGATCGGTCGGATGGATGAAAATCTTTTTATTGGGCACAATTTCTCCAAAAAATTTACAACTCTAAAATTTTCCAACTTGTTAAAAACCAAATTTATTTGCACGCAATTTCGAATGTTTAGTTTACGTATATAAATTAAGGTACGAGTATGTGTTAAAGGTGGCAGAGGAAATAACTAAATAATTCAGCAAAACTTTTGCTCTACAGTTGGAATGGTATTCTGTGGAATACCAGGAGAAAATAAAGAGATTACTCTCAGAAGAGCTTAAGATTATATTACATAATACCATTACAGCTCAAAAAATATATTTTCGCTTTTGCGTTAAAGTCTTAGCTTCAAAACCGGATATCACTTAACTAACTTAGGGTTTAAGGAAGGTGGAAGAATGACCTTGAGACCCCACCTTCAACTTGGTAAAGCGAAATCAGCAGAATCTTAAGCATACTCTCAGGTAGATGAGAGGCTGAAGCAGAAAATTTGCGCATGTCCAACCGTCAGCCGCTTTAGACGGGATATGATTCAAGATAAATACATAGGGTAGATAAAATCTGATATTTCATCAAAGAAGGGTATCAAGTCTACGGAGTTGTGAGCGAAGATTTTAGAAATTGGAGTAAAAGGTAAATAAATTACTATGTCTGAGCTGTTCAAAAATTGCAGGCTGAAGACTAAGATTTTTAATGACAAACAGAATTTTTAGCCGTAAGTCTATCATAAATTTCGGGCAACATTTTTTATGATAATCTGTCGTCTGATATTACTCATACGCTCCGACGAACAGCGCTTTGAAAAAGCATGGATATGTCAAGCGTCCCCTATATTTGCGGAGTTTCATGTTTTTTGCAATGAAAATAATTATTTAACAAAAACAACAAACAAAACAATCACTCGAAATATACAATGTGTAGAAAAAAGAAATGCCCTGCAGCAAACAACACGTAAAAGTTACAACAATGATTTCAGCAACATAATATCTCCAACAAGCGAAAACAATAAATATATGCTTCTGCAACAACACGCTCGAACGACAGAAACAACAAACATAAAGACAATCACGTCTAAAGCGCACTGCCGTTGAAACAAATGACACTGTTAATGAGACACTCACCTGTGCGCTTGAAAGAACTGAAATTGAAACAAAAGTATATAGAAAAAAATAATGGAAGACATATGAGTAAGTAGCAGACGCGGTAAAGTAAGGAATGCATATAATAGACGGCTTAACAAAGTGACAAGGTAACAGACGGCAGATAGGCATAGCAAATAAAAACACTGAAGAGGACTTGTTGTCAGAGTGAGGAATAGCTTGGTCACGTAGAGCACCAGAGAACGCAAAAGTAATTTTTGAAACGCTATCATTGCTAAGGAATCAAAGCTGTAATGAAATGTCACGTGCATACAAGATAGCACATGTGTGCATTATGATTGGTTTGTGATGAGGAAAATATATAAATGAAGTGACGTGATTTCTTCATGGATTTATAAACATTCAGTTTCCATATTTACGCACTCGAAGTAATTGTTAATGTACATTGTCTTAGTGATTCATAAAAGTAATTATTATAAAGTGGAACCTGTGTTTTGACCCAATAATATTGAACCCATAAATCTCGGCTGTAAAATCAATAATAGCAGTCGCAACGGAACTCGTTATCTATTTTACTCATAATGATACAAGTAACCGCCAAGTGAAATTGGACCGTGTCAGCTTTTGTGCTGATGTGGAGGGAGGAATTCAGAAAAAAAAATTGCTTATAAAATATATTAGCTGCGACTAGTGCTGGGTGAAATAGAAAAATCTATATCAAGTAAATGAAGTAGGAGGAAAAAGAGTAACTTTTTAATGATTCCCGCTGTTAGACTTGCCTGAAAATATTTAAATTCCTCTGTTGCTTCTTTGCATGTCTAAGATTAAAACACTTGGCTTCTTTTAGCAATCTATTGAAACTATCTGATATTAAAACAAATAAACTTGGCATGCCTGTATATGTTAAAAGCTCTAGGGGCTCTAGATTGATATATAGTCTGTCTTCAGAACACTTTTTAACGCAATATTTTTATAAGAAACCTCTTCGATTATGTTAAATAAAAAAAAATTTTTCTGCTTTTCGAGGACAGTTACCATTTTTCCTGTATGGAAAGAAGAGAAGATCTATATATTATTTCTAGTTTATTGAAATTTATGCACATTTTTCCAAATACTAGTTATTTCTGGTCCTCAAAAACGTTTACGTGAATAATTATTTTTTAAAGAAATTCTCAACTGAGTAGGAATAAATCAGAAATTCTTGGCTAAAATTGGTAATACTAAAGGCTTCTTTACATCTTAGTTTTTATTTTCTAAAACTTACCGAAACAAGTATATGTATTATCTTTTAAATCCTGCAAAAAAGAACAAATATTAATTAGCATAAGTTTATTTGTAATAAGATAAGAACAACAGTGCCAAAATTACTAAATGGAAACTAATTCATTAAATAAGCTTAGGAAAAACGTACTTATATTATAAATAATTTATTAATAATACTTAGATAAGTATAAATAGATGTAGAGGCAATGTTTTGCCTTCTCACTTTAGGTCGCCTTCAAAAGGATGTTTTTAGGCTACCCAGTAAATTCTTGGTCAAAGACCGGGAGTCGTGAGCTCCTTGTGTCATATGTAAAGTAATCGTTTCTGGCCACTCATAAGTAAATAGCGATCAGAGAACTTTTCTCTATTGCGTGAAGTCATGTGCAGCTTCATTCTCCAACCATTAAGGGAACAAAATCATATACCCACCTACCGCATGATGTGAGAGTAAAATATATAGAAATTTGTTCAGTCTTTGCTATGATGGTTCCAGTTTACTACGAACTTGTTAAAATTTAAATCAGCTTCTTTACTTTATATTCGGCATTACTACTAAGCAAAAGAAATTTAAATATAATTAATAATATTTATGTTAATCGATAAAAATTAATAAAAAATAAAACAACAAAAACTTCCATCTGTTTCCAAAACCATACGGAAAATGTTTATATATTTATAAAAAAAATTCATCAAAACATAATTAAATTTATAAGTTTGTATAAAAGTCTCTCTCTCCCTCGTAATATCTTGACTAAGCTATGTCAATAGTGAAGTCTGCTTTCATTCAAGTTCACTTTGTTTGCGAAGTTTAAAAGTCGTTCAAATGCTAACTTTCCACAGATGTTTTCTGATTTGTTTACGGTAGTAGTTGGCGCGATATATTTTATGTCGTCAAATGTCATATTTGCTACAACTTCATACTCAATAATCGATTAACTAATATTTTCGTGTTTAACATAACCTTCGAAAACTCACCACTCAATTTGTCTTTGCAATACTTGTGTTTACTAATTCGCTCTCATTCTACAATCAATATAAGTGCATCTATGAGTGTTGGTGTGTAAGTATGTGGACGTGTGATTCCTCCACCACATTTACCTTGAATGTTTATTAATACAAAATGATACCAAAATCGTGTAAAACTGCGTGCGAACAAAGCAAATTTAATCATAAAAAAATGTCACTTAATTTGTAGCACAGTTTTCGTTGCTATTTCAGGGATAAACTATACTATATAAGTACATAATGATTTGGTACTTATATAGTATGTTAATGTTTTTGTTGCTTGCATTTGTTTCCTCATTATATTCTACATTATTTCATTTTCCTATCCACTTTATTGCGCGTTTCGTAATTTCTTCTTTTGTTTCTCTCTCTTTTGACAGACTTCTTAAATTTGCGTGCCTGGAATGACAATTGTGGTACGTTTCAATAGAAGTTACATCGGTACTTGTTTACAATAGGTTACGTATACACCATGGCAAACCAGTACAGGCGACTTGGCTGTCATGTGCTGACCGCCAGCATTATGTGTGATCGAATAAATAAAAGAAATTGCAAATTAAAGCATTCGTCACGCGCTGAACCCAGCTCTTACAGGGTGTGTGATGCTCGCAGACACCGCACGGCCGTAAATAAAGTGTGTGTAGCTTTGATGGAAGTGGAACTAGAAAGTATGCTGCTACACTCGTATATTCATTCTTATTGATTTTATTTCCAATCAAATTTATTGATTATCTCTTCCACGCATTTGCGCGTTAATGGATCCAGACTAAAATTAGCTGCGTCCATGACGGGCTATGTGCCTATGATGCATACATAAATCGCATAAAATATGGGTTCAATGAGCTGAGAGGCGACTATGGATGTTGTGTGCTCACGTACACAAACGCACTTACTAACATGTATGAGTGATGGTTCTCGCATGACTGGTTGCTAAGCATCTGTTTCCATAAATGCAGAGACAGTAAAATGTTTGCGCTAGTAGATGCGAGTGCGTCTGGTATTGTGGAATTCTGGTGGCATTAAAAATATGGCGCATAAAATTTTGAGTTGCATATGTGCGAACCACTTTTGATAGATTTAGAGACAACTTAGTAGAGTTCAAAAGCTATTTTAAAGGGAATTTGTTAAGAAAATTGCGTGCAGCGAAACCGAAGAAATATCTCAAGCAAATGAAGCCTGTGAGCTATATGGAGACTAGGGCAAGTTTTTTCATTCTAAGTACAAATATACACAGTTATAAGGTAAATACATACGTTTTATATGTCGGCCAGTTTATGATTTATATAGAGTATCTGTAAATATATATAAAATTGCTTGGATTCCAGTCCTCAAGTTGACGTTTTACATCTTAAGGTATTTCCTTGGCTTTGATTCCTCCAAGTTGCAAGAGTATAAAATGTTCCCTTGTAGCCGATCTTAGCCCTAACTTGCTTGTTTTTATTATTTCTTATAAAAATAACAGTATTGTCATTCAGTATAATGGACTAATTAAAAAACTTGATTTCCCTTCTATAATTTTTTGGTAAAAATATTTGTTATAAAAATTACTTCCAATTAAAAGGGTAGTTATAAAGAAATCTTATCAAAATTGTATACGTATAAGTATTGCTTCTTAGTTTTCTGAACAAAAATCAATAGCTATTTTATTTTTGTTTAAAAAAAAAAAAATATTTAATCCAAAAGGCAAGCCCAAAGTTAGTAAAAGGTGACTAATTATAACTTCCATACACTTGAACGCGTTTTAGAATTTTCTTACCCTAAAATTTTTCTCTCAATTATGCCCACTTTTACCTCTTTGGGATATACATACAAATTGATTAAAGAAAAAAAATTACTTTTAGTACACATATATATATTATGGGGTCACCAGTCCAAGGTCAGCAGATTTCACAGCATTTAAGTGGAGGCTAGTTAGTTCATTAGCGAAAGTCTGCTAACCATAGCAATGAAATCCATTACGTACATGCTTTATTCTTACACTCTCTCTCTACAAATTTTTGTTGCTTCTGTGCGGTCAAATGAAAATCTTGTGGTCAAAGCATATTCAATCTGGCGAAATCTTAGCAAAATTTGAAGTTTTTGAAGTTTCTGATGTGGTCTCCCCCCATTCTTTTGCGATCTTTTCTTGTTTCTTTGTGTGTGATGTTCAACGTTGAAAGGCATTAATTTATATTTATGCAGAGCATTCGACACGAGTTTAAAGTTATTGAAGATTTGATTAAAAATAATGGACTAACATTCTCAAGAAATCCACTCAAATCCGCAAAGTCTGAAAAGATGAAACAACAAGTAGAATAAGCTCAAACAACAAGTGGCAGCACAGACAATGGCTCATCCAGTTGGGAACTTTGCAAGGTACAAATTATTTAAATAAATAATCAGAATGCACAACGTTGCAGGTGAACTAAGGTGGTACGAATTGGCTTACACTGTGGGAGAGATTATGAAGTTGAATTTTAGTTGGATCATACATCTTCAAACTTTACTTTCACTCTTTTTGAGTAAAAACTAGAAATTACGCAAACTTTGTTGGTTTAAAAATGCAACAAACATATCTTGTATGAAAACTTTTAAACAAAAGTCTTTTTAATGGAATGTTCCTTATATACTTTCATACTATCCAACCAAGGATAAAGTATTATGAAAATATAATAAATATTTTTAAAGTATTGCATAACTAGAGCTGAATTAGATAGATATGGGGTCATACATTTATGTACGTACAAATTATAATGTTGACGAGACGAGTCTGTCCTAATCGGTAATATTGTCCAATAGCTATAGCTTTAGGTTAAACAGAGTACAGCACAGCCCCTTAAGTTCATATACGAATCAGATAGTGGTATCCATAGTTGGTTGAGGATGCGATGCCAAGAAATATTCGCTACTGTGCTACTTACTTGCCATTGTTACTGACAAATTAAAGATTAATAGTATTTCTCAAATCCTAAAGATACATACATATATCGCTATTCAGATACAACTTATATCTTATTGATATAAACATGTGTCACACTTTGTTACTGTTATTCAATTTAACATTTTGTATATCGAGGTCACTTTATGGGAATATTA
The DNA here is from genome assembly GCA_037783105.1 of Bactrocera zonata. NCBI lineage: Eukaryota > Metazoa > Arthropoda > Insecta > Diptera > Tephritidae > Bactrocera > Bactrocera zonata. Next base: position 338,721 of record JBAWJQ010003453.1, on the reverse strand, counting down.
TATTACACATAGTGTAATTCTTGGGAAGAGTCAAATTTTCATGCGGTTCAGTAATCGCAACTCAATAACTTTGAGAAAAATACCAGTCAAATGACCTCCTAGATCTTGCGTTTCATCGCCTACAGATTATTTTCTCTGGCCGTGTTGGCCGTTTGACGATATTTAGTTCAAATCGTAAATGGTATAAAATTGTCTGGTTTAAAAACAAAACAGAAAGAATTTTGATCAATTTTACAAGTTTTATTTCATTTAAGATCACATCGTTCTTGTTAGTGTGCATTTTAAGTTTTGCACCCAATTATTATTCGGTAGTCTAAAATCGATTGTGGTATTCCTTTGTAACGGGCTTTAGGGGCTAATAAAATTGCAAAAGATGATATTTTGAAACAAATTTATAGTCTCGCCTTAATTGATTTCCGCTTTCTATTTCCCACCGTTGTCCTGCAATCCTCGAATTTTAACAGTTTAACACTAACATAGCTATATTTGTTAGATATTTTGACGCACATTTCCTAACAGTCATCTGTTCTTCGTGGACGAGTTTTCTTTTTATTTATTTTTCCTATTGTCCCCTGGTACACTTAACGTTTCGTCCTTGTGCTACTTAATTTTTTTGCTGTAATTTTTAATTTTTCCTTACACTCAAACGCCCTCATTTTCGGTTTCGGTTTTCCTTTCACGACATGCTTACATATTACATATTTACATGTGTATATGTAATCCATGAGATCTCACTTACTAAGCCACGAACGCGGAAAGTGCACATATATACACACAAACTATGCGATAGACCTCATTTTCGATCTTCCGCTGACATTATATTTTCTTTCATTGCTTTTTGCTAATGTTGCGCTGCTTTTATTGCGTTTGCTGTTGTTACTTTTGATAAACCACTGTAGCAGAAACATTTAACCATTTTTCAAGTAAACGAGTATGAAAAATGAAATCACAAAAATGTTGGGAAGTAAGTGCCGCAACGTTTGTTCTCAAAGCGGATGAATTTTGCAATTTTTTCGACATTCGGGACACTTTCATTTCACTTTCCCATTTTACTTTCATTTCAGTTTGGCTTTCCCCATTGACAGACTTTTGCTGTTCTCCTTCCAAGCGGTAATTTTCGCCACAGTTTAACAACAGCGATAATATCTTGTTAAAAAATATTGTTGGAAAATATTAAGCTTTTACCTACAGCTTTCAAGCGGATTTAGTAATGTGCAATTATATCGAAAATTAAAGTGGTAATATGCTGGTTGACTAATTTGTTGAAGAAACTGAGACAGTTTTTTTGTATCGTAACTTTTGGAGTTAAGTGAGCGTGAGTACGAGCGAGTTTCTGTTAAAGTTAAATTACGTTAGGCCACCTTCTTCCTAGCAACTTCTAAACCTGACATCTGCTTACATTTTTAACCTTATCGCTTGGACACCGATACAGCGCTGATCAGTTACTAAATGAGCTGAAGCATCTTTCCCATACACAATATTAGCATGGCACACCAGTTGCCCGGTACACGCTACGAAAACACAGCAAGCTTGATAATTTAGATTTTCTCCAGTTCGAGAAAGGCTAACCTTGCTGTTAGCAAAAGTATTTTGCGACTGCGCAATAGACTTCCCCAAGGGCTGACATAATGCTTGTGTATGGCTCTATATTACTAATTCATTATTTCATTATCCTGACGGAGTTATTGAGAGATATAGCCGTTAACGGAGCGATTGCCAGCATAATTTGGCTGCCGTCGCTTTTTCATGATACTTACATTCGTCTGCAATGAAAGCCAGATATGTAAACGTTTGCAATTTCCCGGAAAAAGACATCTGTAGTTACCACTTTCTCGAAATAGATCTCAGGTGTCACGTGTTATCTCAGGTAAATTATTCTATATCTTTTATTAAATTATTGTGGACACAATATCCCTCACAAATAATTACATAAAAGCAGAGGAGGGTTTAAATAAATGCGAATTAAATCCACCTACTGAGCTTTCACACAAAAGTTTTTGAAAGCGACCCAAATGTAGTAAGAATCTAACGGTTTTTACATGTTTATCAAATAAATTTTTTAGTTTAAAACAACTTAAGCTTATAGGGTGTTTTTTTTTGTCGTGTGGTTTTCAATAAAGCAATACCGTTTGGGGAGTTGGTATTTTGGACAGTTGTTACTAAGCTGGGTTCCAAAGTAAACAAGACTTTTTGAATCTAGCGCCCCCTGGTGGCACCATCTATATGTCGACTGGTGCGTTAGAATCTGCTATCTTCATTATAATATGACATTTCATTGATTGGAAGTGAAGTTATTGCGTTTTAAGTGTCAGTATGTTTGTGTTATCGGTGCGAAAAAGAGCTTCGAACAAAGAGCCAACATTAAAATTTGTTTAGAAATTGGTAAAACTTTTACCGAAACGTTTCAATTGATGAAAAAAATTTATGACGATGATTGCCTATCCCGTAGCGCACGTTTTCAAAGTGGTCGTAAGGACATAAATGACGATCAAGATGTGGGCCAATCAAAATCCGTGATCACCGGAAATTCCATTCAAAATGTGCGTGTATTCATCAAAAATCCGAAGAGGCCGAAATCATCATTGAAATTCATGGAAATGGAATTCAACATCTCCAAAATATCGATTTATCACATTTTGACCAAACATTTGAACTTGCGAAAGTTGTGTGCTCGGTTCGTTCCGAACGACCAAAAATTGTTAAGAACCCAACATTCGAAGGACGACCAAAAATCGCATTTTAGCCATTAACCACTCCCCGTATTCACCTGGTATGGCATCGTGAGACTTCTTCCTTTTCGGAAAAATGCATTTGCCATGAAAGGAAAGCGGTATGCAGACGTGGAGGCCATTCAAAAGGCTTGCACCGGCATAGTCGGGGAAGTTGAAAAAAAGTTACAGCTGTTCAAAAATAAATGAAAATAATTAAGAAATTCGCTATATTTTGGAATTTTTCTATAAAAAATGGAAAAATGCCACGAAAGCCATCAATGAAATCTGTGAAGTTTTCGGAGACGATGCTGTATGGTTTACAAGCTTCCGTTCTGGAAATTTCGAAATATGATGGAATAATGTTTCTAGCGGAAAATGGCAAAAAGCGTTCGACCAAAATGGTATATAATTGTTGAATTATTTATTAGTAAAAATATTTAAAAAAAAATAAGTTAAAGTTTGATTAGAAATATGAATATACATTTCGACTATTATGTATCATGACTTTATTAGCGAAATTCAAATTTAAGTGTTTTATCATTTGATTTGGTCAAATATTTCTCCTGTATTAGAAAATAATGGGTTCCAAGGTACATGATTTTATTATTTTCGCATACTACTCAACAAGTATGTTCTTATTTAAAATGGCATCATGTGATATTTTTGCAAACTCTCATTTAGCTTGTTGGTTAAGTCTTATGTAATCTAAAGAAAAAAAAAAATAAATCTTTGGTGGTTTGATTGCCCATTTTTTATATGGGGAGCTGAGTTTTTATGAGCGTAGTTGTTCGGCTTCTGTGGTTTCGTTTAGTATCCAAGCATTTTATAACTAAAATCTTCAAAAAAGAAAGCACGATTACACCAACAATCATTGCTGGTACGAGTTCGTAGTCTTCTTTAGAGGTTATAAAACATGCAAATAATATTTAATTTAATCAAATCGATAATAAATATGTATAAAGATGTTAGCAGAAGAGTGCACATTCTTTTGCTCCCCACATATTTTCTTCAATTCAATTATGAAATTGCATACAAAAGAGGTCAGTGAAACGAAGGCCACCTGTAAGCGGAAGCCATTGACCACAGAGTGAAAGGAAATCAATTCAAAGAGTAAGCTGTTAACAAGTCAACGGTTAGTTGTTGCAGAGTAGCGAAGGTAAAGGTTGAGATGTTAAGTGACTTAGTTACGCATCGCTTGCCTTACTGTGTGAAACTGTTTCAACTTCAACTGAGAGCCCGACAAAATGCGCCGCGTTATTGGCAGACTGAATTAATGCAAAAAATAACAGAAAAAGCCAATCTGCACTTACATGGCAAACAGAAAGAAAGGGAAAGCGTTAAGGAAAGGAAGAATATTAAGGAATCAAAGAAAGCATTGCAGAATAAAATATTCAAAAAATGTCAGTACACATGCACAGAGGCAGCCGAGAGACACTGCTGCTATCTGGAATAATTACGGAAGATAAGATTAAACAAACGAAGAACACAACAAAAAATGGGAGAGCGAGAGGGCAAGGACCCTTCGCCAGGTGAGTGTGCGGCGTCTCGTTATATAGTATATGCCTGTGCGGTGAGTTGTTTTGTTATTTAATGTCATGTGGACACGTCGACCACGTTCCACGGAACAGGAAACAGACATCAACAAAAGTCCGACAATGACATGCCATAACATAGGGCAGCATAGCAGCAGGAGATCGTTGGTAAAACGTGAAATAACTTTGTAAATGACGCAGAGGATAAAATGTGAGTAGACAGACGTGAGCGCGAGTGTCGACGCGTACAACATGTAATAACAAACGAGTGCAATTACATAATGTGACTTGAAGAAAAGCTGATTGTGACTCGTTCTGCAGTGGCAGATTAAAATGTTGGTTAGCAAAGGCATTGAGCAATGATGCGAAAAAGAGGCGAATCCAAATAAGAGAAAAATGTATAAATCTCACTTTTCAAATTGAAGGTTGGAGCACGTGACTTAGAATTCGAAGTTGGAAAGCTTACGCTATTTTCAAATTAACCTCGGTTTCAAAGGTTGCAAGTGGGTTATGAATTTTTGATTAGCTTCTCCCTTGTTATTCGAATAAATGTATGTATGTAAAGTCAATATGTGGGCTAACATATAGATTTTTGATACAAAACATACAATGCATCCTGGAAGTAAAGGTGGTACAACAGCCACACTCACTGAGAATAAATCACTTAATCATCCCTGATTTCGATATCTGGTTTTTTTCCAGTTTTCTAAAATCCTTGGAAGCGGGCGGTGAAAACGTGATATTAGCAACACTACCAGTCATATTGGCAACAATTGTTTTCGAAATTTCTCTCTCCGCCGATGAGGCCAAATACTTATCGGACTGAGCTCGTATATATGCACATTTATTTGCAGAAAAATTTCTCTGAAAGCTGTAAAAAAAGTATCTACTTTTAATGTGGCTTGTCACGATAATAATATTTTCGTTCCACGAAATCTGTGTAAAGACAATCAGTGCTTTCATAATCCCTCTTCATGCAATGATTTCATAATGACTTCAACACGCAAACACACGCCCATAAAATGAACTATTCTGCATACATACTTCCTCATTTATATTCATAAGGACTTTGCATGCAAAGTTGATCCTGCCGCATTAGCTAGCTTTGGTAACGTTTTTATTCAAATTCTCTGCGCTTATGTGGCATCAATTAAATTACAATTGTGCGCAATATTTGTTTCAAACATAACTTATTTGGCGCAGTGCCCACATGTCGGCACGCTTTATGACCCTCCACATGAACTTGGCATATCCTGTCGCAACACTTTGGCTGCCACACCTCCTTTTTGTGGAAAAACTAATGAAATTTTAATTTTGATGATTATCCAACATGTGTCTGCGGGCAACCACAATTTTCAACTACACACTAACATTCACACATATATACACTCATATATGTAAATACACGTATATTTAATAGAACTTCGTAATACATGCACAGTCAATGAGGGCGGAGTTGTTCAGCACAGTTGCGTTCATTATAACAATATCAAGAAGGCGAATGAAACTTTTCATTCAGAATATATTCCTGTAAAAGAAGGATACTCATTTTATAAGCAAAAAAGCTTACCCAAAAGTGAAGGTATAAATGTGTAAGGAAGTACCGAATACGGGCGGCTTTGAATGATAATAATCTACGATTTACACACAAAGGGTACTAAATAAAATCGTAATGTTTGCTTGCATTAATACTGAACTATGAACTCGTGGAAATCAGTGTGTCTATAGTATTAAGGTTAGGCGAAATTGAGTACTGATTGCAGCCAATTATTGTATAATAATGTAATACATTAAGGGCAAGCTTTCTTAAGTTATGTTCGGCTTGATGTTTGATCCAGAGATTGCACCAATATATCTGTATATAGTCCCCTGTAAAGCTATAAAATGGAACTCTTGTAGTCGATCTTATAAGTCAGAAAAGCGCATTGTGGCATAATACAAATGTCTAGAGTGCCCATTTTGGGATGAAATGTTAAACAAATTTGCGGTAGTAAATTTTCTGAATTTGGTTTTGATTTCTGTCAAGATGGTAATGCTCTGCTTTGAAGTTATGGATATTGATAAGAATCCTGGTAGCTCTTTTATAAGAAGTGTATTATATTTGATTAAATTTTCCACATTTTCAATGCGTGCCCAAAATTTAAAATAAGAGTACCTTTTATCAAGTTTGAATCAAACTAAAATATCGTTATCTGATCAGATCGTTTGACTGATTTCGAAAAATACTTTCGTGCAAATCTGAAAGTAGTTTAAAGGTCTTTAAAAATTAAACTATACTGAGCACGGATTCAGAAAGCCTCAAATTCAAGGTTTTTTATATAAATAATTTCATTTGACAAAAAAGAAAGCAAACTATAAAATACTGAGTAAACAAATATTTTTCTTTTGTCATGGTTACAAAGGTTGGTAAATGCCGTCTCCATGCATATGCCCACTACCGTATGTAAATGCATCTGGAATTTGATTGCTTTCTTTGAGATATTCATGTGCCAGGTGACGCCAGCAACCTTCATCCTTTTGTTAACTTGTAATCAACACAAGATGTACTCATGCGAAATATTTCCCTTTGAAAGTTGTTGTGATTTAAAATTCATATGCCACAAATGGTGAGCAAACTGTGCAACATGCTAATCTCCATAAACCTTCATTTGACTCTTTTATAAGCAAATTTGTCTTACTTTGTAAGGATTACAAATCAGCCCAACAGAGATGATTTAAATGGCACTTGGGAAAGCAAACACTTGTCTACACAAGCAAATAATAGGGCTAAATTGTTGGAACCACGAAAGCAATTATTGTCACGTGTAACAAACAGTGGATTAAATATATTGCATTCATAAAGTTAATTAATAGAAACTTATATTTTTTCCACATCTATAACTCTGGATTGGTTTACCTTTTATAACGGATATGAATTTTCATCCAATCAAGAAATGTTACCGCAGTAGCTTTAACGTGTTTATGTTCTTTGTTGCGTGTCCGCAACGTTATTTTTCAAAAGATTCTGTGTGCTGTATGTGTGAGGTATCGTGATAATTTTCTTTGTTGTTCGGAAGGTATTTCCTTAGGCTTACGTTAGAAGTAAATATTTTTTCTAATCGAAATCTGTCCACAAACAGCCAAGGAATAACTACAAATTTTTTATTTCTGTTGCATTGGCCTTGAATAGTTCTATTTTAAAGCGATGCGCGATACACACAACATGACGTGACGTTCCGAAGCCAGAATTAAAGTCTTTCTATTGATAACACATATATATATATCATTCATTTTTACAAAATCTGTGAAAATGGTAAGGGCAAATAGATTTTTTTGAAAAGACGACGCTGCGTATACGTAACGGGAAAGGGAATCGCTTAAGTAATTCGTACATTTTTTATTTATACTACAATAATGTAAACAAAATAATCAAACACTTTCATTTTGTTTTTTAATTTCAATTCTTCAGACCTGTTTTTTCCAGTTTTCCTTTATTATCTTTCACTTGGTTTAATACATATTTCTTATTAAAAGGTAAAGTCGTAAAGCCTTTATCTTATAAAATTATTGAAATTGGATTACTGAACAATATAGTTTAGAGTTGAGATGAGCAAATGGATTCATTGGCTTGCTGAATAAGAAATTATTCTTAAGGCAGAATTCTCTATCGTTCTGAGATGGCACGACCTTTTGAAGCTCCCTCCTGTTTTATTGTATATTTGATAAGGTGGTATTAATGCTGATTTGAAATGAACACAAAAAGTACTACAGGTTCTAGTTTTTTTCTATAAAAATATATATATTCTATATTTTTAGTTTTTAAGGGGGTATTCTAGTCTAGAAGCATCAATTTCAGGTAATTTTTAAAGTGTCGTAAAAAAAGGCAATTAATATTTTTACTATCCATTTTTTATTAGTTATTTGTTAATTTTAGGAGAGTAGAGAAAAAAATTAAAAACCAAAAAAAGTAAAAAACTTCAAAAATCAGCTCATTGACGAAGTGGGGGGTCTCTAAAAATTTCCACGTGCCCATGCCCATGATTTCAACCCTCCTAGTTATCCGATACCAAAAAGAAAAAAAGATTACTAATCTAGAATAATGTCACAATGGCCGGAACTACGGAAAAATGGGAAAAAAATGTTTCACAAAATGGCGACTGCCTAAAAAAAAAAGTTTTTTGGATCACTTTTTCTGACTATTTCGAATTTTTTAAAAATAATAAAAATAAAAATTTGGGAATGGGGCTAGTTCCAACCATAGACAAGTCTATAAGAAGACTCTATAAAAATTTCAAGTAAATCGGTCCAGTAGAACCTGAGAAATCGTGGGTAACGTTCCGAAAAAGTCAGTTTTGAGAGAGTTTAAAGTTTCCCTATTGTTTTTTGTTCGATTAGTTCCGACCGAACCAGTTTGGATGCCGGGTCAGAAAAATGCCTATATCTCCGAAAATAATTTGAATTTTGAAAAATCCTCTTGTACTCATATTCTTGAATGGTTAAACTTTGAAAATATAAACAAAAAAACTCAATTTTTTTAAATTTCTAGACTAGAATATCCCCTTAAAGGAAATTAAGTAGTATTCATAAAAACGACTGTTATCAATATTTTTTTATTCAATGTCATGTTCAAAAAATCCTCTGTTTTTAAGCCTAACAGGTTACTTAAAAAATAGCTAAGGTTGGAAGATTCTTTGAATAGAAAATGCTACTATTTAAGATTATATTAAGATCTTTATAAAGGGCCAATTTTTCACATTTTTCATTCTGAGAGAATGGTAAGAAAATAAATATTTTAAGACTAATATTTTAGTAAAATAGGCGGTCTCAAACATGTTTTTTTTATAAGTTTCAACCATCATTTGAATATAAAATATAGTCTCTACTCCTTGGACGAAGATTAGCATGGAAATGGAGCCCATTACTTACTGCAAATCAAAAAGCCCTTCACTGATTCAGCTTTGAGCGAACCAACGTTACGTGATCTTTGAAGAAGAACAAATATAACTATCCGCAATCATTCCTTACGAGCTTGCCTTCTGTAAATGCGTATTTTAATCATAGAGGGTCAGTTGGAGACAGCGATTATATCAAGTGAACACACAATATATAAAAACACCCTATTACTGTAGTACGAGTATGATTTAGATGTGGCATGAACAAACTGGACAACCTGAAACATTACGATATTTTTATGTTGTATCTAAATCACTTCCTAGCAGGCACTTTATGTGACATATATGAGTACCGTTATGTGTATATATTATGCAAGTACTAACTGCGGAATATTGCTACTAAAAACTCTGCGTGTGACTATAAACCATTTTGTTATGCCATTTTGTGGTTACGAAGGCAAAATTAAATTGGCGAACAGCTCATACACCAATGTATGAAAGTTTATGTCTAGGAAAATGAGCATGCAGTAGACAATTTTAAGTGACATGTAATAGAATTATGGTTGGTAAACATGCGGAGTGACATAACTTTCCAACATAGCATAAACATACATAGTATGCAAGCATACATAGTATCTACTTAGGTAGTTCAGATACATGAGTACGAGTACATGTGCTTTTGCTTCCATTACAAAAAGGAATTTATTTATAGTATGCTCTAAAGTTTTTAAGATGAAAATAGCTTTAGCAAGCCACCTGCTAAAAGTATTTTTAATATAATCTCTGCTTACATTTAATTAGAGACTCACAGCCGCTTTTAATTGAAAAATACTTCGACTCGAAGCAAAAGACGTTTACCAGTCATCTCTAAAGAGCAAATCTAAAGAACTAAAGTAATTGATTTTAAATTGTGTTCTGAAAAGAAGACATGGTATTCACAAATCACAAAGACTAAACATAAAGACTGTATTCGGTATTGGAGGTAATCAACATGTGATGTGATAAGGATCATCTCAAAGTTCTTTTGACATTCGAAACTTTACCTGAGTGCTCCAGTCTTCATAACCAATTCAACTATTCTTATAATTGTATAGTTCTAATGGGAAAAGAAATTGGCAACTTTTTACTTAGACAGCATCTATTTGAGTATTGCCATAGTGTTCCAAGTATTCAGTTCTTTCGAGCACAGAAGATAACACTACGCTCGGGTGTCTAAATGTGGATCGCTGCTAGGAGTGTGCGCAAGACGTTGCCTTAAATGAATAAAAATACAGATAGCTCTTGTAAAAGTGGTTATAATTGAAAATGGAATGAAAATTTGAAAACGGAAAAATGCATTTCCTCGAGTGATAGTTCAAAACCTGAACTAAAAATGTCTAGCAGGTCGAAAGTGAATACCTTCAAATTAACCACATATACATTAGGGTGTCCGTTATTTTCCAAATTTATTTTTGAGTCTGCAGCGCCCTCAAAATTTTTAGTAAATGCCCTAAAAAAAATTATGAAACCCATATGAGCTCTTAATACGAGGTATGTTCAAAAAGTATCGCGAATTTTGGGTTTTTTCAAAAATTATTTATTTATTCATGAATATCCCCTTCAAAGTAATCCCCATGAGATATTATACACTTGTGCCAACGGTTTTTCCAATCTTCGAAGCACTTCAAAAAATCATTTTTTTTTATCTTCTTCAGCTCCTCCTTCGATGCCGTCTTTATCTCGTCAAGAGAAGCGTAACGTCTTCCTTTCATGGGCCTCTTCAGTTTAGGAAGCAAGAAAAAGTTACAGGGGGCCAGATCTGGGGAATACGGTGGCTGCGGCATCATTAGTGTGTTGTTTTTGGCCAAAAAGTCGCGCACAAGCAACGATGTGTGTGAGCAGGGGTGTTATCGTGGTGCAAAAGCCAATTTTTGTTATTCCACAAATCCGGGCGTTTCTGGCGGATTGCTTCGGGCAAATTGCGCATAACTTGCAGGTAATATTCCTTATTGACCGTTCTTCCCTGTGGCAAGAACTCATGATGCACCACGCCCCTGCAATCGAAGAAAACTGTCAGTTACGATTCGCGATACTTTTTGAACACACCTCGTATTGATAATAACCCGTGCCGCAACGACAATTTATTTCCCATTTAAATAACATGGGGTTTTCGTACTTTTTGCAATTAATTTTTTCTTTGCGAAACCAATTGATACATTGCTGCGGCACCGAATTATTTTTGTAGGAAATTGAAGTGTTGAGATAGTTTTTCTGAAATTTTGCAAAAAAAATCATAATAATCTATATAAATAAAAATGAATCGCCAAAATGTATGTACGCTCATAACTTTAATACGACTGAACCAAATTTGATAATCCTTTTTTTAAAATGTTCGTTGAGGATCAGGGATGGTTTATGCGGAGAAAAAAATCGAATAATTCCCGGAAAACCCCTAAAAACAGCACTTTTATTTTTCCCATACAAACGAATGAATGTTTGTTTATTAGTAACGCTAAGGGAACGACTGAGCCAATTTTGGTGAAATTTTCAGAAAATGTTCGATATGGATCGGGGACAGTTTAGAAATAAAAAAATCTGTACGCTTTTTGTGAGGAAAAGTCGGGAAATTGCAAAATTCCAAAAAGTTAATTTTTTCCATACAAATTTTTTTGTTTTGTTTTTCAATTACATATTTGAATCATTCAAATTTGTCGTTTGCTTCAAAATTTTTTGAAAATTATTTAGTGAAAACTTTATGTGTGTTTCACACTAAGTGATCAATTACAGATTGTAATTTGTTACGATGCCACGAAGAGGTCACGCTAATATCGGTCGGCGTTCTTTTTGGCATCAACATAAATTAGTAGCCCAAGGCATACGTTTGTAAGTACGTCACCAAAGGAAGCAACATGGCGATTATTGGTCTTGAACGATACGGTCGATACGTGAACTGTAATAAAGCGCTTTGTAGGGTATTTACTTTTGCAATTCATGAACGTTTTCCGACTGTTGTGCGTCTCGCAGTTAATTTGGAGAATGTCCAAAGAGTGTATTTTAACCCAAAGAATACAGTATAGACAGTGGAAACATCGCCAGCAACAAAATTAACATTGACGAGTTTTTCTTAACTTTCGTCAGTGATGTGTTTGTTAGAACATTACTCTATTCGAAAATACCTTGATATTGTACATGGAATGCATCGTCGAAGAAATAGTTACGCAGAAAGCAAGGCCAACCAGTAGATTGACATCCAGGTGTCTAATGCATTAGGACGAATTTACACAATCCACCCGAAAAAAGGCGATTGTTTCTACCTTCGGTTGCTATTGATTAATGTATGCGGTTCAACTTTATTTGAGTCATTGCTTACTGTGAATAGTATATGGGAATATGTGCAAGTTTTGGAGAAGTAAGCCAGCAATTACAAATGCTGAAACACGCTAAACTCTGGAATGAAAATGAAGTTCGCATACTTTTCGATATAAACCTCGACATTGTCAAAGACATTTTACTTCGTCTTCGCTAAAAATTGGAAATGGTTCAATTTCGATTGATATTTCCGGTGGTTCGATATCAATTCCATCTTCCCTTTATCAATTCACGAAGGATGGACTCATCACAAATATTTGAACATTGTCCAAATTACCACAACTACGATTCCTTAAGTGTACGCACAATGTTAGCTGCCAAAAATACCGATGTTGTTGACTTCAGCTGGAAGATTCAAAGTCAAGTTCCGGGAGACTTGCGCTCATACAAATCGATCGATCGTCTTGACTATGAAGACGACGCCGTGAATTATCCAGTGGTATCCCTAAATTCCTTGGACAGGCTTGGTATGCCACCGCATCATTTGCGTCTCAAAGTAGGATCTGTCGTTATTATGTTTCCCAATCGTCATGCGCCGAAACTGTGTAATGGAACCCGACTGATTGTGACGCACCTATCGAGTACAAAGGGACAGAATGCTTGATTCTACGAATTCCTTTGAGGTCTAACGATTTCTCATTTCATTTCAAACGTATTCCGTTTCTACTGAAAATTGAATTTGAGATGACAATCAACAGGACCTAAAGATAGTCGCATAGTGTGAGGCATAATTTTGGAAATGCTATGTTTTTCACATGACCGTAGCGTGCTCCCGAGTTGGAAAACCATCTTTTCTGTACACCGGAACAGAAACCGAAAAATGTTGTTTATAAAGCTGCGTTACATTGAAAAAAAAATTAAATGATAAATTTAACTTTCTTTTCATTTCAAACTACATAATTTCACGCAGGACAACGGCTGCGGGGTCAGCTAGTTTTTTATTAAAAATTTTTTTGTTAAAAAAAAAAACCAAAATAATAATAATTTTTAGCTCAACTTTGACCTTGAATAACTTTGGCGGAAGTGATAATATAAATACTAATATACATACGTAAATTTATACCAATTTCCTAAGCTATGAGTGTAACTTACAGCAGTTAACGTCCTCAACACTTTCCACCGTCATTTTCGAGAGCTTTAAAAATACTTTAGTCTGGTAAATGCTCGTTGAGTCAAGTGTAGAACTCACAGCGTGTACACTTTATGTTTAACTTGGCGACACACACATACTCAAGCTAGCGCATTAGCTATGTGCAAGCTGCTGAAAGTGCAGCTAATATGTATATTATGCTTGTTAGTTTCGAAGTGTCACTTCTTGAAGTGTCGGAAGCTTGTGTTTGAGCACACCCGGACGCTTTACTGAGCTATGTACATTAGGGTATCCGGTATTTTCCAAGTTGATTGTGTTTTTTGCAAAAGCCCACTGCAGTTCCAGTTTATGCCCCATAAGGATGCAATGTAAACAAGCCAGTTATTTTCAACATAAATTCTGACTTAATAATTTTTTTTCTCAGGAAATAACAAGGAAGTTTTTCAGATTTTGCATTAAGCAAGTAAATCTTCAACTTTGAATAAATAATTTGTAATTAAACATTTTATGCTTTACAGAAAGGTTCGACAATATTCCTTTAAAATTTGTACGCGGTTAAACCTGTACATTAAATGACCTGGGCATTTATACAAATGATTTATACATTCTGTGTTGCTCATACGACATGGTGTACTATATGAATGCAGTACATTTTATACATAACATTGTCTTAGTATAACTTTTAAAAGGTTTTATGAAAAAAGTTATTGAAATATTTATTATTTATAAGTTTTTTATTTACGTACTACTTTTATTAATATGATAAAAACTGAAGCTACAGGGTGCGTTTATAAAACTCCAATAAACTATGTACCCTAATGTACATAAATTGTATGTGTGAACGAAATCCGAACATTGTTCAGCAAACGAAAGGACATATACCCCAGAGAAATGTTCAAATGGTTTGTTGTTTAAAGTTATGAAAGCTCAAATGTATTTTAAAATATAAAATAACACTGGCTCTTTTATAGGGTTATTGGAAAAGAAGTTCACGGAAAAAAATTAAAAAAAAAGTACTCTTCCAGATTTGGCACTATACAACTTCTTTCCACTTCCAAGCGCAGGAGGAAAGATCTATCTTCACTTTCCTTAAATGAATATAGTTTGTCTTTCTTTCCTTTCTTAAATACCACCACTTGATAAAGTACTTTCAAGAAACAACCTGTTTTGGTTACATCAAAAAACATCTCAAAATCTATGAACTCTCCGTCAACCCGGTTGTGGAAAAGAAAGAAAGGTAGAGAGTAGTAGTGGTGCTGCATAAATCTGTGTACATATTTGACCCTTTCACCTACATTACAACTTATTAAAATAGCGTACAGACGTACTCATATATAGTATGTATATCCATATGCAGAAACGCCAGTAAGTCAGCATTGCAATTGAATATTTCAGTAGCAATCCACATTTCTGAGAAACACGCCAAAAACCGCATGCGGCAAGGAGTGCTAACTGCGGTTAATTCAGTGCTATGTAGATCCTGCACAAATATTATCTGCGACTTTGTCGAATATCTCGGCACACAAATGCCGTAATGCCACAATGATGTTAATGTTGTCCCAGTAAGAAATCAATTAGCAGAAAGAATAGTCCGAGACTTGGTTTGATATTGGGTCTGCATTTTTCATCACATTTCTTGTATACGAACTAATTTCCATTAAAGAAGGTTGCCACTTGATTCAATTGATTATATCACTACAAACACTTTACAATGTTTTATCGTTCTAAAACAACTTATCTTCCACATTACTACCACAAATTCCTAGCCGCTATTAACAAGAACACTACCCTATAATATCATACTTATATTCGAGTAAATGAACACGTGATTGCGGTTGCTTAGGTACATGCGTATTAAGACGGTTTGTCACACGAAAATGTGCATTACGTATAGGCGTAGTAAGGGTAGTGACAGCAACAAAACTCAATCCATATATTTAATTTACTAGCAGCCCGTCCCGGCATTGCACGGAGTAGACAATTATTTATTTTTGGAAATTTTGATATAAAATACTTTTTCCACAAATATTTTTATTTGTATTAAAAAAAGTCCCACAGTTATATTTGTATGTAAGTTTATTTATGTTCAATTTCTTTGATAGTTTAAGTGGCGGGCACTTTTGAAAAATTAAAAAATAAAAATTCAGTCATTTTACATATATTTTTGCCACTGCACGTGCTCAATTCTGCTACATAGCAGCGACAACGTGAATTCCTTACTTTGATTCTATCGGCTCTGTTAGCCGCCAAATCGAACATCATACAGAATTCAATTTACACCTTCTCTATACTTTACATTCTCTGGCCCGGCGCGCTTTTCAGAATGCATCGCAAACAACGGCCACGGCGCTATGGCGGTTTTGTTTACTTTTTGAATTTTTTAATTCGTAATATCTTTTGAATGGAAAGTCCAATTTAAAAACTATTTTATAGGTAGTTAAATGGTCTTGACCATAAAATAATTCATTTGGATAAGGATTAATATAAACACATAAATAGCATGGTTTGAATTTGGTTAGCATTTTCATTAATGTTTAAAATGAAAAAAAAGTTGTTGTAGTGACATAACTACAATAGTTGGACATATACTACCGCGGAGTTTTTTGTAGACATTATGATGTTCTTCATTATTTTTGTACATTATTTTGTTCTATCGTTAATTGTTTCGGCAGCGCATTCGACGAAAGACATTTGAGACTAATTTTTCTACTCCTTCGGTTACATTGTTCAAATTTTACCAAGGATCCCTAACTTTTTTCAAAATAAAATGTAGCCTATGTGAAATTGGAAGAATGTAGCAATCTATTGGTGGAAGAATTTTTTAAATCGGCCCAGTACTTTTTGAGCCTATTCATTACAAACATACAAACATACAAAAATAGGTGCAAATCTTTCCTCTTTATAATATTAGTATAGATATAACTCAGTAAAGTTGAATATATTTTTCCTGAACTGTTGCAAGTTATTGCATATTTATGTTAATTTTTGGGAAGTGCTGTACGCCTGTTTTCTGATGTTGCAAGCTCTTGGCACACCCACTCGCGGAGACTCTGCTATATAAATTTTATGAATTTGAGTGTATAAACAAGTATTTAAATTAGTGAATAGGAAGTAGATAAATATGTCTCTTAACACTATACTTACTTGAATTGATGGACCTCATAAAAATAAATCGATTTGAAAACTGGGAGATATACATATGTCGGAGAGCTATTGCAATTAACGAGCACCAGTTTCATTAAGAAGATAGCCATCGTGAGCTTTCCTGTTTCGACTTTATATACATTTTTTTTAAATAATATAAAAAAATGACCTTATATCCGGAAATTATCAGGTTCGGATGGGATCTTTCTATCTGCGTGAGCTGAAGTGTTTAAAGAGTGGTTCACATCCAAATAAATTTCTTCGACATATTAGATATGACAAGATATTATAAAAAAAATCACGTACGTTCAAAAATCTCTTATTTAATATTTTTGTTACCCAAAATTTTACTTCTCCTTAAGTAATATTTAATATCTTGAAAATTATTACTAAAATAAGAAAACACGTTAACTTCGACTGTACCGAAGTTAATATACCCTTCATAGGTACATTTCTTTTAGTAACTACGTATGTGTTCAGTTCATATGGAAGCTATATGCTATAGTAATCCGATTTGAACAATTTTTTCGGAGATTTTATTATTGCCTTAAGCAGTAATCCATGCCAAATTTCGTGAAGGAGAAAGTTTACCATGCAAGCATTTTATTCCGATCATTCATTCAAAGTTAATAATGTAATACGAGAACCGAGATAAAGCAAGCAGCGACAAGGCAACTACTGTCTAATACTTTAGATAAATCCAAGTATTCTCTTTCTGTAAGTTTAACAAATAAAGTGGAGAAAATTATATTTATAAATATAAGACGTCATATAAATAACATCTGAAAAAGTTACGCTCCCTAAATCAGGTAAGCAATTTGAATAATTATTTCACGGTACATAAGAAAATAATTAGAAATAAAATTTTAATAAAATCCATCACTCTTTCGAGTCTTCCACATGTAGAGCTTCCACATCCCTTGAGCAAAAGTAAATAGCGAGCAACGCTACTCTACAGACATTCTATGCGTAATATAAACTCATGAAGGCAACCTACTGTGGCACAGCAGGCTGACTGTTAATCCAATTTTAATATCCCACCAAGTGCCAGCAGAGCTGTTAATAACATTTACATTTGCCTTTAGAAATGCGAGTTTTTTAGCAAAATAATGAGGATAGAACGCGTATTAGGAAGGATACTCGTACTCAATTTCTAAGTGCTCTATTTTTCAGTTTTCTTCCAAAAATTTAGATGTGAGAGATATAACGAGGAACTCATGAAAAGAGAGTGCGTTAGCATTTATATATAAATAAATAGGTTATATATAAAAAGTAATTTTAACGGGCTCACCTATCTGAACCAACTCTTTAGGCGATGTTCAGACTATTTAGCAGGTGGTTGATGTAAAGTTTGTACAAAATCGGTTGAACGGCACGAAATAAATCTGTTGACCCTGTACTTGTACTAGATCTTGCAAGGCGTCATGCTATTTTGGCTGAAATGATGACTACTGCTTTTAATTACAACAGTTAGATTGGTTATAGTACGTACGCATATAATGGAATGTTGGCCGCATTTTGTCCAAGGCGAAACGCCCGGGATGTTTTGTGCTAATGGCAAAGTGACATTGTCAGCATTAAAAATTCTGCCCGAGCCATTTTAATCATTAATTTTTGAGACAGAATAGATTGTTTTCACTTCTGTATCGATTGAATATATGTAGTTGCCAGTCTATGTTGTTCACACAATTTGACTTTCTCAAGTTTGATTTATCAAATACGCATAAAAACGCCTGAAGAAAGTTAGGTAACATCCCAAAGAAAGTCTATAACAGACATTATATTGCGGAGAGCTTCAGAGTAAGATCTCTTTTTGAAGTGTTCCTACTATGTTAATCTTAGAATGGATCTATTTTTCATTACAGAGTATTTTTCTCCAGCCTACCCTAATGCATATAGATAGTTTTTCTGTCTAAATATACACATTTCCATGGTTATCTGATGCTCAGCGGGTAATTGTGGATATTGCGGCAGCGCAGTGATTGCAGCACAAAAGAATTTTCTGCAGTATGGTTGTTGCGCACAGAATATTTCCCAGCTGTCCTAAGTCAGAAGATGATCTGCGGTTTTGTAATAATTCATCTTTCTGGCCTACTAACAAGTAGGGTCTTAACGGACAACCGAAATAAGCTCATAGCTCGGCACAGGCCGGTTAAAAACAAATGAAGCCTGCACAAATCTCCTATTCACACACATACATACAAACACATATTTGCTTATTCACATAAATCAGAAAAACTTGACAAATATAGCACACAGTATAAAGGGTTTGGATTTGAACCGAATAAGCACACACAGGTCTATGGTATACATATGTATGTGTGATAGACTAATGCGTACATAAGTATGTATTGGAAGTTTCGGGTGGTTTTGAATGTCGTTGAAATATGTTGTGCCTACAGCAAAATTTGTTGCGCAATCAGCGTGACCTTTGTTTACAATTCTACGCTTCCACAGATTTTTTAAACTTACATAACCTTTTACATTCAGACAAATGGGTGTGAAATCACTTAAAATGATGAGTGTGGGGTATAATTTTTCAAGATACGAATGGAAACTGCTGCGCAGGAAATGCAATTGCTTGGAAAGCTTATGAATTTTTTCCTGAGTCCATTTAGGTAAATATTGTACGCAGCCGAGTTCATGCAAATAAAGGTTTAAAAAATGGTATGAAATTTATTATTTGTGTTATGCTATCATTTTATCAGTTACAAAAGCGACATTTCGTGGGCTTGCCAATATAATTCGAGCTCCTGAGATTGAGCTGAGATAAAATGTCATACATTCTGGTAATGAAATTCCTTGTTCTTAACCAATTGCATCAATTCGTAAAGTTTAAGTCACACCCACGTCAAGCTCATCTAGTAAAAGCGTCATGTTTTTGAATAAAATGTTAATAACATACCAACGCATACATAGAAAACTGAGGTTATAAAGTGCACTGGAGAAAGTAATAAACTTTAAACTACTTTGTTTAATGATTGCACATCTCTTCCGCTCCCAAATGTATGTAGCATATACATGCGGCCGTAAACTTAAAAGTTTTATCAAGATTAAATATTTAGCAACCTCGTACGACTAGAGGCACATTTCAAATTCCATACATGCCAGTTATGTTCGTATAAAGCATGGAGTGTTAAAGCCGTGTGAATTCTCATTGCCCGCTTCTGCATTTGGTACATGAGATTTGTATTAAATAATTAATAGCAGCTATCATCTCAGCACGTGCAGGTTTAATAATTTTTGTTCGTACATAGCGGTTGCTTGAGCCTTAGTTGGAACATAACTGTAATTTGTTTAGTGTGTTGTTAGTGAAAACGCCGGAGTGGGCTAGGTTTATGGCTTTTATGCAACATTAAATCACAATTTTTTTGAAAATCTCAATGAAATAATTCAACAATGGATGTGCTGAACACTTCTCACAACCGGAGCAAAAGGAGAAAATATTTGACTCTTTCTTTAGTTGATTGGTTCATTGTTCCGTTCAAATTATTTCCTATTACATTCAATATTCAAAGAAACGGCGTACTATAAGTAATTTATCAAAGCGCTGGGTGTCGGTGGATATTAGTTTAGTTACATTTGTTGCAAATTTCCGCCACTTGATATGGAAAAGTTGAGAAGTGCACTATTTTTGGTCATGAAATACGATACTGCAAAAAAAAACATTTTATTTTTTTTTTTGTGGGGGAATATCCTTTAGTAATCTAATAACTATGTTGGGATTTGTTCCCAAATCAATTTCGTCAGGAAGTCTATTGATGCTTGATTTCTTGGCCAGCGTATATTTCAATGTTTTAATTATATCCAGATTTATCAGCCAAAACATACAACTTTAATTTTTTTTTTTTGAATTTATTCACTGACATAGTGTCCTGTATTAATTTGTTGCCTACTACAAGTATTGGCGTCCAATATCTTCGAATATTAGGGATTTGGGGAATAAGTAAGGAATAGAAATCACAACCAATATCCCTAAAAACTTTTTCAAATCTTGTTTGTCTACATCTTTAATTTTTTTTGGGTATTTGGGGTGAATATATTTGATTTGAAAAAAAAAATATATATATGTATATAAAAAGTATTTGCACGAGCCAGAAAGTTTTAAAAAATCTGATCTCAATTTACATTTTTTATATATCAGAAAGAAGTTTACTCTTTACTACGTATATTCATAAAAACTCTACCAAAGGAGAATAGTTATAACTTACAGTTTTCATTTGGTGAAAAAACTGTAAAGTAAACAAGGTAGTAAAGAAAGGGTGAAAGGGCGACCAACCATTTAATACTCCTCCAACTTGGAGAAATGAATGCCAAGGAAATAAAGTGTACAATGTCAACCAATGGATCGGAATTAAAGGAATTTTATATGTGTAAACATATACTATATATAACTCCTATACTGACAGACACATAAGATTTGTTCTTCTTCTCTATTTGCCAATTCGTATTCGAATATTGATGATCATATATAGAATTTAATAATGTGTACAATATTAATTAGCTCAATACAATAATGTAATGTTTGCATGTTATATATAACTATTGTATATTAAAAAACAAAAGATCACAGACTTTTTTATTATCGCAGAATATTTCTCTCTATCTCTTGCTACATCTATAAGGTTGCCAACGTTCTGGATTCCTGTCCATTCTCGAATGTTTCGAAGCCACGAAAGTTGTTTACGGCCAATACCTCGTTTTCCTTAAATTTTTCCTAGGATAATTATTTGTAGAAGCTCATACTTAGAGTTCCTCATTATATGTCCTAGGTAGGCTGTTCTTCTTTGTTCTGCAGTCTTTAACAGCTCTCTATTGTGATTCACTCTTCTCAAAACTTCACTGTTTGTAACTCCATCTGTCCATGGGATTTTTAGGATTCTTCTCGAATAGCTCGAAGGACTCTAGCTTGTTCATATCTGTGATTCTTAGAGTCCACGTTTCCATCGAATATAGAAGCACTGACCAAACATAGCATCTTAAAAACGTATTATGGCTGTGATGTTGAGGTCATGGCTACGTAATATGTTTTTGTATTTGAGAAAAGACATTTTATTTATTTTGAACAATCCTAACTTTCATTGATCTGACAACCAAGGTACGAGTACTTGAAATTTTTGACACTTTCGATTGGATTATTATTAATCATGAGGTGTGTGCCATTGTATATGTTTTTCTTACTAATAATCATGTACTTCGTCTTGTTTATGTTAATGCGTAAGCCATATTCGACAGTACGTAAGTTAACTCGGTTTACAAGTCCTTGTAATGCCATCAAGCTATCGGCTATAAGTGTAGTGTCATCTGCATAGCGTATATTATTGATGAAAATGTCATTCACTTTCAAACCTTGATTAATACTGGTTATTGATTCTTGAAATAATAATTCCGAATATATTATATGTTAAATAACAAGGATGACGGAATACATCCTTGTCTTACACCTCGTGAAATAGATATTTTTTCGGTTATGTCACCATTGATGCTTACATGGGCAGTTTGTTGGCAATATAGATATCTTTTGCTACGAATTTCTTTGTCAATCTATTCCCATAGAATTAAGCATTTCCATAAGTTTATCGTGTTTAATGGTGTCGAAAGCTTTCTCATAATCAATAAAGCATAAAAAAATTGTTAGAAAAACGAAAATCATAATATACATAGTATTTGGGAGTTAGCATCGACCCAATTTTATCTATTAATTATTATCACGCCATATACTAAAAAATGTTTTCTGAGCTTCATTAAGGTACCTCACATACAATCACAAACGATATGTAGCAAATTCCATCCGAATGTTCGAAAATACTGGTAACAGTTTTATGGGGGCTATGTCAAGTTTTCGCCCAATTCTTTCTATTTTAGCCACAAAAATATACTGTTATGAGTAAACCAAGTTCTGTAATTTTCATTGAGATAACTCAAATATTAACCGATATATGCGACATAAAGTCACCTGGAAGTTCGAAAATCTCTATATTAGGTATATGGGTGCTCAGGGAATTATTGATTGATTCAGGCCATTTTTGATGCACAAAATTACTACTGTGAGGAACGAATCCTGTCCGAATTTCAATTGTATATCTCACACATTGCATGTTATTTTCGGCCAAAAATCAACTATAGATACTGGGGTCAACATATTCGGTACCCAGAGTCTTGAACAGTTTCGTTTGAATTTGAACAATTTTTGTACATTAGATAATTATTATTGCAGAATCTTATCCCGTTATAATAATTATTTCTTGGTTTGTGTACTGGAAAGTAAAAGAATCAAGAAAAATTTAAAATTATGCTATATTGGAAGTAGGCGTGGTTGTAGTCCGATTTCGCCCATTTTTACACTGTGATATATACAAATAAATTATTAAAGCGACAAGAGCGATAGAAAAATCGCATACTAATTAAGAGAGTCAAAACTTTTTTAATGAGCTAAATTTGCAACTCCGCCAATTAAATTAGTGGTTGTTGTGAAACACGTAATTAAATGAAGTTTAGCACTTTTAATTGACGGTTTGTCAGAAGTAAGCAGAGCAGTTCGTTAACGAAAACCATAATTGGAACAACAGCAACAGCAAAAATACCAACTGACTATAACAACCAACAAAAAAGTCGTAACGATAAAATGTGGCAAAACCAATATATCCGGGGCAACGGAGAGCAACTTTTTCCACGTTAAAAACAGTGCGGGTAAAAGCTCCGAAAGTGATCACAAGAGACAAAATGGTCCGTTCGCAACGGTCACTAATGTTTCGACGGCAAAGCCGCAATGCAATGCCAGTGCACAGTATTTTATTGCTTTACACTTTTTCACTTTTCACTTTTTTTCCTGATTTTTTACACCTTCATTTGCAATTCCACGATGTCGCCAATAATGTCACACTTCAACCCTCTAGCTGTGAAAAAAATTGGAAATTATTCCGGTCTGCACTAGGTGGCACATTTGAGGGCGACGCGCTGAAAGCGGACTGCGAAATTAGCGTGGCAAGATGCAAATACAGATGAGAGTGCGATAAAATAATTTAAATATTTGTTGCAGTGATAAAACGGCACATAATGCTAACTAAGTTAACTGAAGCTTAAGGTAAAAACTAAATTAAGCTTCTTTGGTAGTATGCGGAATTCCTCACAAGTAATATTTCAATGAATTTCATTTGCTTACTTTTGCATAAATAAGTTTAAATGAAGGTAGATGATTATGTGTCGCGAAATTTAGTTGAATTTAGTTATTTTAAATACAGGGTAGGCCATTTAAAGTTGACCCATCTGGCAACGCTGTAACTTTTAACAGCGCTGACAAATCGGCTAATGTCATACCGCGTTAGAAGCGTCATTCGAAGGCAATTTATACCATGGAACAGTACACTCCAAAAGAACGCGCTGAAATTGTTCAGCTTTATATTCAAAATAACTTTTCAATTGTGTTAACTCAACGTGCGTTTCGCAAAAAAAATAAAGTGAAAAGTGCTCCAGTTAAGAACACAATTAAGTCTTTATACGCAAAATTTGTGAACACCGGTAATCTCAGTAATGCCAGTCATGCATCCAGACAACGCACAACGTTCTGATGAAAATATCGAAGCTGTATGAGCCAGTATTGAGGAGACTCCATCGACATCGAGTTATCGCCACTCTCAGGAATTAGACATCTCTCGCACCACTCTCCGACGCATAATTCATAAAGATTTGAAGATGTTTCCATATAAAATTCAAATGGCACAAAAACTAAACCCAGCTGATTATCCGCGACGCCTTAATTTTGGCAAATGGGCAAATGGGTCAACTTTAAATGGCCTACCCTGTAATTTAGTGTCTATAATGATTCTTGGATATATGGTCACGTCGAATATGTTATATGAAGACCAGTCTCTCTGCTTAACGAACCTTAACTTTTACATAAAGGCATATATGTGTATGACTTTGTATGTATGTCAATTTGCGTTTTTTCAAAAATACATATATGTGACCTGGTCTACGAAAAGGGAGCTAACGTGCGAAAACTAGCTTTCTGGGAAACAGCTGTTAAAAATAAACAACTCGTTTTCGTTTTCTCATTAATTGTTCTCCTTTTTTCACACCTAAGCCCTCTTTCCGTAGACCAGGCCACATATGTTCTTAAAGATGATTTGCAAGGTAAATTTCTTTAATTTTGTCTCTTAAACGGTTTAGCAAAACCTCTCGAAATTTCAACAATGCCTCTATGCATAGGATAAACCAATAATGTTTATGGTGTGCAAATCAGATTGTTTATTCTGGATCTATATGTCTAAAACTCTATAAGTCGCTCATAATTCCCGTCCTGCTATATGGTGCAGAGGCTTGGACGATGACAACAACCGATCAGTCGACGTTGCGAGTTTTCGAGAGAAAAGTTCTGCGAAAGATTTATGGTCCTTTGCGTGTTGGCCACGGCGAATAACGCATTCGATGGAACGATGAAAAGTACGAGATATACGACGACATTGACATAGTTCAGCGAATTAAAAGACAGCGGCTACGCTGGCTTCGTCATGTTGCCCGGATGGACCAAAATACTCCAGCTCTGAAAGTATTCGACACAGTACCCGCCGCAGGAAGCAGAGGAAGAGGAAGACCTCCACTCCGTTGGATGGACCAAGTGGAGAAGGACCTGGCCTCACTTGGAATATCCAATTGGCGCCACTTAGCGAAGAGAAGAAACGACTGGCGCGTTGTTGTTGACTCGGCTATAATCGCGTAAGCGGTGTCTACGCCAGTAAAGAAGAAGAAGATATGTCTAAAGGATCAGTTAGTCTTAGAGTATTACGAACAGTTGAAAAGCCGTACCTTTTTAATGCAGCTTTGGTTGTTACGTGCAACTTTTAGATTCACCAGGGAATCTTATTTCGTGCCTATGTTGTGAAAGTAAAAGTCAATAAAAAATATTTATTCTGAAGGAAGAGTGAAAATTTTTAGTCAGTAAAATTTAGAGAATGCCGGACAATATAAACGTACTCATACTCTACTAAACTACTCAAATAATCAACAATTTACTAATTAATGATGAATTTACTGATATATTTGTTTAACCACAGGTTTACATGCAAAGACAAAGTTCTATTTATTCATTTACTTATTGGTTTGCATTCAACTTAATTAACCAAAACAAAATCCGCCTGAATGACCAACAAAATACAAAAGTGAAACCAGAATTCGTGGTATATCAGCTAAAACACTGAGCTCGTTTAATCCTTTCAACAAGAGAGAACAAAGTAAAATGCTCAAAAGCCAGATAATTGAGAGAAATGCTCTAAGAGATGAACTAGTTGCAAGGAAAACAACAAAACTGCAAACAAACATTATATACTGAAATATATTGCATATCACCATAATACAATTGGCAACCACATGCTATCACGCTGGTGTTGCAACTTTGCTGCTAGTCCTTGAACAAGAATTTCCCTCTGTATATCAGTAATAAAGACTCGCTAGCTGCAGTTGTTGCAGTAACGAGCAAGTATTGACAAAAAAAGAGAGAATCGACTTGTGTTTTTAGTAATCACTTTTGTTGCAGCTCTTAATGAATACAGGAGTTGGACTGGCAAACCAAATTGGTTGGGTGCAATTTTTGCAACCGAATATCCATTTCATTTTTCCCTTCAATTGAGTACTTACTTTTGTTCCTTTGCCTTTGGCATTTTTAAACCGCGTCGATTGCCACAGGCTGACATTTTCAATTTCTATGGAAGGTCGTTCGGCTCGTTTTTTTAAATACAATTAGGCATTCTTGCTTGGCATAAAGATTTAAGCTCGCAGCAATATTGAATGTTCGCAGCACTTTTAGCAAGAAGTTTTCGCTCTTTAATTGCGGCGATATGAACATGAATGGGTAAAAGCATTGAATGCCATAGGGCAGGGGATATAAATTTATTTTCGATTTGAAACCACGAGTTCATTTGATAAGTCAGTGAAGCTATTGTCTCTTAGTACTTGCGCTTTTGTGAGCTTTTCACAGATATGTTAATAATTTATATTGCGTCTTGAAAATTCCTTGTTAGTAAAATGGACCCAACTGCATTTTATATTTTGCGATCAGAAATTGTCCCGGCTCACTAAATGTATGAAAAAGCTTTACTATTTTGGAAATGTTATTTAAATTAATATAAAAATATAGGCTTATCAATCTTTCCATACATTTTCTGGTAATATACTCTACTAATATTATATCTCATGAGTTTTTCGATTATTTTGGAAATCTTTTTAGGCTATTTACTTTAATATGTCATAGTGATTCAAAATTATAAGATGTTTCGAAAAGTGTCCATCCCATATAAAATTTTGTGAAATTAACTTGTGTTTACTTTCGTCAAAAACTGTTCGCCTTGGTGTCTTATTGATGACATTGATCTTTCCTAATTTAAATAGGCTAAACATGCAATCTGGAGGATGGAGTTATGTGTAGAAGTTCACGCAAGTGAGGAAAGTTCTCTGATCGCCATTCACTTGGGAGTGGCCAGAAACGATTCTTTTACATATGACTCAAGCAGCTCACGACTTCCGGTCTCTGACCAAGTATCCTCTGGGTAGCCTAAGAACATCCGTTTGAAGGCGAGCTAAAGTGAGAAGGCGAAAAATCCCCTACTTAGGGTTGTGCGCTGGGTTTGGGACCCGCCACGTAAAAAAACGCACCAATGAAAACCAACAATCAGCCTCGGATGAGAGACCCCCCTTTTGATGACGACCATGGCAAGCAAAATAAGGACTACGAATTGAGGGCATGCACATGGAATGTCCGGTCCCTTAATTGGGAAGGTGCCGCTGCCCAGCTGGTTGATGTCCTCGTAAAGATAAAGGCTGACATCACCGCCGTCCAAGAAATGCGATGGACGGGACAAGGACAGAGACGAGTAGGTCCTTGTGACATCTACTACAGTGGCCATATAAAGAAGCGCAAGTTTGGTGTTGGATTCGTGGTGGGAGAGAGACTCCGTCGCCGAGTACTATCATTCACTCCGGAGAATGAACGTCTAGCCGCAATCCGCATCAAAGCGAGGTTCTTCAACATACCGCTGATTTGCGCCCACGCCCCGACGGAAGAGAAGGACGATGTGACCAAAGATGCCTTTTATGAGTGCTTGGAGCGCACTTATGAGAGATGCCCCCGCCACGATGTCAAAATCGTGCTTGGTGACTTCAACGCCAGGGTGGGCAAAGAAGGTATCTTTGGCACTACGGTCGGTAAATTCAGCCTCCACGAGGAAACATCCCCAAATGGGTTGAGGCTGATCGACTTCGCCGGGGCCTGAAATATGGTTATTTGTAGTACTAGATTCCAGCATAAGAAGATACATCAAGCTACCTGGCTGTCTCCGGATCGAAAAACGACCAACCAGATCGATCATGTTGTGATAGACGGAAGACACGTCTCCAGTGTTTTAGATGTGCGTGCGCTCCGAGGTCCTAACATCGACTCGGACCACTATATTGTTGCAGCCAAAATTCGCACCCGCCTCTGTGCAGCAAAAAACGCACGCCAACAAACACAAGGAAGGTTCGACGTCGAGAAGCTGCAATCACAACAGACAGTCGAACGATTTTCTACTCGGCTTGCACTCCTGCTCTCTGAGAGCACTCGTCAACAACTCGGTATAAGGGAACTGTGGGACGGCATCTCAAACTCCTTACGTACAGCTGCAACCGAAACCATTGGTTTTCGGAAAGTGCAAAAGAACAGCTGGTACGACGAGGAGTGCCGTGTCGCAGCGGAGAGAAAACAGGCTGCCTACCTCGCAACGTTACGATCAACCACAACACGTGCGGGATGGGATAGATACCGAGAGTTGAAGAGGGAAGCAAGACGCATTTGTAGACAGAAAAAGAAAGAGGCCGAAATGCGTGAGTACGAAGAGCTTGATAAGCTGGCCAACAGGGGTAATGCTCGAAAATTCTACGAAAAGATGCGGCGGCTTACAGAAGGTTTCAAGACCGGAGCATACTCTTGTAGAACCCCCAAAGGTGATCTAGTCACCGATTCCCAAAGCATACTTAAATTATGGAGGGAACACTTCTCCAGCCTGCTGAATGGCAGTGAACGTACAACGCCAGGAGAAGGCGAACCCGATTCCCCAATCGATGACGATGGAGCAGACGTTCCATTGCCCTACCATGAAGAGGTTCGAATAGCAATTGCCCGCCTGAAGAACAACAAAGCGGCAGGGGCCGACGGATTGCCGGCCGAGCTATTCAAACACGGCGGCGAAGAACTGGTAAGGAGCATGCATCAGCTTCTTTGTAAAATATGGTCGGACGAAAGCATGCCCAACGATTGGAATTTAAGTGTGCTATGCCCAATCCATAAAAAAAGAGACCCCACAATCTGCGCCAACTACCGTGGGATTAGCCTCCTCAACATCGCATATAAGGTTCTGTCGAGCGTATTGTGTGAAAGATTAAAGCCCACCGTCAACAAACTGATTGGACCTTATCAGTGTGGCTTTAGACCTGGTAAATCAACAACCGACCAGATATTCACGATGCGCCAAATCTTGGAAAAGACCCGTGAAAGGAGAATCGACACACACCACCTCTTCGTCGATTTCAAAGCTGCTTTCGACAGCACGAAAAGGAGCTGCCTTTATGCCGCGATGTCTGAATTTGGTATCCCCGCAAAACTAATACGGCTGTGTAAGCTGACGTTGAGCAACACGAAAAGCTCCGTCAGAATCGGGAAGGACCTCTCCGAGCCGTTCGATACCAAACGAGGTTTCAGACAAAGCGATTCCCTATCGTGCGACTTTTTCAACCTGCTTCTGGAGAAAATAGTTCGAGCTGCAGAACTCAACAGAGAAGGTACCATCTTCTATAAGAGTGTACAACTGCTGGCGTATGCCGATGATATTGATATCATCGGCCTCAACACAAGCGCCGTTAGTTCTGCTTTCTCTAGACTGGACAAGGAAGCAAAAGAAATGGGTCTGGCAGTGAACGAGGGCAATATCTCCACTATCACTCATAATTCCCGTCCTGCTATATGGTGCAGAGGCTTGGACGATGTCCACAACGGATGAGTCGACTTTGCGAGTTTTCGAGAGAAAGGTTCTGCGAAAGATTTATGGTCCTTTGCGCGTTGGCCACGGCGAATATCGCATTCGATGGAACGATGAGCTGTACGAGATATACGACGACAATGACATAGTTCAGCGAATTAAAAGACAGCGGCTACGCTGGCTAGGTCATGTTGTCCGGATGGATGAAAACGCTCCAGCTCTGAAAGTATTCGACGCAGTACCCGCCGCGGGAAGCAGAGGAAGAGGAATACCTCCACTCCGTTGGAAGGACCAAGTGGAGAAGGACCTGGCTTCGCTTGGAATATCCAATTGGCGCCAAGTAGCGAAGAGAAGAAACGACTGGCGCGCTGTTGTTGACTCGGCTGTAATCGCGTAAGCGGTGCCTACGCCAGTAAAGAAGAAGAAGAAAACATGCAATCTTAATAACAAATTAATTTAATAAACTACCATATGTAGAACTTCAGATTTATCTCTATTTTGTCTCTTTATTGGGATGAGTTTTTGGTTAAAAATTATGTCAAAAAGTGTGTTTGTTAATTGGCCACATAGATTATTTGATATGATTCAATTTCTAGAGGTATTCAAACGAATGAAAAAGGCTAATAAACCAGCTACGACCAAATAAATAGAAACTAACTTTCGGAATTTTAGTCCTAAGATAATGCAGGCTTTGCAGTAAATTGAAACCGAGCTTGGGAACAATATCTTGCCAAATGCAATAATATAAAAGTCTTGCGGTATTTTCGCTAGTTGGCGCTGAAAGCGCGTAGTTCTAGTTTTATTCGTCGCATCGGGTCATGCTATACCTTTTTGGAAAGCTCATTTCATGCGCTAAAACGTGTTTGATTGATTATTGTTTCTTATAAGTCGTTCGTGAGTTATAGCGTCGCAAACATGGAGCAAAATAAAGAGAAAATACGGCATATTTTACAGTACTACGATAAGGCAAAAATGCATCTCAAGCCGCCAATAAAATTTGTGCAGTTTATGGACCCGATACAGTTTCCATTTCCACCGCACAACGATGGTTTCAACGTTTTCGTTCTGGTGTAGAGGAGGTCGAAGATGCGCCACGCTCCGGAAGGTCTGTCGTTGAAAATTGCGATAAAATCGCTGAATTGGTCGAAAGAGACCGGCATAGTAGTCATCAAACCGTTATAAACCATTTGAAGAAGCTTGGAGTCACTAAAAAGCTCTATGTATGGGTGCCACAGAAACTGATTCAATAAAAATACCGCAAGACTTGTGGTATGTGATTCAAAAAGCTGATCTGCCGACCGAATTGTAAAAGACAAGGATGTGGAAATGTTTTCAGTTGTTTGGAAAAGTCATATGAGGATGAAAAGCATTCAGTGTTAGTGCTGGGAGCATATATATCCACAAATCACTACAACATATACTTAAAGTTCGCATCCACTCTATTGAACATACCCATATCAGTCATATGATTAGTGTTTTTTGTAAAATGTTTCCTAACATGAATATTGGATAACAAACTTTCACTTAGAGTTAATTGAAAGCCGTCTGAACAGAGTCATATAATTGGAGTTTGAAAGACGAAAGTTGTTGTAACATTTCTGAAACTCATTTAAAACTACTACATTTTTAATTTAAACTCAATAATATACGATTGGTGGGCTTACCGTTGAATAATATAGATCACCTAAAGAGTTCTAAGTTTACTGACCTACATTATTTTGTTACATTATTCTCTTGGGACTTTTATTCAGTTAAGAACACACTTCTTTTGTAACAGAATATTCCAACAAAATTTACAAAAGAGGTATTCTCCAAGCAGTGCCTAATTTACCTCTTTTCTCATCAAATATTCATAACGTATAGGGAGTGCTCAGCAATAATGTGTCACATCCCACGTAATCATGATCATAATTTGACAACGCATTTTCCGCAATCAGCGCACGGCGGGAAGCCAAACCAAAATGACTTACGAATCATAAAACAATCAACAATATTTTCCATAACATTAACAATACCAATAACACATCATAACATACCTTTAATGTTGGCAAAAGTGGCACACCACAAGTTGCTCGTTCAATATGTACCTGCCTTACATTTTCTCTAACACTTGTTTTTCTTACTTACACCGTTACAGCAGAGGGTGACAAAAAGTAAGTCATTTCTGCATTTATATGTGTGTGGGTTGGTGTGTTCGTAAGAGTGTTTGTGCTTCTTCCGTTTTGAGTTTTTGCTAGTGCACTCTTGATGTCACTGCCGAGGTCAACATTCAAGCGTGTACATGCCGTATGTATGACATAAGTTGCCTCTCGAGTTGCAAAAATTCAAGACTCGGGACTGAAGATTCTTGCTTCCGATGTTGCGTTTGACTTTCTTCCTTTGTACTCGTTTCATTTTTAATGCCCACTCAAGTGCTTGGATGTTGTTATAGTGGCAATTATTGCTGTTGTTGGCTTTGTGAATATTTGAAATTTAACGCCTCCTCCACTCTCTTCTTGTCCTTTGAACAAGTTGTGCCTCTTTGGTCTCCATTGACTCGTTATCGCATTTGACGTCTTTCGTGTGGCGGCTGCTGCGATTTTGCATCAGATTAGTTCTATTCTTTAATTTATGTCTTATATTTAATGACATTATTATCAGCTCTCCTTCTTTATTGTAAGGCTCTTCAGCTTTTCTTGGCTTGTTCTTGGTATTTGGATGGCTTATATTAATCGATTCACTAGAGGGCGCCATCGATTTTTTCTTTTATGGTGCTTCATTGAAGTTTCCGGTCAATTGTTAAAGCGTAGAAGAAATTGCGTTTGTACAGAGGACGATCAAAATTGGTGGTATATAATAACATATAACAATAAAATAAAAAACGTTGAGTTTTTTATTTAGAGAGGGTGCATGTGCAGCATAAAGTGAGCAATGAATATGAGTTTGAATAGCAAAAATGAGCAAAAAATAGTAAGACTTCACTCCTAAATTTTAAGTTCCTAATTTATTCTTCAAAATCGATGTAATCCCGTTTGACACCAATAAACTTGTCTCACTTCTGCAATATTTGAGAAAAATTCGCGAATATTCAATGCAGTATGGAACGAGCTTTCTCTTTTTTTCTGATTACGATCCAGTTACATTAGATATTAACTATAGCTTGGAATTAAGATTGTATTTTGTTTCTTGTTATTGAAATATATAAGAAATAAATTATTACTAAGAATAACTATTTATTTGTAGCCCTGGAAACACTATCAGCATTATTTTTATCTATGTTATCTACCATCCGGGAAATTTTGTAACCCTCGGAAAGAATTATTACTGATGCTTACAAACAAATAACTTCTAACCTCACAAACACACTATCTGGTAGTCCCAAGGCACACATAAAAATACACACTGAAGCATCAAATGAAAACAGAGCTTTACTTAATGCAACAATTTTCGATTATAGAAATATGTCCGACTCTATGAATGTAACTGTCTATTTATGCACGGCTGCTTACCCTTTGGTTTACCACAAAATTTGCTCCTAAATAGTTACACACGTGGTCAGGTCACACAGACACATATTTATAAACATATGCACACATACTGGCTTTCTGCAACATTTCTGCTTTCGCACTCATTTGTCCAATCGCAGTCATATTTAATACCCCTTTTGTTTTTGTTTTTGCTTCGTTTGTAGCTCTGTGTTATATTTTAATCTAAACACTGTCACCCGTATGACATTTACCTTGCTCCTTTCCCATTTACGTATTCACCTTCACATCTGCCTTCCACTGTAGCTTTTGCTTTCAGTTTAGAGGAATTTGCTCCGTTTTTTTTTTTTTGTTGAAGAGCTCTTTCATTCGGATTTTACGTTTACAATACACTAAGCCAAGAATAATACTGTTTTTATTTCCGGTAAATATGTTTACACTGTGAGAAATTATTGCTCCGCTACTGTTCATCAGCTTTTAAGTTTTTAGAGTAGAATTTGATACACATTTATTGAAACTTTAAACAACAAAATTATATTGTAATCTTCAATCTCTCAAATGGAAGCTATCATCCATTAGTCTGAACGTTACTTCACTGGATCTCTCCAGCTTCAATTTTATACCTGAGGAGATTGAAATTAAATAGTGTCCGGTAGATAATTTGTTTGACTTTGCATATCGGACGACTGTAGCATATAGCCGTCATACAGACTTCATTATTAGAAGAGTTTTTCTGGAAATGGCACAAGAGCATATTTCCATGTACACGGAAATTGTAAACACTAAAGAGATAGGCAAACACATACACGTAGACATACATATATATATTTTTCAGTATATATAACTGTACATACATACGTCAACATAAAATATATTCACTGCACTTTGAGCGCTCCATGCACGAGTATACTATATGTTTCAGTATGCTCCACGCTTGTGAGAGCAAATAAAAAACAGCAGGGCAATTACAATTGCAGTTGCAGTGGCAAAAACTAACAGCAACAACAATAGAAGAAGCAGCGAAGAAATTGCAAAAACAGAATGGAAATTTGCTGTGCAACAGCAAAGAAAAGCAAAATAATAATGCAAAAACAACAGCATTAATAGAAAAAAGGTGTGAAGGGACCGGTTACCTATGGACTTTTGTATGCGCATACGCTCGTAGCTTAACGGTTTAATAAATAATTCCACTAGCTTTTAGTTACAGCTTTAATCGCAAGTGCAGACCTTCACAGGCATTCAGTATTTACAATTACAAAAATATACTTATACTACTATACGAGTATATACGTAGATACATTTTTTAGAACTTTTAAATATTTAGAAAAATTTAATTTGCAAAAATATTTTTAACGATAACTTGCAAAACATCAGAGTATGGTGTAGAAACCACATAGATTTTAAGATTTTTAACTTGATGAGAATGATAAGTTTATGAGAGATGTGTTTGGTGGCATAATTTGGTGATAATTGTTTGTCGTGGGTGAGTGTTTTTGAATGGTACAAATTATTCAAAGATGGTCGAGAACACATTGACGACGAACCTCACTCAGGACGGCCATCAACATCAAATAATGATCAACACGCCAATAAAAATGGAAATTGGAGCTTGCGAGTCGACGATTAACAGAAAGATATCTTACTAGCATTATTGAAATAGACACGAGCTATGAAACCCATTTTGAAAGATTATTTGTGCCTAAGAAAAGTGAAAGCACGATTGGTTTCCAAATCACTACATTTTTTCGAAAAACAGCGTCACTTTTTCGTCTGTGAAATAATGCTTTCCAACTACAAAGATGTTAAGAAATATTGTGCCATAACGGTTGTGTTCGTTTGATTTAGCTCCGTGTGATTTCTGGCTATTGAGCAAACTTAAACGACCGACTGTGATAAGCAATTTGTGCACGCACGCGATAATACGCATCAGCGATTATAAGTGCTCCACAGCGTACGAGTGCTTCGCCTTTCGCACATGCGTGTTTTCTTCGAATGTAAGTAAACATATAGACCCACACAGCTTGTATATAGCGTGTGAAACTGTGTGTGGTTGTACAAATATTTACTTTCTTACTTATAATAACGAAGTAATCAAACGTTTATTTGCATTTTGCTAAATTTATATGGCCGGCATAAGTGCTTAGGGAAGTTGAGCATTATTCAGCATTTATTTGAATCGCTAATACGATAATAATGCTAAACTTCACAACTCGTTAAAACCAAATGTACATATTTGCACGCAATTTTTAATATTCAGTCACACGCATGTCAGTTGAAGTACGATTATGTGACAAGGCGGTAGGGGAAATAACCAACTAATTCCTTTCGCGATACAATTAAATATTACCTAGAAAACCGGGTTGATTTAGACAAGCTTTAGTGGCACAAGCGGCTTTGATATCATTAAACTCTGTTAGAGTTTCATCAAAGAAGGTTGAAGAATGCCATGATATTTCGTCGAATCTAACTTCCTGTTTCAAGGCCAAACCACAATGGTTTCCAGGTCATACATATTAGTATGGACGGTAGCTGTGAAGCGTATAAACTAATGAGAGCTGTTTACACCTGGTAGATATTCAGTCGATAGGTATATTAAATACATACATATAGCATTGCCTAACAACATACTACCTAATTTGCTATTAAACGGTTCCCAAATATTATGATTTACTTTACTAAAAGTTGAATAATATATTAGTTTCAAACTTCAAAATCTGTAATTATTTTCTGGCAACATGAAAAACTCAGATCTTTCAAGCTTTTAAGGTAATAATATTCAACAGTAGTACCTCACTACTTCATAATAAAATATCGGCAAGCTGAAGACTAAGGTTTTTAATGACAAAATCAATTTTATGCTGTAATTCTATCATAAATTTTCGGCAAAAGTTTTGTATGGTAATCTGTCGTCTGATATTACTCACACGCCCAGATAAACAGCGCTTTAATGCGTGGAGAATTCAAGCCTTTCTTTTGGTAACAGAGTTTAGTATGTTTTGCAATGAAAATAATTTTTGTTTATTAGGCACTTACCTGCGCGCTTATTGGAAATGAAATTGAAACAAATGTACACAGAAATAATGTAGAAGATGCAAATAAGTAGGAAAATATCCTGTTAGCCCTATTACTTTTACATCACAACAAATTTATATATCAAATAAATAGTACTATCATAAGTTTAATGCAACATATCCTTCAAAAACAACAAATGACATCGAACGAGAATAAAGAGTGCTAGCCCAAACTCTGTATGACTTTGTACTGCACCCATATAAATTTTTCTAATAATTGAAATTAAAATATAGCAGAAAGGTAAAACCATGAAAACTGTATAATTGTCCCAAAAGAGGGATTTAGTTCTTGTTTTGAAAACGGCAGACGTTACAGAAATGAAATTATTTTTCTAAAAAGATAAAGAATTAAAGCTTATAAAAGCTGATTCTTTCTTTGTCACTTTGAAAATAAAAGACATTTCTGAATAAAATAATATTGACATGAAAACTCGAAAAGTCATTAACACAAAAACACTTTCAATCAAAAGTTATTATTGCGCAATAATGCTGCTGCGTCATGTTTGCGCTAACCACAGGCTGCAGCCAACTCTCCACCAACACGCACAGATGGCTCAACTGAGAACAAAAACTGCGGAAAATAAAGTGTGAATCATTGTTAATGTGTTTGTTGCGGGCTGTTGGCAAACAACCGAAGGAACGGAAAATGACGTTAAGGCGAATGACATATGCTTCATTGTGACTTAAGCAAAGAATGGCATACGCAAAATATTAGAAACAGTAGTATAGCAACAACAACAATCACATGGAACGCCATATGCGCATTGCAGATATCTCAAGTGAGGATTGGAACCTATGGAAAACCTTTTTTCATTAAATCCAGTTCTGTTGAACCCATCAATTTCTGATGTGACATCAATATCAACAGTTAGGCGCAACAGCGTAGATTAATCATTTTAACTTACAATGGAGCAACTAACTGCCAATTGGATTTGGACCATGATAGCTGTTGTACTGATGAGGTGACATAAGTTCGAAAAAATCAGAATACATACATATATCGACCGTTTCTGGGGTAGAAAAGATACATTAAGCAGGTAAAATAGGAGGAATGGAGTATTGTGTATTTTAGTTTGATTAAATTGAGCACGTTCTGATCAAAATTTTGATTGATCGTCTCTGTCCAATTTTTCTGGAAGAATTGCTTGATTATTTTATGCTTTTCTATTCTAATTTTGAAGGTGTAAGGTTAAGGCACTTTGGCTCTGATTTTTAGCCGCATAGTGAAACCATCTGATATTAAAGTAAAGCAACTCAGTAGATACTATATAAAAGGCTCTAGAGGTTCCACTTGAGACATAAAGGTCTAGCGTGTTTTCAAGACATTTTTTATCGCTGTATTATTATAAGAATCATGTTGGGCTAGTTTAAATTTTTTTGACAAGTTGTCGATGACAGTTACCCTTCTCCTGTATGGTCTGAATATTATTTTAATTTTATTGTTATTTGTAAAAAAATTATTAAAATATTTGTTATTTCTTGTGCTGAAAAATGTTCATGAAGAAAAATAGGTTTTTAAATAAATTTTCAATTGATTTGGAGAAATTCAAATTCTTGGCCAATATTGATAATTATAAAAGCGTTTTTACATTTGAATTATAATTTTTTTTTAAACTTACCGAAACAAATGTAAGTATTGCCTAAGAAGTCCTGCAAAAGAAAACAAATAATAGTTAACAAAGGTTTACATGTAATACAATAAGAAAAACAATACCAAAATTACTAAATGAAAAACTAATTGCGTTAAAGAAAATTGGGAAAGATTCTTATATAACAAATAACTAATCGATAAATTTGTGTACATGTAAAGTTTCAAAAGTCTTTCTCTTTAAAAATAATTAAATCATTATTTCGGAAAATTTTGTGTTGTAGAACACTGTGGATTGGAAGTATTTATTACAGTAAATTCTTGGGAGCAATAGAAAGATACTTTACTATATGAAATACTTAAATATCACTTTAGTTATGTAATTTTCTTTTGCAAGCAGTATAAAAACTGAAAAAATTATTTCTTATGTAGATTTACATCGAATTGAATAAATAACACTTTTTCGATTTCCAAAATGTAGGTACTCTTCCAAATTTTGTTAGGAAAAATGCCACTCGATACCTGCTCCAATCTCCCTCGTTGTCGATTACAGCTTGACATATTTTATAAGAAAAATTTGAAGCATAATTTAAGTTTTGGGTGCCATTTATCTTCCATTGGTTAGCTTGTTGGGCTAATGTTTATGTAAACTCACATCGATAAATAATATTCATAGGGCTGTTTCGGGACCAACATAAGTACTTTTTCACACACTTTAAAAAGTAATAAGTCAACTCCCAAGCCTCTTATAAAAGAACACAAGTACAAATATATTCAATAATGCTCCAGTTATGTAATGAGCGTGGCCTTCATAAAATTTTTAATTACGCCACTCCTTGACTGCGCTTTTGGCATATCATCGCCTACTAATTTAACGCTCATATATGCGTATGTATGTGAACGTGTGCATATATTCGCGTGAGTGACCACACTTGACGCTTCACTAGGCCATATAAGCCGAATTCAACAACAAGTGCTCCGCCCACAGCCTTTTTTATGCTTGAGCACCAAAATAAATAAACCTCAAGCTGTCAATGCTGCAACTGAAGTAGTAACAATAACAATAACAACGGTATGTGCTGTGTGGCAGTTGCCACAGCCAGTAAAAATATCTTTTTCTCACGCAGATTTTTTTGCCTGTTTCATTACAATCCTCCGCTGTTCTTGCGAACTTTTTTTTTCAAATAACACACACTTTGCATAAATGCGCAATTACTTTTGTTGAAAATGACAGCAAAATGTTGCAGAGTTTTATTATTATGCCTTTTTTTGCAAAGTTTTCTCAACTGACCCTAAAAGTTTTTTTAGTGCTACTTGGCGTATTTATGCTTTTACTATTAGTTTCAGTTTGTGTTGCAACCACACGGCTTTAATGAAGTTTCACTTCATTTCTGCGAACTCCGTTTCGTTTTCACATATTCATTACGCAGACCTGACCAAACTTTAGCTGAAGTAACATAGGAGTATGCAAGGAATATTAATCAGATGAAATATATGTATGTATATACAGTTGTGAGAAATAAAATTGAATAGAATCGAATTGGATTAAGTTGTGTTTGATGGTTAATCTAGAAACTGTGGATAATACAAATTTCCTAATACAATAACCACCGCTCCATGGAATATCTTAATGTCTGAGCTCCTATGTTTTTAAGCCTTGATTTTGGAAAAGATTGACTATCAAGAAGAAGGTATTGAGATGTTTCCACTTCGTCTAATTCCATACAACACTGTCGCCGAGGAGGACAATGGTGTGTTAAAACCGCCACAACTAGAGAGAGGCTGGCCTTACTAACGGCAAAGAACTTACTGAATCTTTTATGATCGATTTTGGGTGAAAAGATTCTTGCGATACTTCATGGATTGACCATAGCCCAGACCTGGCCAAGCTTTTGCGAAGCATAGGGAGAACAGATCCATTACGATTATTCTAATAGCAGGACCAGGGGATAGCGGTTTACTTTCCAGGACGTCAGCCTCACAGTGATTCCGCTGTGACCTGGCGCGGACACTAGTCTAATCACAAAGTGACTTAATACTATTGATAACACTGTTAGGCATTCCTTAAGAAGCGTTTAATAAATGGTTATTGAGCTCAAGGCTAGTAGCGCCGCCCCATCCAGAGTGGACAGTCACTTCTTTAACGGAGCCTGTAGACTGCAGCAATATAATGCAATCACCAAAAGTTTGACCCAATAATTGCTTTAATTGTTGCGTTACGCAACTTCTTGTTAGAACCAAAGGCCGTCGATATCAACAACGTTTAACTCAGGCACAACAATATCATTAATGAAGGTTTTTTAATAATTCACATTGACGGTAACATTATAGTAGCTTTCGTTTTTGAAGGAATACGGACCAATGATTACTACTGCCCACTGAGCACACCAAATAGTGACCTTTTGGGAATCTAAAGGGATCTCAAGAATGACTAAACGATTATCATCATCCCAAATAAGATAATTTTGTTGATTAATTTACCCCCTCAGCCAAAAGTGAGCTTCAGCGGTAAATAAAATCTTCCTGTGAAAATTGGGATCGGCGGCCATCTCGTTTTAGATACGATTTGCAAATGTTGTACCGAAGTTTGAAGCAAACGCCAAAAAGTACCAAGAATTTTTCCAAAATATTTTTACCATAGGTATATTGCCTTCGATAACAAATATAGTTTAATATTAACTAGCGAAATGGAATTTTCAAAAACGACCAGCCCACTTTTTGTACACTCTTTGGCTTAAGTTTAAGCAAACTTTTTCAAAACTACATCAGCAAAAATCTCAATATTTGTGAGCGCCCATCAGATCCTTCTTCAGCATACGAACATAACATATTTCAGCATCTCTGTATCTGAATCCATAAATCTGTTTTTTTTAATTTTTGCAGAAATTGTACGTGATTTGCTTCGATGGCGTACAAATCGTGTGTAAAATTGTATTTCTGCCATTTTTTTCTGACTTTAAAGCCCTTTTTAATTGACTTTTAGATAGTTGTGTTATCTTTTTCTCCTAACCTTTATCTATGGAATTTGCAATTTGAATGCTTTTGTTATTGCATAAGCACAGTTTTCATACGTTCAGATCAAAGTCAGTGTAAGCAAGCTGGATATGGCTTTTGTTGAAAGTATTTTCTAATTCAATTTGAAATGTTTCGTTAGAAATTTATTTTTCAGTTATCATCGAACTCGGTATTTCAATTAAACTATAAACTTTGACAGGATTTAAAAAAAAAACAGAACAAATAGTTTTTTTCGGCAAAATCAATTTATTTTATTCAAAATAGTCTCCTTCTGCTTCAATACAGCTTTTTGCACGGTTTAAAAGCATGTCGAACGAGTGTTTTAGCTCGTTGGCCGGTATGACCGCCAGTAAGCCGGTGCAAGCCTTTGAATGGCCTCTACGTCTGAATAACGCATACGCAACGCATAGTCGCACAGTGCCATATTTGGTGAATACGGGGAGTGGTTAATGGTTAAAATGTGATTTTTGGTCAAATAATCGTCCTTACGATATTGGATTCTGAGCAATTTTTGGTCGTCGGTCAATTTGTTCAGAACAAACCGTGCACATACGTAAACTCAAATGTTCGGTCAGAATGCGATAAATCGATGTCATTCCAAGAATTTCAATGATGATTTCGGCTGATTTTTGATGAATTCTTACACAGTTTCGATGAAATTTCCGGTGATCACGGATTTTGACTGGCCCACATGTTGATTATCATTTATTTCCTCACGACCACTTTGAAAACGTTGGAACCACTCGTGTATTCTGCTACGGGATAAGCAATCATCGCCATAAACTTGTTTCATCAATAGAAACGTTTCGGTAGAAGTTTTTTCAATTTTAAAACAAGATTTAATGTTGGCTCTTTGTTTGAAGCTCATCGCAATAACTTTACTTCCAATCAATAAAATGTCATGAAATTCTCACTGGACAATCGATAAAGATAGCAAATTCTAACGCACCCGTCGACATATAGATGGTGCCACTAAAGATAGCTAGATTCAAAATGATACTATGGAATGCACCTTCTATAAGGCAAAAACTCTAACTCATATTTTTGAATTTACCCTGTTGATTTCACTTTTGGATATTTAAAGGTATTGTATTAATTTTAAGATCCTTCACTTAGGTAATTTTTGTTTCTTTTAACATACTTTCAACTAGACTAGTTGCAAAATATTCGAACTTGAGAATGTGCATTTGATATTTCGATAAGGTTGATACTTTGTTTGGTAAAAAAAAAAAACAAAATAGCTTAGAATGCACCGAACAAAGATTCCTTGTACTATCTTGATTTTATCGTTTAGTTTGTATAGGCACTATGTCATACGAGGTGTGTTCAAAAAGTATTGCGAATCGTAACTGACAGTTTTCTTCGATTGCAGGGGCGTGGTGCATCATGAGATCTTGCCACAGGGAAGA
Source organism: Bactrocera zonata (assembly GCA_037783105.1). Taxonomy (NCBI): domain Eukaryota; kingdom Metazoa; phylum Arthropoda; class Insecta; order Diptera; family Tephritidae; genus Bactrocera; species Bactrocera zonata. The sequence goes on along the minus strand of JBAWJQ010003453.1, from coordinate 296,474 downwards.
ACGGTCAATAAGGAATATTACCTGCAAGTTATGCGCAATTTGCGCGAAGCAATCCACCAGAAACGCCCGGATTTGTGGAAGAACAAAAATTGGCTTTTGCACCACGATAATGCACCTGCTCACACACATCGTTGCGTGTGCGCGACTTTTTGGCCAAAAACAACACACTAATGATGCCGCAGCCACCGTATTCCCCAGATCTGGCCCCCTGTGACTTTTTCTTGTTCCCTAAACTGAAGAGGCCCATGAAAGGACGACGTTACGCTTCTCTTGACGAGATAAAGACGGCATCGAAGGAGGAGCTGAAGAAGATAAAAAAAAAGATTTTTTGAAGTGCTTCGAAGATTGGAAAAACCGTTGGCACAAGTGTATGATATCTCATGGGGATTACTTTGAAGGGTACAAAATAGATATTCATGAATAAATAAATAATTTTTGAAAAAACACAAAATTCGCGATACTTTTTGAACTCACCTCGTATGTTGTGCTGAACAATAACTAATGCCAAATTTAGTGAATATACTTCGTGAAATGAAGAAGCTTTCATACAAACACTTAGTTCCTATCTGTTTTTATGGTAACAGTAAATACTATTGTAGTCGGATATCGACGGTTTAGATGAATTATTAGTTTTATAGGGAGAAAAGGATGTGGGCCGGCACTAGTCTGCCTATATACAGAAAGATCGACAGATGGACTGAATAAATCGGCTCAGCTCGTCATTCTTATTACTTATGTACATACATACCATATTTATGTAATTTACTTGTTCCAGCAGGTTAGCCTTTTCAACCAATGAAGAGTGCTTTTGGGATTCAATTAGTAATTAATGCCTAGGCATTTTCTAAATATTAGTTTTCTTCAATTGGTGTAGCATGTCCACATTGATTATCATGTTTATTATTGGCCTTATTGGAATTAAAGGCCTACAACAGTGTGACACTTAAAAAAAAATTTTTTCGTTTTGTTTGCGTTTCTGTAAAATCGTCAAGGTCGTATCTTAAATAGATTTTGGGTGGCAGTGTTCTAAAGAGCGACCGCAACAACAACAACAAAGATATATAAGTGAAACTTCAAACGCTTATTTCTCGAAATGACATTTTTCAAAATTGCTGATATCATAACTCTTTTTTTTAAAGATGTTCCGATCTTAACCCGAAAAACCAAATTAGCCAAAGGGTTTGGGTGATCACGGAGTTTAGATATATATTTAATTCTGCTGGCTTCTACTTCTTTCCTTACCATAGAAATACCAAGGTCTTTATGGATATTTTCATTACGCATGTACCATGGTGAACACGTGATTGATCTAAGCATTTTTGATTGGAACCTTTGTATTATGTCTATATTAGTTGCACAGGTCGTACCCCACAGTTGAATGCCATACTTCCAAATCGGCTTTATGACCGCATTATACAAAAGCACTTTGTTGTCCAGGCTAAGTTTGGAGTTTTTATTTAATAGCCAATTTAAATTTGCAGCTCTTATCTTCATGCAAGTTATTTTACTAGATATATGTTTTTTCCACGTAAGTCTTCTATCTAGCTGAATGCCAAGATAAGTTACTTCATTCGTTTGGGGTACTAAAATATTGTTAATTTTTACTGCCGGACACATTTTTGGTCTAAGCGAAAATGTAACATGCTTACACTTTTGTTCATTTACCTTTATACGCCAGTTGGCTAGCCATTCTTCGACAAACCTTAAGTGCTCGGCTAATATTCTTGATGCTTTTATATGGCATTTGTTACGGCTCACTATAGCTGTGTCGTCCGCAAAAGTAGAAGTTAATACATTGTTAGCTGTTGGAATGTATATATGATGTATAGTGTTGGGCCTAGAACACTGCCCTGAGGTACATCAGCCCTTATCTGTCTTTCATCAGATGTGAAATCTCCCACTTTTACAGTAAATTTTCTATTTTTTAAATACGATTCCAATGTTTTATATAATTCTGAAGGCAGAATATTTTTAATCTTGTATAAAAGGGCCTCATGCCATACCTTAACAAACGCCTGAGCCACGTCTAGAAATATCGCCGAACAGTACTCTCTGTGCTCAAATGCCCTTCTTATTTCGTTAGTAATTCTATTTACTTGCTCAATCGTGCTATGTTTTTCACGAAACCCAAATTGGTGCGTTGGTATTATATTATTTTCAATTTGCTTCCTGCTGCTTACGCTCATTTCAACGACACACACATATAAGTACATATTTGTTGTAAATTGATGTGAAACGCAAATTGACTATAAAAGTTGTTTATCAATAAAAATGACTGTAAATTTCAACACCTCTCCCTCTATAACGGTTCTTTTGACACCTTTCATTGCGCTCAGTACCATTGATGATGGCGTTGTAACAAATACACGCAACTCCGACCAATTTTACGCCAGTCAATGCCGGGAGGAAACGGAAGTGGTACACATCATGTGCCGGTGCCGAAAGTGTACATGGCACAATTCCTACAGCGATGGTGCGTGGCACAGTCATTTGCACCCAGCATTTAGGTATGTGTATATCCGAAAGTAGTTGGCCTGGATACAGAAAGTGGTTAGCGTTTTGCTGTTAAAATTTACACGTAGATTCGAGAAAGAAGAGAACAAGAATTGGCGCATAGCGTAAATACTTTAGCAGATTAGATTTTCGGCTGTCTGCATACGACTCGCAATGTATTCGCGTGGCAAGCTGATGTGAATATTCCGTTTGCAATGGGTTAGCGCCGGAGCCGATTGAAATGCAGCCTTGCTGAACAATCTAGCTGAAAGCTAAATTGCTTTATTGCTACTGCCAGAATATAAAGTCTGTTTAGGGCTTGTCACTTCTAGGTCAATGCAATGCGGCCATGGGCTTGCCTGTTCGTGGCCTAAGTGTCTGCGTGTGGCACAGCGTGCGTGAGTTAATTTGAGTTTTTTTAAGTGTTTCGACATGCCAGCGCTATAGATATAGTACATATTATATATAAATTACACGAATATGTCATTAAAAAAGACTAAAAAGAACGGATATTTTTGAAAATAACTTAGTACAAGAAATTTTTGAGGAAAATCTATGCTCGAAGGACTACATAGAGTAAGGAGCTTTTGCATATTTGTTGCTCCTTTTAAATATTAAATCTTTATTTTACTTTTCGCCGACCGTTTTTTGAAAGCTTAAATTGGTGTATGAAATTGGCAATGTGAATATTACCTAACAAGCTAGAGTCGGACGTGTCTTCCATCGCAAAAAGAAAATGCTGTCAATATATCCTGCTTGCTTCACCTTTTCATTATTATATCCGCAATCACAATAAATTATTTTTTCATCCATAATTAAAACTTTCTTTAAAAAATTTTTCACGACAGTGCGTTCTGAAAAAGGGAGATATATAATGTGTCTTAAAATCTCGCTCACTTTACGGCCATTCACATTCCTTTCCTACCTTATTATTACTTCCTCTGTGGTAAGGTCTCACCCGTATTTTAATTTAATAGGATACAAAGGCAAATACTACAATAATAATACTACAATACTCGTATCATTCTGGCGATATGCGTATCTACATATATAGAGCTGAAGTTTGTGTTTTATTTGGAAATTTTGTGGCCCACTGGAGAAAAAGTGCAATGATTGCGAATGACTACGAATTGTTTTTTATGCATATTGTTGTAGTTGCTATATTTTCTTTGCAGTGGTGTAAGCCATTATTTGGTACATTAAGTGAATCTTTTTATCTGGGTGCATATAATGTCGTGTCGGTATATATATTTTGTTCCAAGGATGTTCTTATTTTGAGTTTTATAGCACCTTTATGTTCTTGAAATCCCGTAAAATTTATACAACTGATAACTCCAAGGAAATAAAATTATTATTGGAAGGACAATGAAATATTCGGCTTTAAGATACCATTATTTTCGAAATATTTTCCCATATTTTTTAATAATTTATAATTTACTTTAAACACATTTTTATAATTATTCCTTAAAATTTTTGAGATTTTCTCCGAGATCTGCGAAAAGATAAGATGCAAAAATTAAGAGTTCATATTACTTGAAAAGATAACTTGCAGAGATATTCCCTTATTTTCCCAAAAAAAGCCGAAATTAAAAATAAAGTCAGGCATTCTAGTAGTTTTGGGAAAGTTTGTTTGGTTTATATTATTTGTTGTATGTTCACATAAAAACGATTATAAGACGAACACCATGGCGTATGAGTAACATAAAATCCGTCTGTGCTATATTATTACCTACATAACTCTAGCGGACATGTGACTTTTAGCCAAAGAGCGCTACAAAGCTTTTTGCGAAATAAAAAAAGCAACAACAAGAGCAATGCTGTTTTATAATTTACTCATTATGTATAACGTACAGCGCCATGTCCACCTTGTTTAACACCTGTAATGAAACTATTTCCTTGCTATGAACGCATTCATATGCACTTGTTCGCATTAAATAGTTGGCATTTGTTTGAACTTTTTTAGTTTTACTGTATTTTGCACTTTTCACAACAGCCGCGGACATTGACTTTACACTTCTATAAACTTGAATATGCTGACGTGCTGACCCTTTAGCATGAACTGTAATTCCGCTTCAAAGGCTGAGGCTAGTGTGTTACTAGTTACAGCAACTTTGCCACAACTGGTTGTAACAACTTTGAAGTTATCCACAAGCACATCACCTCAGATAGCGCATAAATGTACTGCAACATGTGAACCTACACATATTATGTTGAACTATTCCAGTGAGTTCTATAACAAAAACATAAGCGCTATTTGAAATAACTTTAAGTGATGTAAGCAATGACCATAACTTCATTAAGAGCAAAATATCACATGTTTACGGTGTGTTCCTTAACATAATTTTACAACGAAGCAGAAACATAAAAATTCATTAGCCTTTGAAATGCAATTTAAAGCATTTATAAGCCTTCAAACAAGATACAACGAGGTGGATTCTTTAGTTTAGTTGTTTGAAGGGACTGACAAAGATTCAAGTCGTTTCGTCATACCGATCACTTGTATAAACATAATCTTATTTCTATTTCAGTTAGATTGAGGTGTTACTACCGTTAAAAAGACAAATTTATTATATTCAGTTGCAACTTGGTGAGAGAGTATAAAAATATTCCGGTTAACCATGCCGTTCCAGAGGTTTTGCAGACTGGCCAAATGCTCGACGGGTTCCGAGCTTTCGTTATGATGGTACCCATTTACTGGCAGCCTGTTAAAATTTAAATTGAGTCCTTTACTTGACAATGGACAATCGATATTACTACTGTCACAAAAATAATTTGAATATAATTTAAGTAATTCGATTAAAATAATTAACAAAAATAATAAAAAAAATATTTTGCTTTTTTTCATATATATTTGGTTTTTATACATTTTGTTTCTCCTCCTTCTTTTGTCAATCTTCTCAAATTTGCGTGCCTGAAAAACAATTGCGATGCGTTTCAATAGAAGGCACACCGCTACACTTGTTTCCAATATGTTACGTATACACCATGGCAAACCACCACTGCCATGTGCTGACCGTCAGCATTATGTGTGATCGAATAAATCAACACAATTGCAATTTAAAGCATTCATCAAAAGCTGTTTACACGGCGCATGATGCTCGCAGACACCGCGTCAGCTTGCAAGAGATGTGTGTGCTTTGATTCCGGTGGAACTAAAAAGTACGCTGATATACTCGTACATTTAGCCTCATCGATTTTATTTCGAGTTAAATTTATTCATTATCTCCGCCATAAATTTGTATGTTCAAGGACCCAGACCAGAATTAACTGCGCCGATGCCGTGCCATGCGGCTCTGCTATATACATTTGTTGCTTGGCTTACAAAATCACATAAAATATGAGTTTAATGAGCTGCGCCTTGACTAAGGATGTTGTTTGTTCACGTACACAAATTTGCAGCCATATGTATGCCTGGCCGGTAAGCATCTGTTTCCCAACATAAATGCACAGACAGCAAAATGTTAGCGCAAGAGAAAATTTCATAACAAAATTGCCTACCAATGAGAAATAAAAACCAAAGAAGAGAATTATTTAAACAATATAATAACAACTCCGTTCTTTTCGAATTTAACTTTATTAATTAATTCAATCTCCAATTCTCGCTAGGAAGTTAACATAATGTCTGCAAGCTTATCATTAATAAATGGAAATGTTTATTTTATTTTATTAAGAAAATTCCAGGAGAAAGTTCAGGTGTAACATAACGCTTCATAGCCTTATAATTTGGCAGAGTCAGAGTCAGAGAAATACCTTCAGGTACAGAAGTTTTGTTTTTATAGTACGTATATGTGGAGTCTATTATTGTTGTCAAAGTCGAGTACAGAGAAGTCATAATTTTTTTTAAAAATGTTTTGTAAAAATAGTAATGTGTACAAATGTTTATTTGAGTGGACTGAATGAAAAATATAATAATTTTCGAAAAGTTTCATTGAAGTAATTTTTTTAATATTTTCTTTTTAATATAAAGAAAATTAAAGATAAAAATAAATCTTATGAGGTTGGCGTATGAAAGTTGAATGAAAATTAGGATTTCGATTGTAAATTGTTTCTATTAAAGATATTTAATTATTAATAAAAGACAAGCGTAAAATTTAGCAATAAGTGACTAACGTAATATTCAAAACTTGATTTTTAAGTTTTAATATTTTCCAGCTTCTTCCTGTACATATTGGGCCACCTTAGAATGTATTATTGACCTATAGAAAAGCATATGTAATATAGAAACGCAGCTTTTTGTAAATGCGGAGTAGACAAGCGATGCATAGCACTAAAATCTGAAGCTGATTTTTTATTTCCATATTTTCCTGTTTCTGCTTATTCTGCTTATTTTTTCGCTGTGCCTGTGTGCGCCCCAACATCCCAATCTATGTGTGTGTTTTTATTTAAAATTTTCTGGTGCATTAAGTTGTGGGTACGAAGCAATAACTTTAGATTAGCTCTTTCACCACCAAGACAACAACAAAGAAATGAAATATATGAACAACTTGTATCAACAACAAGAATTTCTACATATACGCAGATTTTCGTTTTTGTTCAATTATGCCCACTTTACCTCTTCACTTTTAATCCGTATATACCATATTTTAGTATTTTGTGGTCAGCAGATTTCACAGAATTTAAGTGATAGCCATTTAAGGCAATAGCAAAAGTGGACTGTTCATTAAGCGTCGTTTAACTACATAACCATACTGTTCTATAAAGAAGTCTATTACGTTCATGTCTTATCCTTACACTCGCCCTCTACAAATTTCTGTTTCTTCTGTGTAGTCACTTTTGCAAATGAAAATCTTGTGGTGAAAGCAAATTCGGCCGGGCAGAATTTTAGACTGAAATGATTGAAGTTTTTGATGTGGCCTGCTTCATATTCTTGCGAACTTCTACTTTCACAACGTTAAAAGACATTAATTTGTATTTATGCAGAGCGTCCGATCGTTATTTAAGGTTAATGGAGATTTGATTAAAATTAATTGAACATTCTCAAGTAATCCGCCCAAATCCACAGAGACTAAAAAGGTGAAACAACAAGTAAGACAAGCACAAATAATAAGTGGGGGCGCAGACAGTAGCTGAGGCGAGAAAGTTAGAAACTTTTAAAGTAAAAAATTCTTAAATAAATAATTAGAATACACAACGTTGCAGGTGAACTAAAGTTGTACGACCAAGAGAATTGGCTTCCACTGTGGGAGAGATTATGGTATTATGATTTTCTGGGACATAATTGCACGAAAGTTGATCAAAAAGTTGAATTTTATGTGGATCAAATATCTTCAAACTTTGCCTTCACATTGTTTGAGTAAAACCTAGTGTTAGTATATTACTCAAACTTTATGGAGTTGGATGGAGAAAAGCAACAAATGAAATTGCTTGTATAAAATTACTCAAGCAATGATCACGCTGATGAGACGAGTTGAAAGTTGAATAACTGTCTTTCTGTAGTCCGTCAATCCGTGCAAGCTGTAACTTGAATAAGAATTAAGATATTTTCGTATGCTGTTCATTCTAAAAAAAGACAAGCAAAAAAGTAAGGGCAAGTTCGTAGATGGTCAAAATCGAACCACTTCAATGTCCTAAAAACGCCAGTAATTAAAAACGTATGAAGTGTCATAACTAAGCCATAAACAAAGACTCGGAACAGAAACTTGGCACAACGAATCGTGTTAAAGGAGGCATCTGTGGTTTTAAAATCTTTGAAAAGTGGGCGTCAATAATAAGTTTAATGTATATGACTTGCAAAGCATTGGCACCAAGATTTGCAAAGGGCAAGTTTTTCTAACCAATTTTGCCATGGTATGAAAATGTACAAGATCGGATAATAACCTCGTATACTCTCCATAACTAAATTCGACAAAGACATAAAATTTACACCGTTGATGGTACGAGGAAGCTTTATGGGAGCCGGTGTAAAAATTGTACGATGGGCATGGCACCGTCCTCTTTTTAGTGAAATCCCATAATTCGGGACACGATTAGCCGATTTCGACTAAACTTGGTTATTCAGGATTATCACAAACAAATCAGAGAAAATGTAATGATATTAATGAAGACCAGTTTTCTTCAGATGTGACATATTTTCTTAATAAAAGAGTAATATGATAATCACATCAGGTTCATTGAGATATTTTGTACCAATCATATTAATATAAACTTGCGTCCCCCTTTGTTACTGTTATTCAATTTAACTTTTTGTATACCCAGATCTCTTTATGGCGATGTTGCTTCAGTTACCAACACAATCTTCAATGGTTGCTCATTTGTTGCATAGTCATTGTCACTGTTCATATTTATTTTGTTTTTTTTTTAGCACACAGCAATTTACACTTGCTTTCACAGCTTTCTTGTTTATTTTGGTTTGGCCTGCGGCGCGTTGGGTAACTTCTGTGTGAAAAAGGTATTTATTTTGCGCTTTGAAGAATTTCTCATCACTTCTAAAGTATGGCTGCGCTTCCCGTTATTACTATGCATAACAGCTGTTGGGCAACAACAAAAATCAACATAATAAACGCAAACACAATGGCTCGCCAACATAAACACAAGCCTTTTGTTAGCGCAAGGATTGGATAAATCCACTTTGCCATTGAATTTGTCAAAAAGCATTAAACGCTTACGACATTTACCGCTACTCTTCATTTTAGTTTGGAACATGCCATACATGAAATGTGCTGAATTGAGGTGTATGAAAAGAAGAGTTATACTCAAAGACAGTATACTAACAGACAAGCTCTAAGTGGCAAATTGTGAAGCATTGAGCTCTAAGACAATCTGTATTAAAGTAGAGGGAAATATGGCGAATCATTATTTAACATACATTGTCTACCAATATAGATGCCGTGATTTAGACAGCTCATTGTGTGCATGTTTGTTTACGGATTTGTGTTAAGTCTTGCCAGTGTGTTCAGTAAGGTTTGCTTAATTAACATCCTCCGGTGGCTACTATAAGAGCCTTAATCGCTCAGTGGCGTCGTCAACAAACACATTGTCGTTATTCGGGAGTGGTATGGCGGCAACATCGAGTCATTTTTCTTTTGAAATGAGACAGAAAATTCGAATGCCGATAGACTTTTTTTCCCTGAATTTTATATTTAAAACAACACGGTGCGCCCCTTCATGTGTCACGTCTAAACAATGACACAATACGTGCAACGTTTAAAGACTCATTAATTTGGAGAAATGGTCCAAAATCATGTAATTGAACGCCATCAGATTACTTTCTTTATTTCTTAAGTCAAAAGCCAATTAACCAGCAAAGCTCGAGAAACTTGAAGATAATATTCAGCATACTAACTAAAACCAAAATTTCAGCCAAAAGACGGTTCAGAGGAGTTATCAAAATTGATGTGAACATGATAAATTATGCAGATAGAGCCGCGGTGCCTGTTTGGCTGATATTTTGCTCAAATCATAAATGACATAAAATTATCTGCTTAACAAACAAAATAATGAATAATAATAATGTTGCCATTTTGAGTTTTCAAAGCAATAATTGTTCGGTAACCTAAAATCACCTGTAGTATACATTTAGAACGGGCTTTATACATTCGTATGTACAAAATGAATATAGACGGACCTTAGCTGAAAATAAAACTAAAAAAAATAATATAAAGAAATTAATCGACTTAAATAATTACCACTTTCTGTTCCCCATTTTCATGCAGGGGTTACTTGAACTGTATTCTCTGGTAAAATAATGTTTTTATAAAATCAATAACATAAATCAATTTTATACAGTGGAGAGAGAATGGCTCTTTAAAGTGATATATTCGTTGCTGTTCCGTTTTAGTATGATTACATCCATTTAGGAGATTTAAGCTCGTTGTTTATTCTATTTGCTACATCACAAGTTCCAGAATTGCGAAGAAAAGTTATGTCACTTTTTTCTGAGCATATTGTCCTGCAGCCTCCGATTTCCAACAATTTAACACTACCAAGGCTATATTTGCATGATATTTTCACGCACATTTCGCAACAGTTATCTATTTTTCGTCGACAATTTTTCATCCTAACTATATTTCTCTTGTCCCCCGGTTCATTTCACGTTTCGTCCTTATGCTACATAATTTTTTGCTGTGATTTTTAATTTTTCCTCATACTCAAACGCCCTCATATTCGGTGTTTCCCTTTCCCTGAGCTCGCGGAAGCAAATACTATGTCACCGGCTTCCTTTCACGAAATGCTTACATATTACATACTAATATGTGTATATGTAAGCTGTGAGATAACAGATCTCACTGACATAACCACGAAAGCGGAAAGGACACACATATACACGCACACACCGCGAAATACCTCACTTTCGATCTTCCGCTGACATTATTTTATCTTTCATTGCTTTCGACTGACGCTGCGCTGCTCTTATTGCTGCTGCTGTTTTTGCTTTTGATGACTCCCTGTGGTGGAAGCATTTAACAATTTTTTAAGTACCATAGCTCGATTGCGATGGAGGGCGATAAACGAGTATGAAAAACGAATTCTAAAAAACGTTGGGAAGTAAGTGCCGAAGCGTTTGCTCTCAAAGCAGCTTTAAAGCGTCACCAGGCAGCAAACGGATAAGTTGTGCAATTTCTTCGACATTCGCAACATTTTCCCTTTACTTTCCCATTTTACTTTCATATCGGTTTGACTTTCCTCTTTGTGAAGACTTTCACTGTTCTCACTGTAAGCGATGGTTTTCAACACAATTTTGTGTCAAACAGGAATGATTTCTGTTTGAAAAGAGTATGGGGATAAAATATTAAGCTTCGGTGCTGAAAGAGAAGGACGATGCGACCAAAGATATGTTCCACGGAACTGCCGCCCATTCCCCCTATTCTCCAAACGAGTTCCGAAGCGACTCTTTTTCTATCTTTTTCAACTTGAAAGAAATCCCGCTCTATAGATTTGATAAAGTACGCACGAAGCATCAATGGAAATGAACTGCACACTGAATCGTCATTCCTACTTCTCTGACATATTTTTGAAAACTTCATAAAAATACTTTTGTGCTAATTACCTATTTATTAACTGATATAGCAATAGCCTAAAAATTTGTACGATGTTGGGCGTACAGGAATTATATCAAAAGAAGCAGTTGTGTTAATCAATTACGCGAAATTCTGGCCAAATTCTAGAGACAAGCTTAACACTCTGTGGTTCTTAAAACTCCTCTGTATATATGCATAAAAAATATTACCACCTGTCGGGTCTCGAAGACTCGCTCGCAATTTCACTGCTAATATCGATTTTAGTCTGACATGCCAATAAAAGTATTTTAGTATTTATTATTATATTTTCAATACACTGGAATTTTTAATGATGTGTGGTTAATACAAATATGTATGTATATACCATAATGTGAAATATATATACATACTTATATCTATTTGCTAGTACGTTCAATAAAATGCTAATAAACTGCCTGAGTCCCTGAACACTTGAAAATGCAATAAATTTTTTGCTTGGAAAAATGTTCGGTTCTTTGTTATTATATATGAGTGTGTGTAATTGGAAGAGCGAACAATTTAAAGTCACAACAGAGCAAAGAAATGTGTAAAAATATTTCTCTTGTGCGGAAAATGTGCCAAAAGACCCTTATAAATATTATTATGTACATTTCCCTATATCTGAGCGCAGTGCCAAAGGCCACTACATTAATAGCTCGACACAAGCGATCACAAAATGAGTTCATAGCGCGAGGGTTGAAGGAAAATTTTAACGAACAGAAATTATGGTAATTTAGCTGTTGTTCTTTATAAGCAAACGCTGAGCAAGGGTCAATAAATAAAAATGTTATGGTACACCCATATGTATAATTTTTTCGGGGTTGAGGAGAAACATATTTTTGAGGAAGTTTCAGGAAAAAACAAAAAAAAATCCCATCAGGAAATATACCGAATTTAAAAATATCAATAAGTGCTTTAAAAGTATTCTCTTGTTAAAGTAACTAAATAGATGTCATGAGGTGGTGTTTGGAGTGGATAAATAGTTTGTGTTTTTACTCTTGCAACATGTTGCTATAGTGCTATAGTATAATAACGGGTGATCCAAGTACTTGTTCTTTGTTCCATAACCCTTTTTTGGTATAGTTTGTAGACCTGTGGAATCATCGAATCGTGAAAATATGTAAAGTTTAAAGCGTCGATTCAGGCCACATTCAGCAAAACATAACGCGTGTCATTGGCCAGGTACCAGTCGCGAAGATCATTTGGACATATCAGCCTTCGAATTCGCGTCAATTATGGGATACGAAAAAATGACAGTGCTAAGGAAATTTTACGTCGTATTCGCTAAGAATTAGAAATGAACAAATTTCGTTTGATACTTTGAGTGGTTTGATATTAAATCCACCTGAATTTTGCCAATTCACTTCAATGAACGATGAACTCATCACTAATGTTTATCCAAACATGGGCCAAATTATCGTAACTGCTATTGCTTGAGAGCACGCGAAATTTTAGTTTCCAAAATACCGATGTTAATGACTTAAACAGGAAGATTCAAAGTCATTCCGGGAGGTTTCCGCTCATACAAATCAATCGATTATCTTGACAATGAGGACGAAGCCGTGAATTATCCAGTGGAATTTCTAAATTCTTTGGAGAGGTTTGGTATGCCGCAGCATCTCAAAGTTGAATCTGTCATTATTATGTTTCACAATCTTCATGCACCGAAACTATGTAATGGAACCTGACTGTTTGTCGAATAGAAGGGGACAGCCAGTTCAGTTCAAACGTATTCAGTTTCCAGAGAAAATTGCATTTGCGAGGACAATCAACAGGACACAAGAAAAGTCGCTAGAAGGGTGTGATATAAATCTGGAATGCCATGTTTTCCACACGGCCAGCTATAGTTGGCGCGTTCACACGTTGGAAAACCATCTTCTCTGTGCATTTACGCACGGAAACAGAAACCAAAAAAATTGTGTTTATCAAGCTGCGTGTCATTAAAAAAAGTAGAAAAATCACAAATAAATGATTTTCAACACAATATAAATTCAATTTTCTTTTCCTTTCAAAACATATAATTTCTCGCAGGACATCGGCTTCGAGGTCAGGTAGCATTTAAATAAATAAAATAACCTAAAAATAAAAAATAGTTGCTATTCAGTTAGCAAATTTTATATTATTGCTTCCTATTATTTATATTTTATTTAAAAAACTTAATTAAGTCTAAGACAGGTTTAAAATGCAATTTGAAAAGGTTTTTTTTCTCTTAATTTCATGTGTTATATCTTTATTTTTTGATGCACTGTATGGACACAACTGCAATGCATTGATATATTCCTATGTTAGTAAGAACTTTTAAGCTCCAAAGCTTCAACCTTAATATCATAATTTATCTCACCACTGAATGTAGCACTGATATCCAAATTCGCAGCGTTCTATTTCAGTTAATGCTACGGACTTACGTTTTCTGCCACTAGTAGTCTCTAAAGCCGAGTAAAACCAGCACATTTATGACTCGCGTGATATACGTGTCACTGCTTGCAATAAGTAAAGTTAAACGTTATGTAAAAATTCATTTCATTGCATCTGTGCATCCTGCCGGTGGCTCATGTGCTTTAAATGTTAACGCAGTCATGCATTCAGAATAGATTTGCTTTTAACCTTCTAGTTTCTACGTCAATGGTCATCAATCGTTTGTGAGACATTATATATACTAGGGGATCCGGCCACACGTTGCTGTGGCATATATGTTATACTATTATTCATAATATACTATTCAATATAGTGAAAATTTTATTTACAGATTAAGACGAAAATGTTTTTGTCGGTATAAGAATCCAAGGGATTGTACTTGAGGTATAATTTTGCATATGTTCGTACAAATAAAATCCATTTAATAGAGTATTTCCCGCTTATTTCAAATCTAATAATTTTTCGATCACTTAATGTCTTAATAAACGTTTTGGAAAACAAACGTTTTTGACCAAATAGACGTTTAATGCAACCAATATTGGATTATTTGAGAAGATATTTTCTACTTTATTCCCACATTAATAACATAAAAGTACGTCCTTTCCATATTTTTAATATGTTTTATCGTTAAAGGAACAGTTTTAAAAGATTTAAGTCGATTATGGATGTTTAAGGCTTATCAGTTTTATGATTTTTCCGATACTGAAAAGTAGTTATTCGATTTCTGTGGTACCGTTCAAATTTCTGCTTAGCATTCAAGCATTTTATAACTAAAATCGTCGTATAAGAAAGTCCGATTACATCAACAAACATTGTTGGTTCGGATTCATAGTATTCTCTAAAGATTACAAAAAAATGCAAGTAATACTTCATTTAATAAGATCCATTATATATCTATATAGACGTTAGCAAATAAGTATTCAATCCTTTGCTCTCAAATTCAGTTGTATGCAATGTAAACAAAATAGATCAGTGAAGCGAAGACCATCATCAAGTGGAAGCCTTTGACTACACACACATGGACTTTTTTGAGTGAAAGGGAACCAACTCATGGATTAACATGTTATCAGGTCAGCGGTTAGTTGCTACGAAGTCACGAAGCCAAAAGGTTGAGGTGTTAAGTGGCATAGTTAGTCGCCTCTTACCTTATTGCGCGAGACAGTTTCAGCTTCAACTGAGAGCCCGACAAAGAGTTTTTTGGCACACTTAACTAAAGCAAAATATAATAGACAAATGCTATGAGCACTTACCTGATATCCAGAAAAAGTATACAATTTTAAGAGGACTTGAGGAAAAGGAAGAATATCAATAAACTAGAGAAAGCATTACAGAACAAAAGAATTAATAAGCGTCAATACGCACAAACAGAGGCATACTGATATACACTGCCACTACGTGGAACAGCAAGCAGGCGAGATGGTGAGGACTCCCCGCCAGGTGGGTGTATGGCCTCTCTTCACAAATGTTTGTGCGGTGAGTTTTTTGTTGTGTTAGGTGTTGTTGTTCTGTGGGCACGTCGACCACGCGCTTTGGAACAGGAAATAGACCCCAACAAAAGTCAGACAATGACATGGCATAACATAGGACAACAAAGCAGTAGGAGATGGTTGGTAAAGCTTGAAATAACGTTGTAAATGACGGAGAGGACAAAATGTGAATAGACAGACGTGAACGCGAGTGCCGACGCTTGCAACATGCAATAACAAACGAGTGCAATTACATAATGTTAGCGCTGACTCGAAGAAAAGCTGATTGTGACTCCTTCTGCAGGTGCAGAATAAAATGTAGGTTCGCGATTCAGATGCACATTGAAGTAGCAAAGGTAGCACACAGGGGTGAGAAGATGTATTAGCAAATCAAAATAAGAGAACGATTTATAACTCTCACTTTTTAAATTGAATGGTGGAGGTGGTGGTAAGTGACGTAGAACTCGGCATTGGAGAAGAGGATATGCTATTTTCAAGTTGACCTCGATTTCAAAGGTTTCAAGTGGATTACGAATTTTTGATGAGCTTTCTTTCTTTTGTTATTTCAATAAAAATTTGTCTTCCTATTCTAAAGTTCAATAAATATTTAAAGGAATATATATACGGGACTGACATATAGATTTTGGTTTAATATATCACGAAATGAAAGGTTTTCTTCAGCAAAAGTCGAATCTTACAGTTTTGCAGAAAACCCCTATTTATTTTTGAATTAACAGGAAACGTTTCCTCTTTATAATTGAAGATAGGGAATACTCAGATTACCTATTTGAGGGGAAGTTTTGTATGCATTCAACCTATCTTAACAGGCCTGTGTGTTGTAACTACCAGGTGTATCTCTTTTGACTTGAACATAATCAAACAAAACATATAAATTGATTTTCAGTTTCAGTCGATGGTCGAAAGTGCCAACAGAAACCAGCGGCAGTTGCATAGTTCGATTATAATTAAAGAAAATAATAAACTCAAATTGCTTTTTGTCTCCGAGAAAAGTTTGGGGAAGTTTGAAAAATGAAGCTGTAGTTAAGCTGGTTCCAAAAATAGGAAAAACACAAATAATAATATATCCATGTCACCGCATGTTTCAGCTTTCTGCGATATATAGCTTATTTCGTCGTCCTACTCTAATCACTTACATATAAAGTTGATAGTGACGGGAGACAAAAAATTTGCGAATCATTTGTCTTGTCGGTAACTATTAAACAAAAACGTTAATCCATATATCTCATCGCTGAAGACCATCTGAAGGTTTATGACCTTGGAAAAAATACTTACAGAAAATTGTATAGCCCTTAATATTAGTGTTTAATTTGGCTCAGAGTCAGCGATTCAAAACTATGGAGTCAAACTGAATTTTCCGATATTAACTACTACTACAGCCCTGTAGATGCTGATATTGTAAACTCAACGTATTGTTGTCATCTTATACTTGTATCTTGCTCTTGTGAAGTAAAGTTTCGAAGACCTTGGTTTTTTATCTAAAACTTCTCTTCTTTATTATACCAACACCATCCAAACATAACTGCATTTAATGTTCGAAGCCTTATTTAGAACTCCTAGTAAGCGAATGAAGAGATAGACATAACTAACAGTTATCATAACCTAAATAAGTCCGACCATTAAGAGTGTTCTTTTTACTTTTAATAAAACTTTCGGTAAAAATACTTTTTATTAAAAGTATTATTGTTTATATTAAAATCTAAAATAATGTCATACTAATGAACGAAATAGTATTATGTTACTCTTAAATCCAGTTGTGATACAGATTGTATATGTTATTAAGGTGTTCCTTAAAATTATTTATATGAGCTCGTCGGAAAATTTTAACCTTAGGCCATATCCGATTACATTAAAATTTGAGTAGTAATTGATTTGAGATGTGGCAATTCATCTTTTACACTTTCCTCATATATTTAAGCAAAACTTTAATGTACACTCAAGTTTGAATAAAAATTGAGAAATCGCTAATATCTGATATAACAGCAACGTGGGCGTGCACGTACAAACTACATGAAATACACTGCATGCACCGAAACCAAACTGCACCGCCAGCGAACGCCATTGAATACGGAAATGTACTGTCAACGTGCCACCTGCACAAACGCGAAATAAAATGTAAATAAATGAAGCGATCTCAATTTTCTGATATAGAAATTATGCCTACTTTTTACAAGGAAACCGAAACGACGGCAGCGAAGACAGCAAAAAGGATATCACAAGTCTTCATGAAATTATGGCGGCGAATTTTCATTCTGCGCAAATTGGCGAAAAGGAAATGTCAACTGCCGCTGTCTCGGGAAGTGTTAAGTTGCAGACCAGAGAGCAAATTCACTTAGACACGGCCTTGCGTTTAAGGGTACATTTTAAAAGTTTAAAAAATCTAGATGTAAATGCTTTTTACCACAAAATTTTCTTTTTATTGGTAAGCTTGTTTATTTGACGAGATATCTTCACAAGATTTGTGGGATATCATTACTTAATACATCGGTGCAAACTCTGAAGAAATTGTTTAGGTTGGATCACTACAAAATATAGCAGCTATATAAACTCACTGATCGAAATAAAGATAAAGATCTTTTTATTCTCCTTAATGCACAGAAAATCTTGGTCATCCCTTTCCGGCTGGTAAGACAGGATTCGCTTTCTTCATATTCTACCAGCGATTTGTCAAGAAGTTAACATAATTTTTTGTTCTTGCAATATGTTGCTACAAAATATAATAATTTTGTTCAACGGTTGCTTGTATCTCCTTAAACTAAGCGAGATAGATATAGAGTTATATATACAAGATACGTATCAAAGTAAACAGGACCTTTTGATTCTAGTGTTCCCTAGTGGCGCTATCTATGTATATGTTAAATATGTTGGCGGGCAGGATTGAAAAACACGAAAGGTCATATGGAATTGGGGCAAAGTTTATTATCTTTGGCATTGTATTATTTTCTATTTGAACTAAAAAAACTAAGAAAAGTCAAGTTTGAAGATATTTTTAAACAACATAATACACATTTTTATGGTCAAAAACCACTTTTTTTAATTTAAAAAAATTTGTAAAATTTTAGCCTTTCTTTTGGAATTTTCTTAATTTAACTATAAGATAAATTAATAAAAAGATATGAATCTCTTTGAATTTTTGAATAGAAATTGCAACCTGCATCCTGTCCGCCGTCCGACAAATGCACATGCGAGATGCAACAGGCAATTGCTTCCCAAAGGCAGAATATTAAAGATTTCGTTTCCAAAAAATTTATGAATTATGCTTAAACATGTAACTATAAACCCTAAAAATTTGCTTTAATCATTTATTTCTTCTCTCTCAGAAAAACCCTCAAAAAAATAATTTTTTTCAAGTTTCTAAAGCAGGCTTCCCTTAAGGGATCTCAGTATGACCCTCCGAAAAATCACTGATTTTCGTGATTTTTTTTAGTACTTAATAGATAAAAACATTCATAACGAATACAAAATGTTTTTTTAAGACTATTTGTTGGATGTATAATAGTTAAATAAATTATTGAAATGACACGTAAAAAGGTTATCTACGATGTCAACGCTTGCGGTCGCAATTTTGATCTTAAACAAAAATTTCAAAAAGATTATTAATCTGTGGGAAAGTGGAAATTTTTTTTTAAATTTGACAAAATGGCGGCGGTTTGTATAAAAAGTAACGAATTTCGTTCCTTTCCCTTTTTTCGACAGTTTCTCTTATAAAATAATAGGAAGATTTCAAAAAAAAAAAAAAAAAAAAACAGAAAAAGCTTCAATAGCGCTATAGAGAATTTCGTTGAAAATGTTCTATCCAAAAAATGTTCTATGCAAAAGGATATCTTCAAAACTCTTCCTTCGAGTGTGAAAACCGTTTTGAAAAACACCATTCCAAGAAAAACGCGTTTAAAGCGACTCCAGCTGCATTCCCGACTTTGTTCCTTTTCTACAAGAAGCGCTGTAGTGACCGTAATAATTTGAATTTCGATTTGAAAATTTGATAGCATGTATATTACAGTGTATCTATCCGATAATGCATCAAAAAATCGATTTTTCGATAATTTCACATTGAGACGATCCTTCACAAAATTAAGCTATTATCTCTTAGTAATTGCGCTTTCAAAAGCTTTCGCAAAAATGCCAATATTCATATTCATAATTCATTAATTATTCGCCATGGTATCTTGTTGATAACATTTTTCTTTTCATATATCTTTCTTTTTATAAACTAGGTACAATGTAAAATATAATTAAAAAAAAAAAATTTCCTTCCAAATGCAAAATAGCAAAATGTGCTTGTATTTACTATCAAATACCGTCTCTTTGAGCCTTAAGATAATTTAAATATACTATATATGCAGTTTAGTGGTCGTGAAAGAGGATTCTTTTATTGTTTAATGTTAATTAATAATCGGTATATTTACTTGTATATATGTATGTATTAGTTCATAAGTTGTCGATATTATGAATCTATTAAGAGCTAAAACTTCTCCATGGCCTTGAAGGTAATTTGATTAATATATTTCATTGTTAAAGAAAGCTTGACAAATTAACATAATAAATAAATAACTACATATATAGAACTTGAGATCGCTTCTTTATTGGGATTGTTAATTTTCCACAAATATGATTCCGTTTAACTATTTTTAAAGGGGTATTTCAAATAAATGAAAACTATTAATAAACCGGCTACGCATAACTAAATAGAAACCAACTTTCTGAATGTTAGTTCTGAGATAATAGCAGTAAACTGAAACCGAACTCAAGAACAATATATTGCTACCCGCAGTGATACATTTATTATAGGTGTTCAAGAAAAAAGTCCAATATGATCGATGAGTTACAGAAGTTAGCTTAGAGACTTCTTCATTTTCGTTGGATAACTACAGGTTACCTCCTTCAATGATTTAAATGATTCTAAAAGATGATCTAGCGACTTAATTATAAAAAAGATTCATAAGGAAATGTTTTCAGAAGTTTAAAAAAAGGATATATGAGAATGAAAAGCATTCGGTTTTAGTTGCAGGCTCAGATATATTGTCTGATCACTACAACATATACTTAAAGCGTTTAGTTGGCATATTATTCAACATATTTCATCCACTCTGTTGATCATACTAATATCAGTCGTATGATTTTTTTTTTGTAAAATGCTTCTGAAGCTGTCAGTATATCTATAATATATTTCTGTTATGTACTATAAACTAGAAAAGACGTTAATTCCTTCTAGAAAAATGTGCACCTGTCAAACGTATTATAGTTTCAGTGCCGTATGAAGTACTCACTCCTAAAGATTTCTAAGTTTAATTATCATATTTATGCTGTTGCATCATTACCTTTAGGGGTTAGGGATAGTCAGAGGCACGGAAAAATGAGAATTTTCAGAATTTTTCAGAACTTTTTTTTCTAAATTTTTGGGAAAAAATCAACAGTTAATTGGTCTTAAAAAATCGAAATTTTTTAAAAGCAAAAATCCTTCGATCAGGCCCGAAATTATTATGTATTCTAAAAACTGTATAATTTTCATTAAAATCTACTGAGCGGTTTCCGAGTTACAGTTATCACCAGTTCAAAAAAAATAGTTTTGAGAAAAACGCGTTTAAAGTTTCACACTAGCGCTTTGAAGTGTCCGAACTCTCTTTGTTATTTGTCGAATAACTCAAAAACCATTTAACGGATCAACGTGAAATTTTTAGAGAGTATTTTTAAGATATTACTCTTAACCAAAATGCAAAAATAGTTTTTTTTAATAATTTTTTGAAAATTCTGACTACCTCTAACCCCTTAAGAGCCTTCTTTTGCAAGAGATTTTCCCACCAAAATTTTTAAGAGTGGTATCTTCCAAGCAGTGTATAATTTACTTCTTTTCTCTCCAAATATTCATAGTGAATAGGAAATTCTCATCAATAATGTATCACATCTAATGCAATCATGATCACAATAAATGCCAATATGGCAGCACATTTTTCGTCAGCAGCAGAAGTCAAACTAAAATGCGCCAACAAAATATATAATTAACAACAGCAATTTAAGTAACGTTAAAATTACCGATAGAACATCACACCCCGGAACCTATAGCTGACTTTTGATCAGAAATGTTGATCAATGTGGTATACAAGTATGTATAACTGAAATTAAGATGTAATCCTTCTCTTATAATGGTATGTCTGTATGTTAAGAATGGCTTCCATCAGGCCGAACTTCCAGGTGACTTTATGCTGGATATATCAGCCAATATTGGAGTTATCTCAATAAAAATCACTGAGCGTGTTTAACTCATAACAGTGTAACTTTGTGAATAAAATAGTTAAAATCTGGTCGACTGTGTGCCAGTATAGGAGTTACATATATATATTATATTTATAAAATTACTTGGACCCCGATCCTCTGGTTGACGTTTTACACCATATAGTATTTCCATGGCTTTAATTCTTGCAAGTTGCAAGAGTATAAAATGTTCGGTTGCACCCGAACTTAGCCCTTCCTTACTTGCTTGCTGAAGTAAATTTGCAACTACGGAAATTAAATTAGTCACTGCAACATCAAATGTTTTGACGATGCCACTTTGCTTCAATATTAACAGAATGTCGGGTGATTGTTTTGGCGTGAAACACGTAATTAAATGAAGTTTAGCACTTTTAATTCACAGTTTCTCGGAAGCAAAAAAAACAGCTCGTTTACGAAACAACAATTGCAACAACAAGAACGCCAACTAACTGTAACAAAAAAACAAGAAACGTCACAATAACAAAAAGTGACAAATATACATATTTGGTGCTGCAGAGAGAAACTTTTTCCACGTTATAAGCAGTGCGAGTGAAAGTTCCAAAAGTGATCACAAGAGACTCAAGAGTCCGCTCGCAACGGCTGCGATAGTCACTTTTATTACGACGTCAATACTGCGGAAGTCTTATCGTTATAGCCATAGCATAATATTTCATTGCTTTGCACTTTTGTTCACTTTTCACTTTCTTTCCTGAATTTTACTCTCATTTGCAATGTCACGCTTTCGTTAATAATGTCCCACTTCAGTTTGTTAGCTGAGAATGAAATTGGAAATTATTGCTGTGTCCACTAGGTGGCACTTTGAATGCAGACGGCGAAATTGACGTGGCAAATCACAAATACAGATGAGATTGTGATAAAAAAATTTAAAGATTTTTTGCGATTTCTCTTCTTATTTAGTATGCAGTTCTTAAGAAGTAATATAACTGTAGACAATGCTAACTAAGTTAACTAAAATAGAAAGTAAAAACTAAATTAAGCTCCTCTGGTAGTCTGCGGGATCCCTGTCAATTGGCATTTCTAAGAATTTCTTTTGCTCACTTTTGCATAAATAAATTTAAATGAAGTATCATAAAATTTAGTATACATTTTAAATAATCTGGTGTCTACAATAATTCTTGGATATATGGATACCGCGAATATGTTTTCTGAAGACCAGACTATCTTCTTAGCGAACTTTAACTTTTATATACAATTTGTATTTGTTCAACAACAAGTTTGTATGGAAAAAGAAGTTTTTATTTATTCATTTATTTTTTGGTTTTCATTAAACTTAATTAATTAATTAATAAAATCCGCTCGGATGACCGACACAATACAAAGTTAAAACAAGTATTCATTAGAAATGAACTAAATGAACTGAACTTGCTTTATTCTTTCGACAAGAGAGAATAAAGTAAAATGCTCCAAAGCCAGATAATTGAGAGACATGCTCTAACAGATCAATCACATACAAACATTATATGTTGAAATATATTATACACTGCCATAATACAATTGGCAAAAAGCAGCCATTGCAACTGCATAGAAACGAGTATGTATTGGCGAAAGTAGAAAGAATCCACCTGCGGTTTTAGTAATCACTTTTTGGCGTATTCTTCTTCAATTGAGTACTTATTTTGATCCTTTGCCTTTGGCATTTTTATTTCTGCATGGATTTGTTACAATTGGTGTCTTCGATTTTCATGGAAAGTCTTGTTGAACATTCTTTTCGTTTTAATTAACCATTCTTGCTTAGCATCGGGAATTAAGTTTCCGGCAATATTGAATGCTCGCAGCACTTTTTGCAAAAAGTTTAATTATCGATCTATAATTGCGGAAATATAAACACAAAATATGCGAAATCCTTGAAAAACATAACGCAACGAAGAAAAGGTTGCTCTCAATTGTAAACTAATCGCTAAAAGTTTGTATTTTACTCAAAAGTATTAATAGTTTATAATGGAGGGTTTTTGATGTAAATATTCATATTTTTCGACCACAAATAGTCGCTGTTCAATAAACGTATGTACAATGCTTACTATTGTGGTAAAAAATCATTGCGTTCCCCCAAGTAAATATCAAAAGTCTGGTTATGTTGATGAAACTTGGTGTGTGCCTTACTTGGCAAAAAAGTAAATAAGAGCTCGCAGATAACTAAGCACTAAGAGCTAAACATTTTGTATAAATGGGCCCAGCCCTCTAATAATAAATCACTGAACATATCTCCTGAGCATCTAAAGTTACAACAAACAAATTCAGTTAGCCCAAATACTATATGAACTCCAACCGGGAGTGTGAAAATGGATATAATCGAATAATAATTCCGCCCACTCCCCATAAAACGATACGAGTGCACCTAAAAACAACTAAACGCCACTCGACTACTAATAGTTACTAGTTACCAGAGATATTGAATCTTTCACCCGAGATGGTATTAGAGGGCAATTCCAACTTTTTGTAAGAGACTTTACCAACAAAATTTGTGAAAATATTATTTTCCATGTTTCCTGCCTTCTTTATTTCCTCATCTAATACCTATACGGTCTTCGAGACTTTCAGTGAAAATGTGTTACATCTAATGTCATTATGATCTCAATGAAGCGACAATTTGACAACACATTTTCCGAAAGCAGAAGACAACGAGAAGTGAAAAATGCAACAACAAACATTTCATAACATTAACAATACCAATAAACCATCATTATTCACTTTTAATGACGGTAAAAGTGGCCACACACTCTTTGTTCAATATGCACCGTTATTTACCTGCCGTACATTTTCTCTAACACTTGTTTCTCTGACTTTCAACGGTATGACGGCAGAGGGTGACAAAAAGTTTAGTTATGCTTTTCGCCAAATGTCGCAAGTTGATTCATTTCTGCATTTATGTGTGTGTGTTGGTGTGTTCGTAAGGGTGTCGAGTTGCGAACATTCAAGACTCGAGACTGAAGATTTTTGCTTCCGATGTTGCGTTTGACTTTCTTCCTTCACTCTCGGTTCATATTTAATGTCAGCTCAAGTGATGACAAGTTGTTATACTGACAATTATTGTTCTTGTTATTTTTATGAATATTTGAAATTTAACGCTCGTTCCACTCCCTTCTTCTTCTTTCAACAACTTGTGCCTTGATTACCTTCGGTTCATTATCACATTTTACGGCTTTAGTGTCATGTATCCTGTGATTTTGCATCACTTTCTTCATTACACTTCCATTCTTTAATTTACGCTTGATATTTAATGACATTATTATCGGCTCGTTATCTTTATTGAAAACCTTTTCAGTTTTTTATTTTTCCTTGGCGGTTCGTTGGTATTTAATGACGTATTTTAATTGATTCGTTAAATTTTTCTTTTATGGTGCTTCAATGCAATGTCCGGTCAAGGGTTTGGGCACAGAAGAAATTTCATTTATACAGAGGACCTTAAGATGCGTAATGTGAAATTGATTAAGAAATCAAAATTGGTAGCTAATGCGAATATGAATATATATCATGAAAAAAAAAGAAGTTGTGTTTTTTTTACGGTGGGTGTAAGGGGTGAGTTCCAGGTCGAATTGGTATAATTTAAGGGAAGTATTTAAATACTATTTTTTATGCGAGCGTACCTGCTATACATATTTCCAATTTTTATTAAAAATATATGAGACAAATGCAATGTACGAAATTCAGAAAGGTTGTGCTAAATATTTGCAAAGCTAAGACTCATAAAATTGGAGTCTTCAATTGCCTTTGTACCAGGGGTTCCATAGTAAACAGGACTTAAAAAAAACAGAACAAATGGTTTTTTCAGCAAAATCAATTTACTTCATTCAAAACTGTCTCTTTCTTCTTCAATACAGCTTTTTGCTCGGTCCAAAAGCATGTCGAACGAGTGTTTTAGCTCGTTGGTCGCTATGGCCGCCAGTACGTCGGTGCAAGCCTTTTGAATAGCCTCTACGTCTACATAACGCTTTCCTTTCATGGGCAAATGCATTTTTTCGGAAAGGAAGAAGTCGCTCAGTGCCATATCAGGTGAATACGGGGAGTGGTTAATGGTTAAAACGTGATTTTTGGTCAAATAATTGGTCACACGATGTCCTTCGAATGTTGGATTCTAAGCAATTTTTGGTCGTCAGTCAATTTGTGCCAATTTGTCGTTAGCCCAGAATTTCGGTTAAAACGCGATAAATCGATGTTTTGGAGATGTTCAATTCCATTTCCATGAATTTCAATCATGATTTCTGCTGATTTTTGATGAATTCACACACAGTTTCGATGGAGTTTCCGGTGATCACGTATTTTGATTGGCCCACATGTTGATCGTCATTTATGTTCTCACGACTACTTTGAAAACGTTGAAACCACTCGTGCACTCTGCTACGGAATAGGCAATCAACGCCATAAACTTGTGTCATCAATTGAAACGTTTCGATAAAAGTTTTACCAATTTTAAAACAAAATTTAATGTTGGATCTTTGTTTAAAGCTCATTTTCGCACCGATAACACAAACATATTGACACTTAAAACGTAATAACTTCAATTCCAATCAATAAAATGTCATGAAATTCTCACTGCACAATCGGTAAAAATAGTAGATTCTAACGCACTAATTGACATATAGATGGCGCCACCAAGGGGCGCTAGATTTAAAGAGTCCTGTTTGTTTTCGAAACCTCCTTGTACAGGTTTTAAGCTGAAGCTTTTAGGCATATGAAGGTCTAGTGTATCATCTTCACCATTAAATTTAATTAGAATGAAGATTATCGTTGTTGTTGTTGTTGATAGCTGCCGAGCGTATAGACTTTTTCTAGTTAAAAATCTGGGTATTATACGATTACTATCCGGTTATTTTGAGACAATAGCTAAAGCTTGCAATTAAGATTGCATATTATTTCTTGTTATGGAGGTAGTCAAGAATTAAATCATTTCCATGGTTAAGCAATTATTTGTAGCCCTGGAAACGCTGTCAGCATTGTTTTATCTCTATTTAGCGGTCTCTTCCATGCGAGTAATTTTGTAACCAACAGAAGGAATTATTGCTTATTTTCATCTAAAATTCAAGTTAATTTCTACGTGGTTTTTGTTTGACAATACATTTAACGCAACAAACTTGTTAAAATATACACAATTCGATCTAATAAAATATTTATCGCTCCTTTGTTTATTTACCGTATTCACAAATATGACAAAACCATATTGCAACCATTAAATGTACAAATTATGGCAAAAAATAGATTTTCATCCAACAAGCCCTCTTTCCAATTGCCCGGGGGAACACATTACAGTACACTCTCAAGCCTCAAATGAAAATAAAGCCACAATTATCGTTTATATATGTAAGTATATTCGATTGTATGAATGTGTATGTATTGCTTGGCATGACTGCTTCCCCTTTGGTTTACCACAAAGTTTGATACTAAATAGTTGGCATAGTTATTTTCCTTATAACCACATATTTGTAGTGTGCACACATGGTCAGGTCACATAAATATAAACACACAAAAACAAGCACAGAGGCACATGTTTATAAACATACATATGTACTGGCTTTCTGCAATATTCATGCTTTCACACTCATTTGCCCAAACGCACTCACAACCAATATGCCTTTTGTTTTTGCTTTTGCTTTGTTTATAGCTCTGTGTAGAATTTTAATCTAAACACCGTCACTCCTATGACATTCACCTTGCCCCTTCCCCATTTGCGTATTCACCTTCACATTTGCCTTCTACTGTAGCTTTTCTTTTCAGTTTAGAGGAATTTGCTCAGTTTTTTGCGTTGAAGAGCTCTTTCATTCGAACTTTCCATTTACCATACGCTAAACCATGAAGAATACTACTTTTATTTCCGGTAAATATGTTTACGATGTGAGAAATTTTTGCAGTTTTGAAGTTTTTAGAGTAGAATTTGATACACATTTATTGAAACTTCAAACAAGCAAAATACATTGCAATCTTCAATCTCTCAAATGGAGCCTATCATCCATTAGTCTGAGCGTTACTTCACTGGATCTGTCCAGCTTAAATTTTATACCAGAGGAGGTCGAGAAGAAGGTGTCCGGTAAGATGATTCGTTTGAATTTACATATCTCTTATTTCTATGAGAAACCTTTTTATACCCAGAACCTTGTATATCAAATTTGCCACGATCTGTGTAACACCTAGCAAGAAAATTCGGAGTCTCTACTTATAGATAGAAATATACAATATACTTAATATCAGCTTGACGAGTTGAATATATACAATATTTAAAAGATCAGCATAACGAGCTGAATAAATTATGTATATACACGAATTGAGGAACTAGGAGTTTGAGATATCCCCACGAAATTTTGCACAAATCGGAGAACTTTAGCATAAAATTGAACGATTGGTATCGATCTCTTGGGCCAAGAACTTTTTTTAGACATAATTTCTCGACAAAACTTTTCAAAGAATTAAGTGTTATCTAAAGCATAAACAAAATATCCGAACAACTTTTCCAGATCGGACGACTGTAGCATATAGCCGTCATACAGACTTCATTATTAGGAAAGAAATTTTTTCTGGCAATGGTAGCAGGGCAATTTTCTTGTACACGGAAAATGTGAATACGAAAGAGTTATGTAAACACCTGCATAGATATATTTATCCCTATTTACACATACATACTTGTGTGTCTACTTAAAATATTCACTGCACTCTGAGCGCTCTATGCACGAGTATATACTTCAGTATGTTCGATGCTTGTGAGAGCAAATAGAAAAACAGCAAGGCAATTGCAATTGCAGTTGCAGTGGAAAAAGTAAAAAGCAACAGCAATAGTAAAAACAGCAAAGAAGGTGCAAAACAAAAGCAACAATTTCGCTATGTACTTCGAAGGAAAATAACAACAAATGCTGCAAAGAAAGCAATCAACAGCGAAGGAAAAAGTAAAATAACGAAGCGAAACAAAAACGGTAGCGTTAATAGAAAAAATGTGTCAAGGGCCATATTGCCTGTGGGTATTTGAATGCGCATACTGTCGTAGCTTAACGGTTTACTAAATAGTTCCACCAGCTTTTAATGATAGACTTAAACGCAATTGCAGCCTTTCACATGCATTCAGTATGAACGCATTACTTATATATTCAAATACACTTTATTTGTACTTAGATAAATTTTTGAGAGTTTTTTAATTATTTAGAAAACTTTAATTTAAAATTTAAAACTTTAAAATATTTCTAGCGGTAACATAGAAAATGGAGGAGGTTGGTATAATGAAATTTGCTGAGAAGAAATCAATTTGACTTTGACAATCCAAAAGCATATGTATATGCAATATCAAATATGGTTAGAGTTGGCGATTTAAATTCGTTACTAGAAATTATGCGGATATCTCATTAAATTGGCATAACAGCTTTCTTCCATGCTGCCAAGTTGTACTTTATTGATTCGATACTAGTTTTGCTTTTACAAATACCAGATCAGATGGGAAATAACTTTAAAATTCAAAATGTGAAATGCTCTTGTTGATTTGAAGAGTCCGTTGATTTTAAAATAATATAACCGTTTTTTTCCGAAACTTACATTCTAAGTGTTTCTTAATAATCTGTGAAATGAAAAATAGCCTTGTGTTACATAAAATTAAAAAAAAAAAAACAATATTTAAATAAATATTTCATAAGTTTTTTGAGTTGCGCTCAGTTTAATCAATTTATCTATGATTAAACGCAGTTTTCTTAAAATTTCATTGTTCAAATGGACTGGAGTTGAGACAAGAGATCATTCGATCGTTTTAATTTTTTATTTCTGCTTATTTCGTAAGTATATACATGTGTCTACGTATAATTACCTTTTAATTATTCCATTTTATTTCATTCAAGGAAAACTCAATGACTTCCGCTATCTTGCGCGGACTAAAAGTGTATATATATTTCCGACAGTTTCAGTGTGCCTTCAGTGCATACGAAAATATTCATATACTATATATATGTGTGTATAAATTTGTACGTAATATTATATATGTGCGTATGTGTACATATTCAAAGTTATATTAACACTGATTATGTTGACACAAAACACTTCCTGTTTACAAAAAGAATGTTTGCTTATGCTCGTTCTCATCCTCAATCTTAGCTTCGACTTAACTCAACTCAGCTCAACTAAAAAATAGGTAAAGAGGTAACATAATGAGATTCATGGCTATGGCATTCATATACTGCAGGTAATTTCCGCCTTCCACAAGCGATCATGAGATTTACATATATACTCTATTTATATACTATAGATGTACATATATATATAGCATATGGTATATTTTATGTAACTATGTATATGTGCATACATATATCAATATTTATATATGTACAAACATATATATAATTTCTACAAACACTTTCCTTGGTAGTGGTTTACAGACCCATATGCACCTATGTATGTACATATACATATATGAACACGAACCCACCAACGGAGAGTATGTGCATATTCAGCCTCTAATTTCACCTTTTTTCCACACATTATTGTTGTTATTGTTACATACGTTCGTCTTGAATGGCTTTTCAATAAGACATTTGTGTACACGTGCGAAAATGTGCGTCCCGAAAGCCACAGCGATTATCGGTGCTCAGGTGCTCCACGGCGTATGAATGCTCGCCTTCTGTTGGAGTTCCGCCCCTGCTTGTTTTCTAATATGTATTTACATTTATTACAATGTTCTTATCGGTCTTACTTCGAAGGTAAGCAAACACATAAACGTGAGTGTTCTTGAAAAAACTTTCTCTATGTACATATGTAACATATAATAATGAAGTAATCAAACGCTTATTTGCATTTTGCTAAATTTATATGGCAGACATATGTGCTTAGGAAACTTGAGCATTATTCAGCATTTATTAGAATCGCTAATACGATAATAACGCTAAACTTCTCGACTTGTTACATGCAAATATATTTGCACGCAATTTTTAATGTTTCGTCACACGCATATCAGTTGAAGCACGAGTATACGATAAGGCGGGAGGGCAAATAACTAAATAATTCATCGACACTTTTGCGATATAGCTTAATTATATATAATATTATTCTATGCAATACCACAGGAAAGGAAAATTGAAGTGGATAATTTCAAGAAAAGCTTTAGATCATATTATATCGACCAATATAGATCAAAAATTATATTCTTGCTTTTGCAGTAAAGTCTTATCTAGAAAACAGGGTTTATTTAGACAAGCTTTAGGGGTAGAAGCGGCTTTGATACCACTAAACTCTGTTTGAGTTTCATCAAAGAAAATCAATATTTTGGTGAATCTAACATCTTATTTCGGGACAAATATTCAATGGATTCCAGGACATAGTTATCTTCCCGGTAATTGTAAAGCACATACCTGTGACAATTTTCAGATATTTAGTCAAGCACGTTATAGTATATAGCTGAGTCTCGATGGAGTCAAGCTCTAAATTGCGCAAGAAGGAGGAAAACGTGGCAATATTGGAATATGAATAACACTAAACATTTAGTTTTCAGAAGATAGAAGAAGAAGGAAATAATATTTTACATATATGCAATGATTTTATAGGAAAAGAATCGCAACTATTGGCCGAGAGTTTCTTGACGATTTGTTCCACGAAGAATGCTTATAATACTTACGAACTTCATGAGGATTACAGTATCATTCCAAAGTGACATAGTGAAGGAGATTTTAATCCCGGTTGATTCACAATTGGTCTCCTAAAAGCCTAGATGCATAGTCAGACATCTACTCTAATTACATAGCTCTGGGGGATCAAGTTCATCTGGCTTCTGTTTATTTTTCTTTAACTTTCTTTAACGGGAATTTACCTTTGATATCTCTCGATAAATTCAATTTTTCATTAAACAAGGGTGTCAAGTGTAACCAGTTGTGAGTGAAGATTTTAAAAATTGCTAGCAAAAGGTAAATAAATTAGTATGTCCGAGCTATTCAAAAAATGTTCTTGTCAATGTGATTGCAAGCTGATTTAAAATTCACACATATAATTATATATGTATGTATTTAATATAAAGTTCACGTAAAGAAACTTAGCTTTACCTATATTAGTACCGATCTTTTCGAAGAGTTTGATAGGAAATTAGAAATTTTAGAGAATGAACCAATAATATTTGAGTAAAGTTAATTACTCAAGGTTGAATAATATAGTTTGAAACTTGAAAAAGCTTTAAATTTTTTCCGGCAACATAAAGGCCTCAGATTTTTCAAGTTTTTAATATAATAATACTCAATGAAAGAACCTCACTCTTCATAATAAAATATCGGCAAGCTGAAGAGTAAGGTTTTTAACAATTAACAATTTTATGCTTTATTTTTATTAAAAATTTCTAGTAAAAATTCTGTAAGGAAATCTTTAGTCTGATATTACTCATACGCCTCGACGAATAGCCTTTTAATAATGCATGGATATGTCAAACCTTTCTTATAGTTGCAGTTTTTCATTCTTTTTTTGCAGGAAAAAAATTATTTAATACAAACGAAACAATCACATGTAATATATAATGCGGAGAAAGAAGAAATGCTTTGCAAAACGTGAAAGTTACAATGATTTCAGCAACTTAATGCCTCCAGCAGCAGAAAACAATAAATATATATACGCTTGTGCAACAACACGTTCGGTCGACAATAAAAACAAACGTAAAGACAGTATCGTCTACAGTGCACTGCTTATGAAACAAATGACGCTGTTAATGAGGAACTCACCTGTGCGCGTAAAGGAAATGAAATTGAAACCAAAGTATGTGAAATGTAAATAAGTAGGAAGTGTTGTAAAATAAAGAATGCATTAAATAGACGGCTTGACAAAGTGACAAGGCATTAGATAGCAGATAGGCATATAAAGAAAAAGCACTGAAAAGGACTTGTTGTCAGGGTAAGGAATAGCTTAGTCACGATTGCCATCAGAGAATGGAAAAGCAATTTTTAAAACGCTGTCATTGATAAAGAAGCGAGGCTCTAATGAAATTCCGTGTGAACATTGCATATGTGTGCATTATTGTTGCTTTATGATGAGCAAAACATATAAGTGAAGTAGCGTGATTCTTTCATGGATGAGCCATTTTCCATTATTGTATGGCGTTTGAAGTAATCGTTGTCGTACAGTATATCGTTTTTATGAGACATGAGGGTATGTTGTAGTGTACTAACGATTCAGTGATGCACGTCTGAGAATATAAGTGAATTAATTTTTTTTTAGATTGATCGAGAAGTGTTTATTTTTACATAATTTCCAACCGATTTATGGTGGAAACCGCAAATTGTTTTTTTTTTTAAGACGTTCTGCGAGTATATTTTTGAATGAAAAAATTATCCTGTATTGTCAAAAGCGTGCTCAATTATCTACAAAATGAAATAATAAATAAAATTACTCAAGAATGGCGCAACAGTAGTGGTAAGCTGGTAAGTGTGCTGAAGAAGCATAAATTCCAACAGAAAAACTAGCATGTAAAAAATATCTGGTGGGACAATTGCTGGGAAGGAATAGAAATAAACTATATCAAGTAAGTGAAGCAGAAGGAATAAAGAGTGAAAGAGTAACTCTTGTGTCGCCCCTACTGTCCGAATTGTCTGAAAAATGAAGAGATACATTTATCTCCGCATTTCGTACTTTTTTATTTTTTCTTTGAATGTCTAATTTGTAGATTTGAGTTAGCTAGGATGTTATCTGATATTAAAACAAATCAAGTTGGAAGATGTGAGACAGGCTCTAGAGGTTCCAATTGATATATAAAGGTTGAATCTCTTTTCAGAACAACGTAGTATTTTCATAAGAATCCTCTTAGTTTATGTTAAATATTTTTTACTGCTTTTCGATGACAGTCCCCATTTTTTCAATGTAATTCCCCAGAAGATCTGAACATTGTTTTTAATTTATTGCAATTTATGCACAATTTGTCAAATACTGGTTACTTTTTGCTTACGAGAAAAATCTCTTTTAAACAATTTCCCGATTGAGGTGAAATTAATCGCATAGTCTTTGCTAACATAAGAAACTATAAAGTCTTTTGCACACATTAATTTTTATTTTATCTTTTCTAACTTACCGAAACAAATATAAGTATTATCTTTAAGTCCTGCAAAAATGCAAAAGAGAAAAATGTTAGTTAACATATTTATTATAATTTGTAATATGATAAGAGCAACAGTACCGGAATTACTCTTTGGAAACTAATTGCATTAAATAAGCTTAGGAAAAAAGTACTTATACTATAAATAATTTATTGATAATAGACAGGTATATATACTACTGTGTCCAAAAAATAAAATGACATTTGAATTTAAACTGCGCGCGTCGAAGGATTTGGAGAATTATTTTTTTTTTTTAGATTGGTATTACTGCCAGTCACATTTATGCCAAATTTCATGTCAAAATATTCATTAGTGTTTGACATACGTGTCGTTTTGTGAGCTGCTAAAAGTGAGTTTTTCGTTTTTTGCGATGTGGAAATTTGTTGAGCAAAGAATTTGCATTAAATTTTGTTTACGGAATCAATTTTCTGCTGCGGATACGTTGAGGATGGTGCAGAAAGCCTTTGGTGATGAGGCTATGTCTAAAAAAAATGTTTACAAGTGGTATAGTGAGTTCCAAGCCGGCCGTTAACGTGTCGAAGACGAAGAGCGTCAGGGGTGACCATCAACCTCAACAAATCAAAGATTTGGTTTTGAAAAACCGTCGATTAACAATTAGAGACCTTGCTGATGAAGTTGGCATATCAAAAGGCTCAGCCAATACCATTTTGAAGGATGTTTTGGGCCTCAAACGCGTCAAATCTCGACTGGTACCGAAAAGATTGAATTTTTTGGAAAAAAGGCGTCGCGTTGAAGTGTGTGAACGATACTTTCCGACTACCAGGGTGTCATGAAACGCATTATAACTGGCGGTGAGACTTGGATCTATGCTTACGACCCCGAAACAACCGATCAATCGAGCGAATATCGTGCCAAAAGAGAGCCGAGACCAAAAAAAATCACGCCAAAGTCGCTCAAAAATCAAGGTCATGTTGACTGTTTTCTTCGATTATCATGGTGTTGTGCATTATGAATTCCTTCCAACCGGTCAAAGAGTCAACAAGGAATATTATTTGAACGTTATCCGTCGTTTGCGTAACGCTATCCGCCTAAAAAGGCCGGAATTATGGAAAGAGAATTATTGGTTTTTACACCACGATAAGGCCATCCCGGAAAGTGACTACAACCACTGTTTCGAAGATTGTAAAATCCGTTGGCATAAGTGCATTGCATCGGGAGGCGACTACTTTGAATGGGATGAAATTGATTTGGAAGGATAAATAAAGAATTTTCATAATAAATACCATATCTTATTTTTTGGACACAGTAGTAGATATAATAAAGTTGCAGAGGTCATTCTTTTGAAAAATATATTATTTATAAAATAATTATTAATAAAATAATATATTATTTTAACAATTTTGTATAGAATATTGGAGATAATTATTTCTCCTGGAAGTTCTTATAATACAAATATTTGGAAGCAATAGAGTGGTACTTTACTGTATGAAGTAATTAAATATCAATTTAACTATATAATTTTTTAGTTTATTTTGGAAAAATATTATTCAATACTTGCTCAAATTTGACGCGTTGTCTATTATAGCCTGACATCTTGTTACTAAAATTTCAGCATTTTTCACAGGAGACGACCTTCAGCTATGTTGAACTGCGTACGTTAAATATTTCCTTGATATTTTGGTTTTTCTTGAAGTCCAAACATTTTCTATTAGATTATCGCCTGGTGACTGTGGCGATCAAACTAAAGTAACAATATGGTCTTCTTGTTTCCATTGAGTACATAGTCTGCCCTTAGGTTTCGAATCATTGCCTACTTGCAGTATCCCATCATGGGGTCTCAATTGGTTGAATTATACAACTGCAAATACTACATTACACCAACTATGATTGAAGTTTTCGAAATGAAGTTATGGTGTGTAATCTTGTGACCTTAAGGATGGTTTGTTAGAAATGCTTCTTCAAACTCACTTTTATACTATTTTTTTTTATTTCACGGTACGGCATGACATATTAAGAAAATTGAAAAAGCTGAGTGAATTGTGAAATGTAATCAATATTTTAACCAAAAACTTGTTTTATTATTAATAGTACTAATTTTTAATAATGATGTCCATAAATTTACAAAAAAACAAAATCACGTTCATTAAGAGAACAGGACTAAAAGAGTGACTTATCTCCAACGCACAATTTTATACTACAGTATATTGTATGTCAAATTTTTGTAGGCACAATTTCAATCATAAATTGGCATTTGGGGGCCATTTGTTTTATACGTGGTTATATAATACATATGGGCAAGATTGTATTATGACGTGCTTTGTCATACGCTATAACAAGCAATTAGCCGACTTACATGCCTTTGCTAAAAGAACACAAATACAAATATATGTATTATTGTTCTACTCATGTAATCAGCGTGACCTTCATAATACACTGATTGCACCAAAATTTATTCGAAATTTTTTTACGATTTCTGTATTTTAATTACACTCATTGACTGCGCTTTTATCATGTTTTCTACCATGCATATGTATGTGTGTGAACATGTGCATATATTCTCGTGAATGACCACACTTGATGCTCCACTCGGCAATAAAAGCCGTATTCAATAACAAGTGCTCCGCCCACAGCCTTTTTTCGGCAATGAGCAGAAGCCCCAAAATAAATAAACCTCAAGCTGTCAATACTGCAACCGAAGCAATAACAATAAAAACTGACGGTGTGTGGTGTGTGGCAGTTGCCTCAGGAAGTAAATACAATTTTTTGTCGTTTTCATTACCATGCCCCGCTGTTCTGGCGAACTTTTTTCCAACACACACACATTTGCATATATGCGCACACACTTTTTGTTGCAAATGACAGCAACATGTTGCAGAGTTTTATTTGTATATTTTTCATGCAAAGTTTTCTCAACTAACCCTAAAAGTTTTTTGATTGCTACTTGGCGTTTTTACTGTTAGTTTCAGTTTGTGTTGCAACCACACGGCTTTAATGAAATTTTTCACACTGCTTGCAAATACTTCATTTCTGCGAATTCCTTATTTAAATTCCTTTTCGCTTTCACATATCCACTAGACAGGCATGACCAAACTTTTGCTGAAGTAACATCCAAGTATGCAAGGAATATTAATCTTGTGCAATAAATATATATATCTGTTTAATTACTTTGATGATTGGGCGATAAGCAAAACTGTAGGTCATAAAACTAATACGGTTGTGAGAAATAAAATTTAATAGATTCGAGTTGGGTTTTATGGCTGATCCAGTGGTCGCAGTACTTTGTGAAACCATAAAAATAGAGCGTGTTTATTCAAGGAATCTTTTTTGCCAACACTAATTAGCTCAATCGTTCAACTTCTATTAGCATCACTTCGGTGGAATATCTTAAAGTGTGAGCTCCAAAGTTTTTAAGCTTTGATCTAGAAAAAGCGAGCTCAGCCCTGGCCAATCACTCGGAAAGCTAGGCTAGTGGAACACACAAGGAGAGTAAACACAGAACTGTTCCCATTCTTCTAATAGCGGGACCAGGGAATATCGGTTTCCTTTCCAGAGCATCAGTTACAGTTATCTATGATGTGGCCTGGCCCCACCCTAGTCTTACCATAAAGTGAGCCAATGGCATTGATAATGCGGCAAGGCATTCCCTGATCAGACTTTAGTGAGCTCACGACTATTATCGCCACAACACAAATACAAAAAACTTGCTTCAATATTTGCTTTGATTGTTTTGCTGTTTGTATGGCGTGTAGCATTTTCTTACTGGAATTAAAAGACATCCACATCAACATTATTTAATTAAGGCAGGATAATGTCATTAATCAAGGTTCTATAAAGTTCCGCCATTGACTATAATATTATGGCTGCTTTCCGATTCGCACTGCCCATTGACAAATACAAAATCATTTTGTGAAAATTGGATCTCGTTTTGGGCCCGATTTGTAAACGCTTTTTCGTCGTTTGAAGCAAAAGCCAAATAGTACCAAAATTTCGAAAATATTGTTACCATCGACAAATCGCCTTCTATAACAACTTGTGAAAAAGGGGCAGCCAACTTTTTGTTTATTCTTTGACTTGATAACAATTGTAAGGCGCTTGTTCATTTATTCTCAAAAACGACATCAGCAAGAGTTCCAATACATATTTGTGAGAACCATGAGACATATGTATATCCTCCTGCGGCATTAGAAAATATTACATTTGAGTATTACCGTATCTAAATTCATTCATTTTTTTCAGATTTGCAGAATTTCGTGTGTAAAATTATATTTTTGGCATTTTTTCTCTGACTTTTCAACCCTCTCCAATTGAATTTTGCATAGTTGTATTCTTCTTTTCAACTAACTTTTATCTATGAAATTTGGCAATTTTAGTGCTTTTGTTATTGTATAACCAGGGTTTTTATATGGCTTTTGGTGAAAGTATTTTCTAATTCAATTTAAAAAGTTTTGTTAGAAAATATGTTTTTGTTTTCTTCGGTGTTTCAATTAAATTATATTATTTTCGGTAGAAATATAAGGCAAAAACACTAATATCTTTGCGCTCTGAATTTACACTGCTGATTTCACTTTTGGATATTTACAGGTATTGTATTGAGCTGAGGGTTTCTTAGTGCATTAATTTTTGTTCCGTTACACATAGTTTTATATGGATTAGTTGCAAAAAATTCAAAGCTGCGAATGTGATTTTGATATTTCAATTAAGTTCATATTTTTTTTGTTAAAAAAAAAAACAACGTAATAATAGTGAGCGCTGTACAAAGGCTATTTCGCTCGCTAAGCTTGATGCGAAATTAAGTTACTTTTTCAACTCACAGGTATTCACTGTCAAGCCACTGAAGACAAATACTGAGCATATATGTATGACGTTATCTATCAGAAGTCCAGTAGCATAGGAGCGATTTAAATTATGAAATAAAAAAATTCTTCAGAGCAGTTGAAAGCAAATCGCCAAAAAAATACTTGACAGTTTAAAGAATCTCATTTCGAAATCTATACTGTCCCACAATTTTCTCTGCTACTAATCATATCCAAGACCTTAAACCAGCTTCTTTGTTCTATTTATAACCCCAATCCCTTCAACAACCAAATAATATTCAACAAAACAGGCAATAAAGTGGCGCCTCACAAATGTGTTTGCTGAAAAAGAGGGTTTTTAATTGCCAAGGCTAGGAGCCAAAAGAACGCTCACTTAAGTAAATAATTTTAATTACTGTACAAATTTATTCAATTTAATTAGGATACAACAACCACCTACAAATACAGACACACATATCTATATATTGGGCAAACACCAAGCATAATTTGCATATTTTAAACACGCCCAAAACATCCCTCAAGCAAAAATTTCCGTCAATTTTTAAAACACCATCTTTTGTCAGAAATCTAAATACATTGGAATAATGCCGACTTAATCTAATATTCGTCCTTTACCATTGAAAATCGCCCATATATTATATATAGGTATATACTTGTAGGTAGAGCATAAACCAAGCATACCACGTATATATAGATGTACTCCTCTCGCTGAATTTTAATTGACAATTACAAACTCTTCTGCCTTCTACCCATCTCCCATCCTATCTGTCATACTAAACTGTCCCATTTCCTATACTTTGTCAGTTTGTGTGCTTAGTCGTAATAATAAAGAAGTGACCATCCTGGCATACAAACCAGGTGTAAAACAAAACACACAAAGACCGGAAAAGGTCCAAGTAAATTTACAAATCCTTCGCTATATAAGTTTAAGCGCCTTATCCCCTTTTTTTGTAAGTTTAGCTTGAGCAAAGTAGGATGCTAACTGGCAGCTGGTGATGAGTTTGTACGTTCGTTCGCTACTTGTAGCTTTTCCGACAACTTTGGCTTTTTATTAAAGTTGAACTTATGTACAACTTGGTGTACGAGTTAACAAACTGTTGTTTGTCGCGAGTAAAATAAATTACATTTATTTTGGCTGTACATTTATTTTCGTGTTACCTGTTTTATTCATAATTTCCTACTGGCTACATTTTACTATCTTAGTACCATTTATACTTATGCGAATGTTTGTTTACTTGCTGGAACAAGGATAGTTTTATTGTGCTTATCGGTTTTTCGTTATGGAATTCTGTCTGTTGTGTTTATAATGCGGGAGTTTTATTGTTTGTTTAGGTTAAGTGTGAAATTTACTTAGGCCATCTTCAGCGTCGCTAACTTACGCAGGAAAGCGTAACACCTCGTTTGAAAATTGCCTGTTTTTTACAAATGGCTCTATAATCGAAAGTTTCCTTCACACTATTTAAAAATAAATATCCCTTTTTTGTTTCATTTATAAATATTATTTTGTGTTGAATAAAAATTTCGTCTTAGAACTTTCTACTTTCATTATCATTTGAAAATTAATTTTAATTGCCTCTTTACACAGTTTGTGAATTTACCAGCATGATTTAATTAAACAGCTAATTGATGTTTAAAATACAGATGTTGTTAATTACGGGGTTTCTTATTAGTCCTCCAGTCATTGTGGCATTATTCTTTGCTAAGACGATTTGTTCTTTTCTTGTTATTCGAATGCATCCATTTGCTGTCGACTATATAAAGTATTAACCAATTATTAAAATTAGGCCAGTGAAGGCTGCAAATAACAACTGGTATAAAAGATAATTATTCTATGATTTCCGCAACAGAGATTCTTTTCTTCAAACTGTTGCATTTTGAGTAGCATTATCACTACAAATCACTGAAAACTACAGTTTTTTGATATCTACCTAGTCGATAGAGCAGTAATTGAGTACTATAAACCATTCAGATAGAAAGATAATTTCAAAACTGTGAACGAGGGCTTGATTCCGTGTGGTTTTAGGATAAAATATTACGATTCTAAAGTAGACGAATTAAAATTTCCAAATACCGCTGATATGGCATAACATAGATAGCAGAAGAACCCAAAATAAATTATGGATATTATAAAAACGATGCTTCGGAACAAACACATAACCAAGGGTAACTGATAAATCACCTTATTTAAAATTTTATGATTCTTGTGACTTTCTGCATTCAAAATGTCAACCAATATGAAAAATATTATTTTTCTCCAATTGGTGTAGAATATTTACAGTGATTATAATGCCTATTATTAGCTCTTTTGGTCGACTTTTACTTAGAAAAGCGTGTTTAGTATGCTAATCCAATTCCGTTTCTATAATACAAGGTGCGTTCCAAAGTAAACAATTTAGCGCCCATTCTATTTTGCCTTCGATCTATTTATTCTGCACGTCTAATAGGCGTCTTAAATAGTATTAGGTGACTTTATTTGGCAGCACCAGGGACAAAGGCATTTTTAAATTTTTTCTTGTATCGTCTTTGGATATATTTCTTGTACTATCACACCTGGAGTATCATTTTAATTCAGCATATTCCTCTTTCGACAAAACATCAGCATTTTCTGCTCTTCTTCATTTTTCGCATATCCTTCAATGTGCGTCCTGCTGCTTACCCTCCTTTCACCAACACACACAAACACGTGAATTTTTGTTGTAAATTGAAGTGAAACGCAAATTGACTATAAAAATGTTGCTTACCCGGCGGAGATGTTTATCAATGGAAATTACTGAAACTTTCAACACCCCGCCCGCTATATGTAATTGTCTTTCGACACCCTTGTTGGTGCTACTTCATTATGCTCATGATATTAAGGCAAATACACGCGACTCCGACCAATTTTAACTGCAAAGAGTGAATGTCAAGCGATGTTTTTATATAGCTCGTGCCACAAACGCCGCAGTCAGTGCACAGCTGGAAGTGCGACACGCCATCAGCAACGTTCGTTTATGTTAGGTTGCATTCCATAGGCGACGGAAGGGCACGACATGCAGACAATGCCGGCAAGCAACGGAAGGGCCGCACACCATGTGGCTGCCGGTGCCGAAAGTGTTTGTGGCGAAAGTTAGGCACCGATTGTGCGTAGCACAGCCACTTGTATCCAGCTTTGAGGGATGTGTAGCCATGGAAGTAGTTTGATTGGGTACAGAGGGCAGCTAGAAATTTGTTGTTAAATATTTACACGTAATATTATAGAAATATAGGGAACAATAAACGGCGAATGGCGTAAATACCTTAGCAGATTAGATTTTGGGCTGTCTACATGCGATTTGCAGTGCTTTCGCGTGGCAAGCCCTGAGATTAGGCCGCTTATAGTTGCAGTCGTCTGTTTAATTGCCAAATTGGTAAGTTTGAGAACCGATTAAAATGTACGTTAGCCAAACAACATTGTCGAAAGCTGGATTGCTTTATTGCTACTGATGATGTCTGTTTAGGGCTTGTCGCTTTTATTCGCAATGCATTGCAGCCATGGGCGTGCCTGTTCGCTGTTTATGAGCCTTCGTCAGCCACAGCGTGCGTGTTTCGACACGACAGCGCTTACAACTAAAAATATGGACACAAAGACTAAGGAGCTTTTGCATATTTATTGATTCTTTTTTCAAATACTTAACCTTTATTCTAATTTTCGTTGACCGTCCTTCGAAAGCAGAGATTGATGTATGAAAATCGAAATATTAGTTTAAAGAAATATTTCGTAACTTAGTGCGCTATGTCCTCGTGAGTTTCTCTGACAAAATTCATTATTCACCGTATCTGTTTGAGGATCTGTATGGATCGAAATAATGAAGACTGTTTTTCCTTTGCAGTGGAAAGTTTTAGTTCTAAATCTAATCTGGTTTCAATAGGCATAAATTGAAGTAGTTTTTATAGTTTTGTCAAATCAAACTTGTGGCAAAGAAAGCAATTTTCTTTGGATAAGCCTCTTTACTCGGTGACTCCCACCATGTGCAAATACTTGTAATATGTAAAAAATGTCCCAAATTAACGCAAAATTAAATTTGTTTAAAAAGATCAGGGGGTAAAACTAATAAATTACCGAAGAAGCACAGCTCTAAATATAGCGTATCAGCTTTCGTTGGGTCGAAACTAAAAATTTACTGTATACATCGTTAAAATTTAATAGAATTTTAGTCACCAGCGTAAGCTTGAACTTCCACAATCTTGACCAGATCATATATATTCTGATATATTTCTCGATGGAAAACACATTTTCGAAGTAACAACTTATCATTTATTTTAAGAGAAGAAACTTCATGTCACGTAATTCTTTTAGTTTTTTTGATACTAAAAGGAAAGAACAAATATCCTAATATTTTATAAGATTTATAGCTTTGTGACCATTTTGATTAGGTGGACTGAAGTAGATTAATAGAATGAATACTTTGAGTTGAAATAATTCGAATTTATAAGTTTTACTGAGCCAGGATTTCGTAAGGGTTAGTGACTTCGTGCTAGTAAGTTTGCAAAATGTAGTTTCGTTTATGTTATTTGTTTTATGTTTACTTAATGACAATTAAAAGGCGGATACCATGGCGTATGGGCAATATAAAATACATCTATGCTCCACGTAGGTTGCCTTTTATATTTCGTGATTTGATCACTCTCGTGTTGTAATCTGGCAACGGACAACTTTATTATAAAGTTTGACGTTTTTGATATTATACTCAGGACGTTTTGACATACGACCGCTATTTTTGTTGTTTACAGAATCTTAAAGTCTTTATTTCTGCCAAAAGTGGAATTGAATCGTGAACACTTTCGCGCGATTATTTTTTACACGTTTTTCGAAATGGATTAACTTATCAAGAACGGATGATCAAGAACCAATGTTTATCGATGGTATATTGAGTTAAATCGAGGTCCTAGATCAATCCATGACGAATTTTGATAAGGTCGTTCAAATCAGTTGTTGCTCCGGAAACCGTATTTTATTTGTACATTGCATTAACATTTGACTGTAAATTTGTTCACATTGGAGTCTAAGCAATTTGTACATCGCTCTATGCTGATCACAACAAGTGTTTTTCCAAATTCAGAAAAGTTCTCTTCAGCTCTCTTGTGGCACAGTCATTGTCATTCTAGTTATATTTATTTCCTGTTTTTCAAACAGCAATTTACACTTACTTTCTTAGCTTTTCAAGAATCAAAGAAATAAACGCAACCGCAAGGCTTGCCAACAACAACACTGGCCTTTTGTTGGCGAAAGGATTGGATAAATCCGCTTTGCTACTGAAGTTGTCAAAAGGTGCACACATAAGATATTTTCCGCTACTCTCTAGTTTAGTTTGGAGCATGCAAAATATGAATGTGCTGCACTGGAGGTGTATGAAAAAAAAAGAAAGTATCCTAATAGACAAGCTCAAACTGACATATTGTCTGGTCGTGTTGAAAGCATTGAACA
Source organism: Bactrocera zonata (assembly GCA_037783105.1). Classification (NCBI taxonomy): domain Eukaryota; kingdom Metazoa; phylum Arthropoda; class Insecta; order Diptera; family Tephritidae; genus Bactrocera; species Bactrocera zonata. The sequence goes on along the minus strand of JBAWJQ010003453.1, from coordinate 252,602 downwards.
CTAAGACGAATTATATTGAAGTAGGGGAAAATATGACGATCACTTGCCTACAATTTTACAAACAGCGTCTGTCAGTGAAAATAACCTGATTGTGACAGTTCGTTGAGGCCATTTTTATTGGAGGATTTGTCAGTGTGTTCGGCAATGTTCGCCATTCTATCATGTCACGTGTCATACTGGAGCAACGCTTTGAATTTGTCCCAGATTATTTCGCAAAATTCACGTCCTATGGTGACTGTACGCAAAAAAGGATATTCTCAGATGAGGCCCATTTCTAGACTGTTTGCGTCGTCCACAAACATATTGACGTATTTAATTCCAGAGTGGTATGGCGGCAACATGAGAAAACATATCTCACTAACATAACCACTACGCCAAATACCTATTTTCCGATCTTCCGCTGACATTTTTTATCTTTCATTTCCTTCGGTTGACGCTGCCGTTACGTTAATTTTCTCTTGTTCAATTGTGTTTTGCCACTGCACAATAGACCTCACTTGGGTCCTATAAGGCCGAGCTTTCCGTTATACTAAGAGACACCGTACATTTGTACAACTTGCATACTATTAAAAATATTCACTTTCAATTCCATTAAATCATCTTGCAATGCTTCCATCACATTTCCTTTTCAACGAATTAATTCTTTTTCCGCGCAACACTTTACGACGCCTCGAAAATACATTAAAACCTTATGTAACTAATTCTCTCAAAGCTTTAAATGAACAGTAATCACATCTTATGAGACAACAGCAACGCCTTTAGCACATAAAACAGATGCAAAAATGAAAGTAAAAGATTGACTTGACAAACCTTACGTTTTAATTAAAAACTCTGAAAACAAAAGTAATAAAAAATCACCAAGTAACTAAGAGAAATGACAATAACATACATTTTTTCATTGCTCTGTGCCGCACACCACCAACACCCTGCTACACGCAGTTTACGTTCCAGGCTCTTATATGTCGAGACATGCCACACGAATGTTGTTGGTTTGGCCATGTTTTTGCATGCAAAGACCTAGGAGTGACTGACTACATCAGCGGCAGTTGACTTTTTGTAAAAATATACGGACGCATACATGCATATGTAAACTCTCTTGTTGTTGGCGTAATGTAATACATGCTTGTACATATCATCACTTGCGCAAAATGATGATAGGCATTTCAACTGACAACTAACTAATTATTACCATGAACTTGCTGTATAGAATGCAATAGCGGGATCTTATCCACGTAGAAGACAGTTACTCACGTGTGACTGTTATTATAACGCCGCAATTTATAACAATTTTTTTAAGTAACAAAATTAGACTAGTCAAACTTGTGATTTTTTCCATGTTTTCTACTAAGCTTCATAACATTTGGTTTGAATTAAGTATTGCATGGTTTTAGCAAAAACTCTTTTGATTCGCTGATTAACAGGATAGTGACCTTTTTCCTGTCAGATAAATCTTTTTTAGGAAAGAAAGTTTAAAGGAATTACAAAGTATAACTCCGAGAATATGTACTGCGTACTAACCTTTTGTGCTTTAAGGCACTTAAATTTTGTACCTAGTCAATTATATAATATTATTCAAAAAGTTTCGAAAATTTATTTGAAAAATTTTTTTGCATAAGTAAGATGGATTATTTCATTGAATCGTAAATAATTGTTTATTGTGCATCTGTCAAATCCCCTTCATATAATCCAGGTTTGTATTAAATATCTACTTTTCCACAGAAGGAATAAAGATCTTGTAAAACTTAAGAAGGCCCGGATATTACTTCTCGCAGCAATATAACAAATTGTTTTTACTACTTGTATTGCATCTGATGACATTTCAAAATGATTCCTTTCCGCACAAAAACACTTCGCAGGCTTGCAACTAGTTAATAGGTCTGTAGTATAATAAACCGCACACAACTTGAAGATAAGTTTTCGGAATTCACGAAACTCACAAACTATGGAAGCGCAAGTAAGAATGTTCTTCTACGCTTTTTTAAATGGGGAACCCTTTTAAATCCTTTTTCCATAGGTGTAAAATGACAGATCTTACGAAGCCTCAATGGTTAATCAAAGTTGTAGCTTAAAGCTTTATAAGTATACACGTATTGCTCTCGAACGGGGTATTTAATATTAAGATTGAGACACCAATTATTATTATTTCAGAATTCCGTACTATATACTGACAATAAAAACAAAATTAATTTTTAATTTCTTTCTGTTTTCAGCGGATAGTATTGTCGAGCGTATTTTTATATCTACAAAATCACAAATGTAATATTTTCATTGGACATAGTAAGCACCTTTTAGAGATTATAAAGTTTGTTTTGGAATATCAACATTGTTTTTATACCCCTAGCAAAGTATATTAAGGTGTCGACGATGTTTGTAACACTCAGTCTGTTCGTCAGTCTGTTCATCCTTCCGTCCATCTGTAATTCGCAATTTAGTCCCTCAGCTTCTGAGATAACGACATTTTCACTACAAGAACTGTCAGAACTATCAATATCGGTTAACTGTAGCATGTAGCTGCCATTCTAGCTGAACCATCAGAGGAGTGTCCTAGTATGTAAAACTTTTTATTTGAACTTGGATCAAAGTCACTGTTGTAATCTCCGAATAATTTCCAGATCCGACCACTATATCATATAGCTGCCATACAAAATGTTGCTTTTATGGAAGTTTATACTTTTCCTTTTTGCAACTCGAATAATTTTATTGTGTTAAATTCCATTGCAAGTAACCAAAATATTCGATGGTATAGTATACTTGCTGCTTTTTATATGTTCGAATAAGTTTTTAGTTCTTGTTAGTTTTCTTCAATATTAGTGCTAGCTTTGATATATATATTACACAAGCATCCTGTAGATTCAAACTTGAATTTCAGTAAATTAAATTACGGTATAATTAAATATTGTTCTTATTACAGTATTTTCAAATCCAGGAGATGCCTTATTTTTAATCAAATAATAGTTTTGATTTACATGGCCATAAAATATATCAACCTACCACCATATGATTAGTCCACAATGTGGTTGATGGAAATTGAAACTAAGAATTACAAAACTGAAATTTAAATAATATATAAAGTTGAATGAATAAGCTGATGACATGAATAAAAATATTGGCATATCTTAAAAGCATTGTTATCAGAATTTGAATGGCTTGGCACTTTTCAGCTATTGTTAAACAGACCTCGGATTAAAGAAGTATTATTTTTGTTATCCATTAAATTTGTTAAAACTTCATATTCTGGGAAAATGTGGTCATCTTTTAGTAAAAAATTAATACATTTATTTAAATTGTAACTCTATTATTTCGTTTATTCATTGTGGCAAATTTTAAAAGTTATATGCAGCATTTGTCCATTAAATTCAGTTGGAATAGTGTTCTACACTCACATATATAATATATGTAAATCCAAAAATATTTACATACGAATGTAGATTTATGTTTACAAATACATATAGTATAAACGAAAGTATAAACATGAAATAATGCATAATTAACTTAAATTAGTCCGAGTAACAGCTGCAATGAATACTGATCTAGAGGTTGTCTGTAATTAAAAAGTATCATTAACATTAAATCTTATTATTGGGAATTAAACTTAATTACTGAATTTTGAAAGCAGTAAACTGAAATTTATTAACTAAATAAACATCCAGTGCTATTGGAGAATAAGATAATAATAAGGAAATCACGATTGAAATAAAAGCAGAGAGATTTAGATTATACCTTGGTTTCATTAGTAGACTAGTACTGTGTAAAAATTTTGTTGTAGTTTACTTAAAATTTCGTGAAGACATATACCTTATTAAATAAAAAGCGGTTTGTATAAAAAATATTTGATTTTGTTTCTTCAGTTTGTCTGGCAGCTGTATGCTATAAAGGTTCGATATCGGCGGTTCCGACAAATGACCAACTTCTTAATGGCAGAAAAGCTATATATAATTTAAGATTGATGTCTCAAGAATATCTCAAAACACAAATTTGCGGATATGCAGACAATCCGAAAATGCTAAGTTGAATGAAACAATTGAATATGAAACCACGAAAAAGAGTAGGGTAAGGCAACTACAGTGAAGTCCATTAAACCAATTTTTGAGTTTTGTCATCGAAGGCGACGAATAATCACCATACGAGCTTCAACGCGAGAATTTACCATACTATAATAAATATCCATAATATTTGTTTTAAATCTAGAAAAGTTGTGGCTCCATCGGCGCATTTAATTATGTGACTAGAACTCAAGGAATCTACAGATGGAATCAGTGTAAAGTAAAAAACTATGCTGCAGATTTGTTAAATTTTAGTAATACAGTTTACCGATTTCATCATTCTCAAGAATGCTTTCATAACACATTTAATGAATTTCAGCGATATATAAAACGCTCTGATCATTAGTCGGATATGAGCTCGAGGAAAACATATAAATCATTCTTCTTCTTCTTCTTTACTGGCGTAGGCACCGCTTACGCGATTATAGCCAAGTCAACAACAGCGCGTTTCTTCTCTTCGCTATGTGGCGCCAATTGGATATTTCAAGCGAAGCCAGGTCCTTCTCCACTTGGTCCTTCCAACGGAGTGGAGGTCTTCCTCTTCCTCTGCTTCCCGCGGCGGGTACTGCGTCGAATACTTTCAGAGCTGGAGTGTTTTCATCCATCCGAACAACATGACCTAGCCAGCGTAGCCGCTGTCTTTTAATTCGCTGAACTATGTCAATGTCGTCGTATATCTCGTACAGCTCATCGTTCCATCGAATGCGATATTCGCCGTGGCCAACGCGCAAAGGACCGTAAATCTTTCGCAGAACTTTTCTCTCGAAAACTCTTAAGGTCGACTCATCGGTTGTTGAAATCGTCCAAGCCTCTGCACCATATAGCAGGACGGGAATTATGAGCGACTTATAGAGTTTGGCTTTTGTTCGTCGAGAGAGGACTTCACTTTTCAATTGCCTACTCAGTGCAAAGTAGCACCTGTTGGCAAGAGTAATCCTGCGTTGGATTTCCAGGCTGACATTGTTGGTGGTGTTTATACTGGTTCCAAGATAGACGAAATTATCTACAACTTCAAAGTTATGACTGTCAACAGTGACGTGGGAGCCAAGTCGCGAGTGCGACGACTGTTTGTTTGATGACAGGAGATATTTCGTCTTGCCCTCGTTCTCTGCCAGACCCATTTGCGCTGCTTCCTTGTTCAGTCTGGAGAAAGCAGAACTAACGGCGCGGGTGTTGAGGCCGATGGTATAAATCACTACGTTTAGTAAATTTGAGTCTAGGGTGGCATAAAATTTAGACTTGACATCGAAAGGAATAACATTTAAGAAAATATTTTCACAGATTTATCACATCTTTCACACATTGAGCGATAAACTTACCATCAAGTCAATATACCAGAGTTAACGTATGAGAAGTTGAAAAGAACGGATAACCTATGATAGAGAGTAATGTAAGTTACGTGAATATATGAGTTTCAACTATTTCTGATCAAAAGTAGCATCTGTGATTTCATATCCTTATTGATCATTATCGTAAAAGTAAAACATGGTAATGCACAGGAGAATTATGAATGATGGTGTTCGTGTTATATATAACTGATTGTCTATTACTGATCCTCTGAAATCTTTTTGATCAGATTAAAAAGTCATTAATTTTTTACAATTTATTTGGTCGAAGGTCAACCAGCTTCAATAATATTGACTCTATTTTTTTAATAAGAAAGCTGCTTGTCATGGCGTATGAGTAATGTATGGAAACGTATAGCTTATTTCATTTTAATTATCTTTTTAAATGTTTTATCTTTATTAAAAATGTTAAGAAATATGAGGCACTAATGTAGTTGTGTCTCGTTAAACTAATTTAAGTAATGGAATTATATTGTCTTTCCGTTTTAAGTATTCATGTCTTCGATTTCCATTCCGACAGTCAATTCTCAATTTAAGTTTAAATTAAATGTAGTTTTGTGTATATTAGTGTAGCATTATTTTATCTTTCATACAAATTTCCGAAAAACAGTTGCCTTCTACTACTTTGATTAGGTTTCCGTGTGAGTAAAGACGTATTCACTTGAAATAGTGTTCCTACGGTGGCTAACTCAGAGCTTAAAACCACATTCGAGATTCCTTAAATGATAGAAATTATTTTTAGCATTTTTAAATAAGCTCTTCTATCGCCTCTTCTAGCGTATCGACTTACATATATTATATAATTATAATATAATAATGTAATCAGCTGATATGTAATTAACCACTACCAACATATGCTAGGTACCCATTAATCAAAAACACACGAGAGTGGTGTATAGTCAATACAGCACATTACAACCCTTAGAAGGTGTGTGTAGTGTGGTTGAGTTTGCTGATGTGCGTGTAAATAACGATTACAATTTAATGGTGTTAATCAATAAACCAACGTGGCCAACGAGTGTTTCAATGTCAGTGCAACCTTCGAGTTGGTTGTGTGGCTTTCTCGATCCCTTCTACAGCCGCAAATCACTTGTCAGTTTACGAGATAGGCGACGTGCTTGTGTTTTGATGACACTAATTAAGTCTTTTGACACATCGAAGCCTGTAACTAACTCGTCACCGTTGTCAACGGATGTATTAATACACTCACATCACTTATATTTCAAAAGGCTGTTATAAATGCAGGTTGCTCATGCGTACAAGCAAAATGTGTTGATTTCAACTATAAACTGATTAGTTTTTAATATGATTTGCATAATATTTACAGAGATAAGCTTTGGTATGGTTTGTGACACGTCGCTTATTAGTGTGCCTCACACAGGTATTATGAAAATGTTCCACGAAGGATAGCAATGAACAAACATTAATGAAATTGTTTAATCAAGCCGCCGATTGAAAGCTACTAAAATGAATACTTTTAATGATATAAGTGCTTTGGACAAGTATGACTGGCACTGCCTCAATATCGGAGGTTTTAAATTGTAAACATTGGTTCCAAATCATTTCAGTTATTTCGGATTGACTTTCATTCATTAGCCATAGTCTGTGAAGATTATTTAGCCATGTTTTTAATGACGTTTATTTTATTTCAAGGAATTTATTTTGTATTTGTATAACTTCCATTTATAAGTGGTTTTTACACCATATGTATCGGAAAGAAATAGGACCATATCCTTCTTGAGTACCCGTAAAGAAATAAAAGAGTCACCAGTTGTATTGATCTTTGAATAATATGGTCTACAATGGGATCGAAATAAAGTTCTTAAATTGACAGTTTTCGTTTTCTGGATCGATTTTTCCTAATTTCAAATTTTCGGAAAAAATGTATCATAAAGCGATTAACTATAGTAAAAATTCCACTTTTATTTAAACATATAAGCAGAAAAATATAATTGCACTTAAGCTTTTATAAATCATTATTTACAACTCTCTGTCATGATATCCCACTCACGCGTAGTTGTACCGCTTTTATATACAATTTAAGGACGATACAAACTTACGAACATTCGCAGGCGTTCGCTGGAAATCCCGCTTGGCAGCGATTGACCACAAATCGATAGTTATTACAGTTAATTGCCCTGACGTGACAGCATCGCCGAGACACGAACGCCACACAAACCCAGCTGCCAAAGATGGCAACATAACGGACACACGGGCGTGAGTATTCATTCATACTTACGAATCACAAGGAGTGACTGTGGCATTCTCTCCGCACGAAAGTTGTTGTTCTAGTAATCGGAGTGATGCAAGCTGTGTAGGCGATGCTGTAAAACACATTTTTGTATATGAAGGCGTATGTTCTGTCGGTTTGCGTTTGTAGCATTTATGGGGAGCCTTTCCAATGACATCTTCCATTTGTGGCATGTGCGTTTTGAATCGCTGTACTTACTTACTGTGTCTTTATGTGCTTTGTTCTTGGTTGTTTAAAGATACTATCTGTTGCTTCTCATTTGTATTCGCATCGACTTGGCAACGCTTGTACTGTGACTAACGACGGTTTAATAATCTCTGGATATACTTTAACGATTGTTTGATTGTCTTCAGCAAGAAGGTATGAGACTGCATGGAAAGCTTGTATTATAAAACAATTTCTTAAAGATTTTTCGTGCAAAGACACATTTAAAGTTTTACTTTCTTTGATAAAATGTTATGAACACTATTTCATTTCGTCGTTTTATTGTGTGTTTTTCTCAAGAACCCAGCATGGTTTTTCATAACAAAAATTATTGAGAGGCATAAGTGGGTTATATTATCTGGAGTAAATAATTATTTTTACCAGAGGAAACTGGTCTACTTTAATACAACTGTGAAAGCCCGCTTTTATACTTCTTAATCCCTTATTCTATACATAACTGTATAGTTACTCGCCAAATAATTAAAGATTAAATTTTCTCTACATACAAATACCAATATATAAGTATATGCCGCTATAGATATATAGCCATTATTGGTATACTGCGCTTATATCACACACTTTTTTGCGGATGGAACCATTTCGATATTTTCCCCGTGAAATGACAGCAAAAGCAAAGATTTATTTTTACCTGTCAGCTTGAAAATTTACACCCGTGCCTTAGCTGTGCGCCTATATTTAGATATATGCACAGGTATTCCTTACGCAAGCGAAACCAGACATGGATTGTGTATGTGCATAAAGTAGGAAAAATGTGCGTTCAAACGAAAAGAGTAGTACACTCAACAGTCTCGACCCCCGATCAATAAGTACTGATGTATTGGCATGCATAAATATGTATATACATAGCTACAGATTTACATATAGAAGCAAATACAACAGTGATTTACAAAACTTGTGGTATTAAGGCTGTTAATATTAAAAAAAAAAAAAAACAATTTAAATTTATAAGTTTTAAAAAATATTATAAATAAAATCAACTTAGTATTATGATAAATATTTTCGACACCGAAACAAATTTCGAGACTCTTTGCTTTATTACGGTTTTGTGAAAATTTTCTCTACTTTTGCAAAAGTATACTCTATTGTGTTATTCAAAAATTACAAAAAAATATTTAAATCAGTAACAAAACTTAAAAATAAAAAATAAAAAAAACATTAAATTTTCAGAAAACAAGTTTTTTGCTATTATTTATTATTATTCATTTATTTAAATAATTTTATTCAGTCGGATCTCACTGGTATAGAAAGGGTTAAAATGCTGTGTGAATTAAGTATTTTTAGCTCTTCATTTCGTATGTTTATTTGGTTGACGCCAACGTACAGGCATTTGCAACAAATTGCAATATCCCTACGTTAGTAAGAACATCTACCCTGTATAGATTCAACAGTTTTCCCAATACGAGTACCAATAGCTTCTGTAAGCTATATACGTACGTAACCGGCAGAGATACCACCACTGCAAGATATATAGTATTTCAATGATGAACACATTCGCTGTGTTCTATTTCAGTCCAATAGACTTGCGTTTTGTGCCATTGGTAGTTTCTGAAGTCGAATAAAGCTTGCACATTTATAACTTGCGTGATATGAATGTCACTGCTTGCAATAAATATGTTTAAACGTTATGTAAAAATTCATTGCATCTGTGCATCGTGATGGCGGCTCATGTGCTCGAACGCTAACGCATTTAGCCATTCAGAATGGATTTGCTTTGAAAACCTAGTTTCTACGTCAATGGTCATCATTCATGTGTCAGACATCTATTATGTACATATGATGTCTATATAGTATATATATATATTTATTTTAACAAAGACTGGAAAAAATATAGTGATTGAGACAGCCTTCTTTATACTTGATGATTTTAGTCGCAAAATTCAGTGTTCAGTGTGCTGCCAGTTGGGTCTGTTAGTATCTTTAATGCAACTTGAGATTTAACATACAAATAAGGAATTATGAAGCCTCTTATTATCAATGAACTTCACAAATTAAAAACACGATAAGTTACGTCAATTCAATATCTAAATAACGGGTGGGTCATCTAACGTTTTAGATTTGAATTATCTATATTTCGACATTGGAAACGTCAAATACCATTCGGAAAGTGACATATATTCAGTAAAAAGTCTAAAATTTACGAAATGGGACGCTACTCACTAGAAGAAAACTGGGAAGTATTAAAAAAAGAACCGAGGATGGTCAATTTTACCAAAAAATCATCTTTTCAGACGAGGCTCATTTCCACCTCGATGGTTACGTTAACAAGCAGAATTGTCGCATTTGGGGCACAGGACGGCGCTACGTGCCGTACCGCAAACGCTACACTCAATCTTTTACGTCCTATCTTCGAAAGTCGCATAGGCAGCAAAAGAGGTGATGTGAATTGGCCTCCCAGAAGCTGTGATTTAACTCCGTTGGACTATTTTCTGTGGGGAGCTGTTAAAGATAAATGTTACGCCAACCATCCAGAAACAATTCAAGATCTAAAGTACGAGATTCAAGCTGCTGTAGCTGTCATAAGGCCTGAAACCATCGAGAAAGTACTTTAAAATCGGGTGGATCGGATAAGCTACTGTAAACTCAGCCGTGGTGGTCATTTGTCCGAAATTGTTTTCCACAAATAAATTTCATAAAACAACCTTTTAAATAAATGTTAGACCTTTGAAAAATATCAAGCCGTTTTTTTTATTGACTTTTTAAATTTAAAATTTTATATGGCCCACCCTTTGTATTAGCTCATTTTATGGTTTACATATGATGAAGCCTAGTATGAGGGATTCATTCAGTTTAATATCTTATAATCCCCGCTTATTTAAATTTAATAATTTTTTGATCATTCAATGTCTTAGAAAACGTTTTGGAGTTCAATGTCTTTTTTGATCAAGAAGCCTTCTTGTATTATGTATTTCTCTGTTCGACAAGTTTGCTCGATAAAAACTTTGGATTTGGAAGAAGCATCAAAGTTATTCATTGGAGTACGAAAAGAACGCACAAATGTACATTAAAGTGGTGTAATCCCTTATTTAATTTAAATACTTTTTTGTCAGCACACTGCATTTAAACCAGTTGCTTGTTCGGTTCGCCATTTTCCAAGTTCTTCCGCAAAAATGTTAAAAAAAGTCAAGTATGTACATATACTATAGATCATATCTTTATAACCTTTGTATACTTTTCTCCTAACAGGAGAAAAAAGGACAGTATTTTATATTTCAGCAAACTCTCGTTCCGCTTGTATTTTCGGTGTTGTGCAACCCAAAGAAGGACAAAAGTAAATTTTTTCTTGTTTAAAAAATGATGTTTTAATATAGGGGGCCAAATTATTAGCTTATCAGTTTTTCTGATTTTTTCGATTTGGAGACGTAGCCGCCGAATACGGAAACACCATTACGCCATCAATTATTGTTGGTTCAAGTTCAAAGTCTTCTTTGAAGTTTATGAAAAAATAAAAGTAATGTTTCATTTAATAAGATCGATAATATATACAGATATTTGCAGCAGCATACTCAATCTATTTCTCTCCACATACTTTCTTCAATTCAATTATTATATTGCATAAAAAGGAGGTCAATGAAGCAAAGACCGTCTGCAAGCGCAATCCATTAACCACACACACATTGACCAAAGAATGAAAGGAAATCAGTTCATAAAATAACTGGTCATCAGGTCAGCGGTTAGTAGCTACAGAGTCACGAAGAAAAAAGGTTGTGATGTTAAGTGACTTAGTTACTCGCCTTCTACCTCACTGCGCGAGAATGTTTCAGATTGAACTGAGAGCCCGATAAAAAGCGGCGCGCAATTGCCACACTTAATTAAAGGAAAAAATAACAGACAAAGGCAATTAGCACTTACATGACAAGCAGAAAGAAATGTTCAATTGTGGGAGGACTTGAGGCAAAGGAAGAATACAAGGAGATAATGAAAACATTACAGAACAAAATATTCAATAAGCGTCAATACGCATAAACAGAGGCGTATGAGAGACACTGCTACTACGTGGAATAATTACGAAAGATAAAATAAACAAACGAGAGCACAACGAAAACTTAGACAGCGAGAGGGCGGGGACTATCCGCCAGGTGGGTGTATGGCCTCGCTTTACAAATGCTTGTGCGGTGAGTTTTCTATTGCGCTTGGTTCTGTTGTGCTGTGGGCACGTCGACCACGTGGCTCGGAACAGGAAACAGACATCAACAAAAGTCAGACAATGACATAGCATAACATAAGACAGCATAGCAGGAGGAGATTGTTGGTAAAGCGTGAAATAACCTTACAAATAACGGAGAGGACAAAATGTGAATAGACAGACGTGAGCGCGAGTGCCGACGCGTGCAATATGCAATAACAAACGAGAGTAATTGCATAATGTCAGTGCGATCATTTTTTTGGGAGTTTATGACTTACTTGTGTGAGCGCAGGTGAGAAGAACAGGTGATTGTAATTCGCTCTGCAGGTGCAGTATAAAATGTATAGTTCGAAGATAACGATACAGGTGCACAGTGAAATAGTAAAGGCAGTACGCAGTGACGAGGCGACGTATTAAAGAGTCAAAATAATAGAAAAAGGTACAAATCCCACTCTTTAAATTGAAGGGTGGATCATGTAGAATTCGGTGTTGGAAAATAACGCACACTATTTACAAGTTGACCACGATTTCAAGTGGGTACAATTTTTCATGAGTTTTCTACATCTTTATTCGAATAAAACATGTCTTTCTACTCTAAAGTTCAATAAATATAAATAAATATGTAGTGAAATTATGCCTGTTTTCCACAAGAAAATTGAGGCTAATAGGATTTCAGGAGTCTACATGAAATTATGGCGGCGAATATTCACTCTGCGCAATTTGGCGAAAAGCAAATGTCAACTGCCGCTGTCTCGAGAAGTATGGACTGCAAACTCACTTTTTCTCGCCCTGTGTTGAAGCTTTCTACGTTTTCAAAGTTTAAGAATTCTATTCATACATGCTTCTACTACAAAATTTTCTTTTTAGTGGCATTTGAAGATACCAGCTGTAATTTGTTCTGAATTTCGTGGTTTTTGCCAATGAAATATTTCTTAGCCTCCATGTGTATGATAAAACTGCATGACATTAAATTTTATGGATCGAGGATAGACCCCATGAATTTTTGTTCTAAAAATATTCTTTTTGTGATAGTTTATTTTAAGGGCAATGAAAATTATGAAGAAGAAATTGTACTTGGAAAATTTGGAAAAATATGGATTTGTTTCTCAACATTGCCTTCTTTTAGTCAATAGATTTATTTCATTTCTTTAAACTGACAAATTATTTTCTGAAAGAACAAACACTCAAACAACACCAAGTCTGGAGAATATGCTTGATAAGGTTGTAGTTCGTAGATTCCTTTTTGGTGTGCGTTCCTTCGTAATATGCTGTGTTTTTAAATAGGGTATTAAGTTCACCACGATGTTTGTAACACTCACATGCAAATGTTGGAGACCAGTAGACCTAAAAAAATAGACTCCCACTTTATATACGGCTAAACCCTACTTGAAGCGCCGTAAATCAATAACTAAATAAACCGGAGATATTAAATTTTACCCGTGAGCTGGTATAACAGGGCTTTAGGAACAACTGGGTAAAAATTGGAAAAAAATACTTATCGCAGTACGCTCGTGAATACGCATATTTATTTGTAAATTTATTTTTTTCAAAGCTGTAATACAATAATATGAAACTTTAATATGGCTTGTCACGAAAATAATAAGCTAATTCCACAAAATCAGAGTTAAAGCAATCAGTGCTTTCATAATCCCTCTTCATATAATGATTTCATAACGACTTCAGCACGCAAACACCGCCCATAAAACGAACTATTCTGCATACATACTCCATCATTTATATTCATAAGGACTTTGCATGCAAAGTTGATCCTGCCGCATTAGCTAGCTTTGGTCACGTTTTTATTCAAATTGCCTGCGCTTATGTGGCATCAATTAAATTACAATTTTGCAAGCATAAGTAATTTGGCACAATGACCAGATGTCAATACACTTAATGACCCTTTACATGAGATTGGCATATCCCGTTGCAACACTTTGCCTGCTATACCTCCTTTCTGTGGAAAACTAATGAAATTTTAATTTTTATGATTATCCAGCATGTGTCTACGGGCAACCACAATTTTCAACTATATACTAAGATTCACACTTATAGACACTGATACGTACGAACACATGACAGACATTGAGTACGGATTTCAGTACAGTTGCGTTCATTATAAGACAGGCGAATAAAACTTTTCATTCAAAAAATATTCTTTTAATAGACGGATCATTGTTTTATAAAATAAAGAAACTTCGCCAAAAGTGAAAATATAAATCAGTAAGGTAAGTACTTCCTTACTTATTTATTATGGGCGGCATAGGTGTTAATAATCTACGATTTACACACAAAGGGTACTAAATAAAATCTCTATGTTTACTTACATTAATACCGTAAAATTAATGGATTGAAATAAGTGATTTTATTACTTTAGGATTAAGCGAATTTTAGTACTGATTGCAGCCAATTATAATAAGGAAATACATTTGGGGCAAGCTTGCTTAGGTCAGGTTGAACTTGATGGCTGATCCAGAGATCGCTCTTGTATAATTATTTGCCGTCTTTTGTAAAGCTATAAAAATGGAACTCCTGTATTCGAACTTAACCAAGAAAGTATTTTTAAGGTCTTTAAGGGGGTATTCTACTCTAGAATTTTCGATTTCGATTCTTCGATTTCTTCGATTTTTTTCATATATTTAAAGATTAGACTTTCAAAAGTATGACCTTGGAAGGATTTTTCAAAATTCAACTTATTTTCGGAGATACAGCCGATTTTGTGAGGTGGCGTCCGTGTTCACTAGAATTGTCTCCTAAACTTTAAACGCGTTTTTCTCGAAACTACTTTTTTCCACACGGTACCGGCATTATCTCAAGTTTATTTCAACCGATTTACTTGAAATTTTGTGTGAACCTTCTTTATATACTCCTTTATGATTCCTACCAGCATCGTGTAAAAATTTTTGTTCTTAATATTTTCAAAAAGAAAGCTTAAAAAGTGATTTTTATTTTCAGGCAGTCGCCATTTTTCCAAAAAAAATTTTTTCGTGTTCCCGGATTATAACAGCATCCTTACTGATTAAGAATTTCTTTTGATTTTTTTTCAGACCACCAGAAGAGTCAGGATCAATATCACCAGGATGCGCCATTTTTTTTACACCTGTCTCTCCCCCCTCTAATTATTTTAATTTTTAATATTTTTTTGTAAAATTTTTTTTCTGTATTCTTAAGATATCAATAAAAATACCGTAATAAAATGGATGGTAAAAATATTTTTGATTTTTTTTTAAATAAAATTCAAAAAACTTCCCAAAATTTGATTTCTAGAGTAAAATACCCCCTTAAAAATTATATTAAACAGAGGACGGACTTAGAAAGACTTCAATATGTGGGATTTATTAGGTTTGTTTTAATAAGGTTATATCATTTTACACCTTAAATTATCCTAACGTAACATATCAACAAATACTTGAGTATTTGACACTCTATAAAAGAAAGCAATACTAAGCTAAGAAAATGCCGTCTCCATGAGTATGCGCACCACCGTATGTACGAGTACATGCGTCAGTAACTTGACTGCTTTCTTTGCCAATTCATGTGCCAGGTGACGCCAGCAACCTTTATCCTTTTGTTAACTGGTAATCAACACAAGATGTACTCATGCGAAATATTTTCCCTTTGAAAGTTGTTGTGATTTGAAATTCATATGCCACATGTGGTGAGCAAAATGTGCAACATGTTAATCTCCATAAACCTTCATGTGACTCTTTTATAAGCAAATTTGTCTTACTTTGTAAGATTTAAAAGTCAGCCAAGCTGAGGGGATTTAAATGACACTTGGGAAAGCAAACACTTGTCTACGTAAATTCGCATGTTCAAATGTGTATATATAAATGCAAATTAAAGCACTAAGAGGTTGTAACCACGAAAGCAATTATTGCCACGTGTAACAATTAATAAATTAATTGGATTAAATATATAAATATAAATATATTTTATTCATTAAAGTTAAATCATAATTCTTCTAAGGACCTCCTTACCACCTCTGACGTTATATTGGTATACCTTTAATAACGAGCCGAATTTTGATCCAACCAAGAAATGTCACTGCAATATCGTTAACGCATTTGCTTCCTCTGTTGCTTATACGCAACTTTACTTTTCAAAACATTCCATGTGCCGTTTGTGTGAGATGTAGCGATATTTTTTATTGTTCGGAAGGTATATCCTTAGGCTTACGTCAAAGGTAGACTTTTTTCTGATCGAAAGATAATATAATTTTCAACCATTGCTCGAATATATAATATCATCTCGACTTTTTGCGCAAAAATTAGCAAATAAAACAAGAAAAAACGATAACTTCGGTTGCACCGAACCTAAATACCTTTCACAGGTGCATTTCTGTTAGTAACTATGTGCCCAGTTTGTATGGAAGCTATAAGCTATAGTAACCCGTTTTGAACAAGTTTTTTAGAGATTATATTGTTACCTTAAAAAATAATCTATACCAAATTTCGTGAATATATCTTGTCAAATGTGAAAGTTGTCCATACATTACTTGATTCCGATCGTTCAGTTTATATGGCAGCTATATGTTATAGTGCTTCTTGAAGAGAAAATTACGTTTGCAGAATTTCAAAAGGATATCTTAAAAACTGAGGGACTAGTTCGTATATATGCTGACAGACAGACAGACAGATATGACTAAATCGACTCAGCTCAACATACTGATCATTTATATATATACTTTATAGGGTCTCCGACGCTTCCTTCTGGGTGTTACAAACATCGTGACAATCTTAATATACCCTGTTCAGGGTATAAAAATCCTCTTCAGTTTCAGCTATGAGCCAGCGAATTATCTGTGGCACGGATTTTAGAAGATGACCGAATATTACTATCCAAAATCATTTCTTGCAGTCTTAGTACGAGGTAATCTTCTATAGATACGAATTCATTTTATATATTATCATACACCAATGTAGGTATGAAAGTATAGTATATGCCTAGGAAAATGAGCATGCAGTAGACAATCTTTAGTGGCATATAATAGAATTATGGCTGGAAAATAATATACGTAGCATAAATATACATGGGATATAAGCACTTATGGTATCTACTTAGGTATCTTAGATACATGAGTATATGAGCTTTTTTTCCATAACGAAATGAAATTTTATTTATAGTATTGTCAATAGATTTACAAGAAAAAAACTTCAGCAAGTATCCTGCTAAAAGAGTTTTTAATATACTCGTAATTTTTACTTACATTATAAAATAATTGGTCCCAACATTTATGACGAGGGACATGAACAATAAGCGAATCACTATCTGCAACCGCATTAAATTCAAAAATACTTTTCAAAAGAAGTTTACCAGTAATATCTTAAGAACTGTGTTACTCAGTTCAAAATAATACTCTGAAGAGCAGGCATTGCGCCCAAAAACTACAAAGACCAAACAGATACAAAGACTTCATTCAGTAGTGGAAGTCATTTACAGCTGACATTAAAAGAACCATCTTAGAGTTATTTTGACAGTCGAAACACACGCTGAGTGCTCCTTCATAACCGATGCAACAATTGTTAAAAGTGTAAAGTTGCGATCCATAAGTAAATTGTCAACTCTTTACGAAAGCAAAATCGCTGCCATATAAGTGTGCTAGAAGCTGCCGAGTTCACAAGTTTGAACGAATTCGGATAGTTCTTGAATATATAGAACCATTTAATGGATCAAGAGAGTTCGGTTGAAAAAGTATTTATCCTCGAAAATGAAATGAAAATTTGAGACCCATTACTTACAACGGTAGCTCAAAACCACTGAATTAAAAATTTTTCACAATGGCCAAAGTGAGTACCTTTTATTATTAATTAACCACATATACATAACTTTATAACAATTTCCGAAGCAAATAGTGTGGCTTACAACACTCAGCGCCCTCAACATTTCCAACCGTAATTCTGGTCAAGTGCATAACTGAGAACATGAACACTCTATGTGTAATTTGGTGACACACACACACTAAAACTCATCCATTGGTTATGTGGAAGCTGTTGAAAGTGCAGCTAATATGTGTATTATGCTTGTTAGTTTCGAAGTGTCACTTTATCAAGTGTCGGAAGCTTGTGTTTGAGCACACCCGGACGCTTTGCAGAGCTATGTACATTAGGGTATTCGGTATTTCCCAAGTTGACTGTGTTTTTGCAAACTCCCACTGAATTTTATGTTCATGTCCGAAAAATGAGGATACAACTCAAATAAGCTCATTTTTTCAATTTTAATCGTAACTTAGTAATTTTTCTTTTCTCTTGTAAATAACAAGGGGGTTTATCATATTCTGCATTAAGTAAATTAATCTAATTATAATTTTGAAAAGATGATATGCTTTTAAAAAATTTTGCGCTCTACAAAAAGGGTTCGAAAATATTCCTTTGAAATTTATACACCGCCAAACTTTGACATCAAATGAACTGAGCATTCATACAAATGGTTTAAACATTCTGTGTTGCTTATACGACATGATGCACCATTCGAATGACAAGTAAAGTAAGTAAAGTGATTTAGGCAAGGTTTATATTGAAAGTAAAAAGTCTTTTCGTTTAATGCTTATTAATAGCGCAAAAGCAGAAACCTCAGGGTGCGTTTGGAAATTCCAATCAACTTGGAAAATAGCGGACACCCTAAAGTTTATATATGTATGTGTGAACGAAATCTAAGCGTTGCTCAGCAAACGAGAGGACATATTCCGCAGTGAATGGTTGAAATTATTTGTTGTTCAAAAGTATCAAATGTGAAATTTAATGATAAATTATGCATATTGAAGCCACATGTAGTCTACTAGGCCCACATCGTATGCGTAGGTGTGGGTTTGTGTACAAAAGATTTTGCCGTAATATTCGGTCAAAAGTTCCGACCTTCAAAAGCCAAGACCTGAGGAAGTAATTTTGATAACAATTTATAAGACTGTTAAAATGGCTTTCGCTAGCAAAACTAGGCCAAAAGTAATCTTAAAGTACATAGATGGATCGAGTAGTTACGCCCTAGACTGTGACATCCTAGGTGTGACATTTCTACTTCTAAGCTCAGATAAGCTTGGAAAACTTAGTTTCCTTTTTTCACTTTCTTCAAAGGAATATATTTTCTTTTCTTAAATACCACAACTAATGAAACAAGCAAAATTGGTTAAAACAAAATAAATCTACAAACTCTCTCCGTTTAAATTTACAAACTCTCCGTCAACTGACTTATGCAGTAACATTGCTACCCTGTATTTGTCTCTCGTTCCATAACAGTACGTTTCGTTAAGTTTTTGTGTAATATATGACCATTTCACATTCATTATATGAACTAATTCAAATACCTTACAGATGTACCCACATATATCCATATGAAGATATGCCAGTAAGTAAGCATTGCAATTGAATATTTCAGTAGCAATCTACATTTTTGAGAAACACGCCCAACACCTCAGCATCCGGCAAGTCATGCTAACTGCCGTTAATTCAGTGCAATGTACATCCTGTCAGAGAGAAATATTATCTACGACTTTGTCGAATATCTCGGCACAAATATACTTTCATGCCACAATGATGTTGATGTTGTCCCAGTATAAAATTAGATTGAAGAAAGAATAGTCAGAGACTGGTTGTGATATTGGATGTTCAACACGCTTCCAGTATGCGGAATGCGTGAAATGGTTTGATTATTCATATGAAAGACAGGCTTTTATTAAGTTTGCCACGATACGAGTATTTGTAACATCCAGAAATACACGACGGAAATCCTTTCTTGACATTTTTTGTGGTTTTTTTCTATTAAAAGAAGGTTGTCATTTTATTCAGTTTATTATATCATTTCAAACACTTTACTATGTTTCACGGTTTCAAAACCACAGCCTTCCAGATCAACAGATACAATTTCCTGGCCGCTTATTACAGTGCACAACCCTATAATATTTGCGGTATTCGAGTGGAAGAAGACGTGATTGCGGTTGCTTATGAACACTCGTATTACGGCGGGATTGTCACAAGGAAACGTGTGTTACGTATACGCATAGTAACGGTAATGGCAGCAGCCACACCAAAGCCATATATTAAATTTGCACAACTCAGTAAAGTGGAATATATTCTTCCTGAGCTGCTGCAAGTTATTGTCAATTTAATTTTGGAGAAGTGCTATACGCCTGTTTGCTAATGTTGAAAAATTTAAAGACGCCTAATCGCGGAAATTCTGCCAACTAAATTTTATGAATGTAAGTGTGTATATTTTAACTTGTGAATCAGATATGCTCTTGAAGAACAAGTGGGGAACAAGCAAAATTAAAATATGGTAGCTTAAGTGTATAAGTAATTGTCTTAATATACAAACTTGAATTTCTAGGTATTATTAGAATAAATCGATTAGAAACCTATGAGATATGTGCTATGATCTATTGAACCAGTTTGGTTAAGGAAATAGGCACCATGAGCTTTCCTGTTTCGACTTTATATAAACTCTGGAAATGACATACGAAACGGATTATACCGTCTACGTGAGTTGAAGTGTTTAGAGAACTCTTCACATCAAAATAAATTTCTTCGACATATTCCGAACTATAGTATACAATTTTATAAAATCGAAAATCAGAGTTTAATTCATTTCATAGAAGCACATTACTACAAGTTCTATGCCACCGAAGGACCGGTCAGAATTCAGGAGGCTCACTTATAGCGTAACAACAACTATACCATACTGATCTTATGAAGATACACTGACTTTAGCTTTCCAAGATATGTTTAAAGAAATATTACCAGAACTACTCTTACGCAGCATATTGTTTTGTTCTGCTTGAAAGGATTTAAGTGTTTATCTTGTAAATATTTTTTCGTTTTAATCTCCCTACTTTTCCCTTTCAGAAAATGTTCCCCACATCATAATTGAGTTAAGTAATTTAAAGAAATAGTAGCATTAGGCCCCATGGATCTTTGTGTTTTAAAATAACTCTTTCATGCTCTTAGTGGCGAGAATCATTTAGAGAGAATCATAAATGTTTAGCTAGTGAATGGCGATTGGTTTTTATTCCATACAGACGAAGAAATAGCCAACTTAATTGCTTAAATCGGACCATGGGGTCTTGGTCATATGTATAATATTTCTGAGGTCATGCAAAGTTATTAAAGGATTACGGGAACCGAAACAGAACAAGCCGCGACAAGATAGTTGCTGTGTAATACTTTGCGGATAAGCCAAACTAGACACGTTTTGTAAGTTTCGAAAAGTAAACTAAAGTAAAGAAAGAAAAGAAAATTATATACACAAATATTGGAGGCCATATAAATAACATATGAAAAAATTACACTCCTTAAGTTAGGTAAGCAAAGAAAAATTATTTCACAGTGCATATGCATAAAGTATTATTAGCATTCTTCTGAATCCGAAAAAAATAAATTTTAATAAAAATTATATTAAAATCCACAACTCTTTCGAATTTTCCACATCTAGGGAATCTGCGTTCGTCGCACAAAAGATAAAGCGACCAAAATAACTCCACAGACATTCTGCGCGTAATACAAGTAGGCAACCTACTATAGCACAGCAGGCCGAATGTTAACCCAATTTTAATATGCCACCAAGTGCTAGCAGAACTGTTAACAACATTTACATTTGCCTTTAATACGATACGACGAGTTTCCTCGCATAATGTTAACCTCATCAACATTGCTCCGCAGAATATCCATACGATTATTAAGAGGATTCTATATTTCTGAAAAAACGGATTGTTCGTTTCGCTATTTTTCAGAGAGAGTATGTAAATACATCTTTAGATTTCACTTCTGTATCGATTTTGGTTATACCAGCCTATGTTGTTTACATGATTTGCTGTCCGATTAAGGAGTGTTTAAGGGTGACTGATCAAATACGCATAAAATCGCCTGAAGAAATTTAAAGAAACTCCCAAAGAAAATCTATAACAGACATTATATTCAAGAGAACTTAAGAGTAAGATCTCTCTCTGAACTCTTTCTAATACGCTGTTAGTCTTAGAAAAAATCTATTCTGCATTTCTGAGTGTTTTTTCTCTAGTTTACCCTATTGCATATACTAGAGAGGTTGTCTAGCCAAATATATACATTTTCATGGTTCTCTGTTACTTAGCGGCTAATTGTTGGTATTGCGGTGGAGCAGAGATTGTAGCACAAAAGAATTTTCTGCTGTGTGGTTGTTGCACACAGAATATTATCAGCTGTCCTAAGCTTGCGGATGGTGTGCGGTTTTGTAATGATTCAGCTTAGTGGCCCACTAACTGGTAAAGCTGCTCGGACGACAAAAATAAGCTCACACACATCGCACGCACACGCAAAAACACACTTACAAACATATATTTGCTTATTCAGAGTCGGAAACATTTTGGCAAATAGGAGGCAAGCAAAATGACACGCCGTTTAAAGGGTTCAGAATTGAACCAAAATGCACACACACGTCTATGTTATATGTCTGTAGGCTAATAACCTCATATGTATGCATGTGAGTATGGTTTTGAATGTCGTTGAAATATGTTGTGTTTACAGGAAAATTTGTTTCACAATCATTTTGCATAGACCCTTGTTCACACTTCTAAGCTTCTACAGATTTTCTAAACTTACATAACCATTTACATTCAGACATATCGGTGTGAAGTCACTTAAACTGACGAGTGTGGGGTATAATTTTTCAAGACACGAATGGAAACTGCTGCTGAGGAAATGCAATTGCTTGGAAAATTTATGATTTTTTCCAAAGTCCATTTAGGTAAATGAGTTCAGGCAGCCGAGTTCATGGAATTAATGAAGGCTTACAAAAGCTTTTGAAATTTATAATCTTTGTCATACCATTATTTCATAATTTATTGCGTGTATATAGGTTAGCGGAACACATCGACTGATTGCATATTTTTTTGCACCAAGCCATATCATAAAAAAATATTTACTCGTTAAACTATATATTCGATTTAGAATAGAAAAAAGGGGAGAAAATATTGATTTAAACATTAAAGTAACTTGTGCTAAAAAAAATATTTTCACCTGACCTTATTTAGTGAGTTCCGCAATTGCCAAAGTATGTGCCTTTGTAAACTTTTCCTAAGAATACTACTTGGGGTAAAGTGACAACCATTTTATCAAATTTGCTCTTAACTGCCGTATGTTCGAGGAGATACTTTTTCTCAATTTAGGTGAATGCGGTTTAGAAAAATATTGCACCGATTTGATCCATTTTTATAACCTGCTCAAATTATTAGCAGCCAATGCTTTGCTTTTATTGTCTTATTCATAGATTGTCTTATTGTCAGAGCTGCCACTGCATACGGTAAATATGTATGTAGAATTTATTTTGACATTGTACCGTGCAAGGAACTGATAGAGTTTAAAATTTTATTCAGAAATTACTCGTAGTTTTAGTCCGATTTGTGTAAAATTTCTCTAACTTAAAGATGTCAAGATAATATGTAATATGAACCAAGTTTCGTTGAAATGGGTTGAGCAGTTGCTGGGGTATCGATCATGCTCATTGTCCAATTTTCAGACCGAGCCGTATTCCGTGATAATTTTTTTTAGACACAAGTACCTATTTTGGTTTCAAAAGTAAATTCCCATAAATCGTTACAATTTCTCAGTGGAAGTGAAAGGGAGCCAAAAACTGTTTTCTTATTTAAAATGAACTCAGAGATTTAACTCGTGTTCAATTTAGGAATAATAAAGCAATTTATCAAAGCGTTGGACGTGCAAGGATATTGCTTTAATTAAATTTGTAGACAATTTCGGAATTTTTAAATGAGAAAGTGGACTATTTGCTAGTCCTCAAATTCGACAATTTTGAATATTCCTAAAAGTGAGGCTTGAAAAAAATTTGTGTTCATAGTCGATATTTCCTAGGTAACTATAGAACGCCAAAATATGAAGGAATTTCGCAAATTATGCTTACCAATTTTAAGATTCTAAGAGCAAAAATAGATAAAATCTGTTCGATACCACGGCGACTGCCTTATATTACATACATACATATCTTCTTTTTCGTTTTTCTAACAAGTCTTTCAGTATAAGTATAAGCTATAGATAGTATATAAAATTGTTTGGACTTCAATCCTCTTGTAGACGATTTACATTTTAAAGTATTTCCCTGTCTTTGCTTCTTGTGAGTTGCAAGAGTATAAAATGTCACTTAACTTACTTGTTTAATGAGGTAAATTTGCAACTATGTGAATTAAATTAGTCGCTGCAACGTCAAGTGATTTGGTGATGCTACTTTGCTTCAATATTAACAGACTGCCAGGTGATTGTTATTGGCGTAAAACACATAATTAAATGAAGTTTAGTACAGAGAGTCAAGAGTCCGTTTACAACGGCTGCGATAGTTACTTTTATTACGACGGCAATACTGCGAAAGCCTTATCGTTATAGCCAGTGTACAGTATTTTTTTGATTTACACTTTTTTCACTTTTCACATATTTTCCTGATATTTTGCACTCTTATTTGCTATGCCGCGCCTTCGCTAATAATGTGGCACTTCAATTTGTTAGCTGAGAATGAAATTGGAAATTATTCCGGTGTCCACTGGGTGGCACTTTGAATGCAGATAGCGAAATTGACGTGGCAAAATGCAAATGCAGATGAGATTGTGATAAAAAAATTTAAATATTTTTTGCGATTTCTTTTCTTATTTAGTATGCAGTTCTTAAGAAGTAATATAACTGTAGACAATGCTAACTAAGTTAACTAAAATAGAAAGTAAAAACTAAATTAAGCTCCTCTGGTAGTCTGCGGGATTCCTGTCAATTGGCATTTCTAAGAATTTCTTTTGCTCACTTTTGCATAAATAAATTTAAATGAAGTATCATAAAATTTAGTATACATTTTAAATAATCTGGTGTCCACATATTCTTGGATATATGGATACCGCGAATATGTTTTCTGAAGACCAGACTATCTGCTTAGCGAACCTCAACTGTTATATACAATTTGTATTTGTGCAACAATAAGTTTGTATGCAAAATCAAGTTTTTATTTATTCATTTACTTTTTGGTTTGCATTCAACTTAATTAACCGAAATAAAATCCTCTCGGATGACCAACACAATGCAAAGTTAAAACAAGCATTCATTTGAAATGGGCTAAAGCAGGGAGCTCGTTTTATCCTTTCGAGAAGAAAAATAAAGTAAAATGCTCCAAAGCCAGATAATTGAAAGACATGCTCTAATAGATTAACTAGCTGCTGCTAAAACAACGGAACTGCATACAAACATTATATGTTGAAATATATTATATACTGCCATAATACAGCTGGCAATCACATGCTATCAAGCTGTCATTGCAACTGCATAAAAACGAGTATGAAATGGCGAAACTAGAAAGAATCCACTTGTGGTTTTAGTAATCACTTTTTGGTGCATTCCTCTTCAACTGAGTACTTAGTTTTGATCTTTTGCCTTTAGCCTTTTTATTTCTGCATGGATTTGTTACAATTGGCATTTTCGATTTTCATGGAAAGTCTTGTTGAACATTTTATTCGTTTTAATTAACCATTATTGCTTAGCGTCGAGAATTAAATTTCCGGCAATATTGAATGCTCACAGTACTTTTAGCAAGAAGTTTAATTATCGATCTATAATTGAGAGGATAGAAATCCTTGAAAGAATTGTAAACTATGAGGTCATTTGGTAAATTTTTAAAGTTAAAGTAAGTCGCTAAGGGAATGTGTTTTACTCAAAAGTAGTAATAATTTATGAAGGATGTATTTAGAGGTAAATATCCATATTTTTTTATCACAAATAGTCGTGGTAAAAGTTCCTGGTAGTGCTGAAAGTAATTGCTTAACAGAATATTTTTTAATGGGTCATCCTTACCTAGAGATAAAAAAGGTAAAAAAAATTCGTGCTAATTAATTCAACATTGTTGTACAAAAGTGTAGTGAGGAAAATATACAATTTCTTAAGGCGTTAAGTGCTAAAATACGTAGCTGTCAAAGTAAGCACATACACATACACAAAGATTTACATAATAAACATATTTAAAATAGTCAAAACTCTTTTCAGATCCATCTTTTTAGAAAAAGTTAGTTCATGATGTGGATTCCATGCCATAGGCTATATAACGGTACTACTAAAAACTACTAAAGGCCACGTAAAAGTACGCCAGAGATATTGAATTTTATATTCGAGATGATAATAGAGAGCTTTATAAGAGCTCGGGTACAAATTGGACAATAGGCGTGGATCCGCCCACTTCTAGGTGAAGTCAAATATCTGAAACACGGATGACACATTTCATTTAAATTTTGTACGTGACATTCCTCTGATATCCGGACTATAGCCACACCTGTTTTCCATATAACGCAATATTAAATTCTACCTCCAAAATTTATGAGATTATTATTTTCCATATTTCCTTCATCATCTAATACCTATACTGTCTTCGAAACTCTCAGTGAAAATATGCCCATCTAATGTCAACATGATCTCAATGAACCGGCAATTTGGCAATACATTTTACGAAAGCACAAGTAGTTTCTGATAGTCACAAGGCACACACAAAAGTACACACTGAAGCATTAAATGAAATCAGAGCTTTACTTAATGCAACAATTATCGATTATTTAAGTATATTCGACTGTATGAATGTATATGTGCATATGTTGCTTGGCATTACTGCTTACCCTTTGGTATACCACAAAATTTGTTCCTAAATAGTTGTATACATGGTCAAGTCACACAAAAAACCACACAAACACATGTTTATAAACATATGAACATACTCTGGATTTCTGCAACATTTCTGCTTTCACATTCTTTTGCCCACACACACTCACAACCAATATGTCTTTTGTGTTTTCTTGTTTCCAGCGCTGTGCAGAGTTTTTTTAAGCACCGTCGCTCTTCTGACGTTCACCTTTCCACTTCCTCATTTGCGTCTCACCTTCACGTCTGCTTTCAACTGTAGCATTTCCTTCAGTTTCGAGGAATTTATTTTATTTTGTTCAAACCTTGTTTCACTAGGTGCAAGTGAGCACACCTTGCATTGCACTTGCATTCAAAATTTTCCATTTCCAATACATACAATAAACCAGGAATAAAACTACATTTATTTCCGGTAAATATATTTACACTGCGAGAAATTATTGTTCAGCTACTGTTCATCAGTTTTGAAGCTTTATGAGTAGAATTTGATCCACGTTAATTGAAACTTCTGAACAAAACTATATTGTAATTTTAAATGTTTTAAATTAATCCATTAGGCTTACGTTATTTTCTGGATCTCTACAGCTTAAACTCGTGGAATATGGTTTTTACTGATCCTCCTGATGTTCCAATAATGCCAGTAAGATATCTCACTGTTAATCGTCGATTCTCAAGCACCATTTCCTTTATTTTATGGGCATGTTGATCACCAGTTGATATTGGTGGCCATCCTGAACGTGGTTCGTAGTCGAAAAGACAAGACAAACGTGCACTAAAACTAGTGTGAAATTTGTGGATTTACAAGCTGTTTATGCAATTTACATGTAGTTATTTTAATACTTAATCTTCAACTTCCTGTTTACAAGTCTTCAAATTCTGACTAATAAATATAAGGTAAACACTTTTCCAGGTAAGCTGAAATTAATAATTTCCTAAGGTTATGTTAATTAACATGATACCCATAAAAAGCTTTTTTAAAGTAAAGTTTGAAAAATATATATACATAACATTTCAACCGCCTTCTAAGTTCTCTGGAAAACCCGTTTCTCACAAACTGCAATTCCTACGTTTTGATTTAGCTCAAGTTCCATGTTGACAAGCATGGTACTACATATATGTCTATATACGCACACATATATACAAATGCAGTCATTTGGCAACGAGCTTAGGGCGCTGAATTTATTGTGCATGAACAGTTACTGCTACAAATCGACATCCGTCGTCAGCCGAAATTGAAATACAGCAAATACCAACATGGCCGCTTTGCTGCAAGCGTTTGAGTTACAGCGAAATGCACATTAGCCAACATATCACATATACACATGTATTCCAAAGCAGATGTGTCGGCGTGTGGTTCAGTTATAATGCAATTTGCAAGTTTTTACTGTGGCATGGTACAAAGTGAAAATTATTTGGCTTGCGGTTATACAACCTATATGTAAGTACTCGGTACTTACTTCGACTACTGCGAGGATTAAAAAAAAGTGGGTTTTCAATAGTTCAGTGTGGCCAATATGTTTGAAAAGCTGGAGTAATGTGTTCGGTTCGCCACGCTCCGGAAAATATATTTTATTAAGACGATATTTTTATGTATGTTACTATAAAACTTATATAAATATATAAAAAAAAAAATATATAAAAATTCGAAGCAAAAAGGCTTGGATTGTATAAAATTTTTAAACTAAGTATTGTGCCACATATTTTTTAAATTCTTTGACTGAGTTCTGCAAAAAACAACACACTGTTCAGAAAATTCTGTACTGCCAATACATACATAAATAGTTAGCCAACCGTACAGAGCTGTGGTTTAACATAGTTAGCGACAACCCCACAAGCAGCGCAGCACCGTTAAAAACAATTGCTCCTCGGTGCATTACCGGCAAAAATTGCTGATTTGTAGCTTATCACGCCAAGTGTGATAAATGAAGTTATACCTCAACTCTGGCACCTCTCAGCGATGGTGTGAATTTTGCACGACAAATCCCAACACGAAGGTAATGCAATTGGCGTACGTAAGTATGTGTTGTTGTGCAAAACATTGGAAACATTGCAATTCACTACTGGCTAACTTGACGATTGGCGTTGGCGGCTGATGGGTGATGGCTGCCGGTTGATGCGCAAATCTGTTGCTTCACTTGTGTCTCACTCTAGTATGCAGGTAATGCAATTTGAAAGGAAATTGCAATGCTTACTGGTGCAAGGCCAATAAATGTTTGTGGAAGTGCGCAATAATTTCTTCTACCATACAACCACAATGACATACACAAGTGTGAGCATAAATATTCAATACACTCGTGGCCACGCAAACCTTACCACTATAGACTTTTTCGTACGTTCGGAACTTTTTTCAATTTTGCTTTTTTTATGTTTTTAGTACGCATAAGTAAACTAAATTATATTAAGTAATTATAATTATAATTTTTAATTTATTACCTTTAATGAGTAAAACACAAATTCGGTTTTCTGTGCTTATACAAAAGCGGTCGGATTTATTGTTTTTAAAGTGATACACCTATGTACTAAACTTCGTGTTTCTATTAAAAAATAATAAAATTAAATATTAATTTCAATTATTGCGTAAATGAAATGAAATTAAAGAAATAAAAAATATAATTTTTTCATCGCATGTCTGTCTCTTTTATTCTGAGCTCATTTTATAAAGCTCACTAACTTTCAATTGATTTGTCCATATCTGAATGGGGTTTGTTTCAAATTTTTTAATATTTTTGATTAATAACATAAAATTAACTTATTTCTAAATAAAAAAATTCTATACCGCAAAATGTACCGCTATGTAGTCAAATATACAAAATACTTGAAAATTTTGAGCTGTAAGGTTTGCGTGGCCTCGAGTGTACTTTGAAATTCAATTTTGTTTGAGAAAATCTAATTGTGATTTCTCGGAAAAATACTGCAGTAGAATTCTCTTAACGGTTATCGAAAGTTTGCACTCTGATTTATACGTTCTTTCAAAGATGCATGGTCGTCTTCGAGTTAACTTCTTTACTCTTAGATGAGAAAATAAACTAGAATTAAACGCTAAAAAAATGCAAACTGAAAAATATATACTACTGTGGGCAAAAAATAATAAGACTTTTTAATGTAATTTTCATGGTATTTGTCGAAACAATTTTTTTCTAGGTTGATGATCTGAGCCAAATGTCACAAATTGTCTTTCTGAGAAGCATAAAATGCATTCGGTGATTTTTGCGATGAGAGATTTGTTCAGCAAAGAAGCTCCATTAAGTTTTCCATTTATTTTCTGCGCGGAATCAAATTTCTTGTGCCGAAACATTCAGAATATTAGAAAAGGCCTCCGGTGATAATTGTTTGTCGCGGGAAAGTGTTGTTGATTAGTACAAATTATTTGCGTTGATGACGAACCGCGTCCAGGACGGCCATCAATATTAACTAGTAATAAAAACGTCAGTAAAAAAAGGAATTAGTGCGTGAGAATCGACGAGTAATAGTCAGAGATCTTACTGCCATCATTGGAATATCAGTGAAAATCATTTTGAAAGATCATTTGACCCGAAGAAAAGCAAAAGCAGGGTTGATTCCTAAATCACTCAACCAATGGCAATGAGTCTTAGATCTATGCTTGCGCTCTGGAAACAGACAATCAATCAGCCAAATATCGTGGCATAGGGGAGCTATGCCGAAGAAACTACGTCAAAACAGGTAAAAAATCAAGGTTATATTGACAGTTTTCTTCGATAATCGTGGTGTGGGGCAAGCAAATTGCTTCCGACCGGCCAAATTGTTGACAAGGAATACTTTCGAGTGTAATACGTAATATGTGTGAATTCTTAAAAGGAGGCAGCCATTATGGTCCCACAACTCTTGGTTTTTGCACCACCATAATACACCATCGCATACTGGATTGACTTTAGTGTGTTTTTCGCCAAATTTTCAACCAACATCACAACCATTGCATTCGCCTGATATAGCTCCGAGTGACTTCTTGTTTTGAGTACTTGTTTTCTTATAAGTATGTACATATTTACATTTATTACAATGTTTATTGGTCTTATTTCGAAGGTAAGCAAACATATAGTACATACGACATAGCTTGTATACTGCGTGTGAAATTGTGTGTGTTGGCGCAAATATTTGCTCTATTATACATAATAATGAAGTCATCAAAAGCTTATTTGCATTTTGTTAAATATTTATGGTCCGCTTAGGTGCTTAGGATAATTGAGGATTATTCAACATTTAATAAAATTGCTTATGCGACAATAATGCTAAACTTCTCAACAAGCAAATTTATTTGCACGCAACTTTTAATATTTAGTCGCACGCATATCAGTTAAAGTACGAGTATGTGTACGAGGTGGAAGGGAAAACAACTAAATAATTCAGCGAAACTTTTGCGATACCGCTGAATTACTGGAATGGTACTCCATACAACACCAGGAGGAAATAAATGGATTATTCCCAGAAGAGGTTTAGATTATATTATACCATTATACTATATGTCAAATAATATATTCTTTCAATTGCGTAAAAGTCTTACCTTGAAAACTGGGTTGATAAATACAAGCTTTAGTGGCAGAAGCGGCTTTCATATTATTAAACTCTGTTAGGGTTTCCTTAAAGAAGGTGGAAGAATAAACTTCGCTCCTCACTTGGTAAAGTTGGAGCAGCTAGAGTACAAAAAATCCGATCAAACCAAGATATTAAATGTAATCAGTTGTGAGTGAATACTTTAGACATTGCAGATGAGGAAAATCAAATGTAATCAATTGTCAATGAATACTTTAGACATTTCAGATGAGGAAAATAAATTAATATGTCTGAGCTGTTTAAAAAGTATGTTCGTCAATCAAATTGCAAATTAATTTAAAGTTTACACATATATATTTATAATGTTTACGTAAATTAACTTAGCTTTAACTAAATTTGTACCGATCTTTTCAAAGTGTTTGACAAGAATTGCAATATTCCACAGAATGGCCCACAAATACGATGATTTTCTTTACTCAAGGTTGAATAATATAGTTTGAAACTTTAAAAAAGGTGTAATTATTTTCTGGCAATATGAAAATCTCATAACTTTGAAACCTTTAAGATTGTAATACTCAACGACAAAACCGCACTGCGTCATAATTAAATATCGATAGACTTAAGACTTAGGTTTCTAATGACAAACAAAATTTCAGGCAGTATTTGTATCATAAATTTTCTACGAAAGTTTTATAGGGTATTCTGTCGTCTGATATTACTCATACTCCCCGTCAAAAAGCGCCTTAATAATGCATGGATAAGTCAAGCCTTTATTTTACTAGCTGAGTTTTGTGTTTTTTGCATATAAAATAACTACAATAATAACACAAACAATTAACAAAATAACCACATATAATATATAATGCGGAAAAAGAAGAAATGTCTTGCAACAAACAACGCGAATGTAACAAGAATGATTTCAGCAACGTAATACCTTCAGCAAAAAAAACAATAAATATATGTATGCTTACGCAACAACACGTTTGAACGATATCAACTACAAATGAAAAGACATTCACGTCTAAAGTGCACTGCCGATGCAACAAATGACGCTCTTAATGAGGCACTTACCTGTACGCTTAACGGAAATTAAATTGAAACAAAAGTAGAAGTAATGAAGAAAATATGAATAAGTATGAAATACTGTAAAATAAAGAGTGCATATAATAGATGACTTGACAAAGTGACAAGGCAGACAGTATACAGACATAGCTAGAATGTAAACTGAAGATGATTTGCTGTCAGAGTGAGGAATACGTGTAGCTTGGTTACGAAGTGTGCCAGAGAATGGAAAAGTAATTTTTAAAATGCTGTCAATGAAGCGAAACTGGAATGAAATGCCACGTGAAAACTGCATATGTATGCATAATTGTTGTTTTATTATACAGGTTTTACAAAAAATAAAGTTTTTTTCAAAAAGATAAGTGATAAAAGATAACCCGTTAAAAAAACATTAGCTGATTTACTCTTTTATATCAACGAAAAACAAAATCACAGCATAGCAATATTGTTATGAAAGTGGGAAAACTCATTAACACCAAAAACACGCTCAATCAGAAGTTGTTATCGCGCGCACATGCTGCCGCGCCATGTTTGCGCTAACCGCAGGCTGCGGCCAACTCTCCACCAACACACACCGATGGCTCAAATGAAAATAAAAACTGTGGAATATGAAGTGTGAAGTGATTGTTTTTGTTATGGTTGCAGGCTGTGGACAAACAACCAAGCGAATTAAGTAAACAAAGGCACACACAAAATATCAGAAGCATTAGCATAGCAACAACTACAATCACACTCAAAGCGAGATTTGCGGAAATGAGGGTTGGATCCTTTGGAAAACCTGTTTGCTTTTGATCCAAAACTGTGAACCCAACAATCTCTGCTGTTGCATGAATAACAACAGAAAGGCGCAACAGCATGGTTAGGCATTTTGACTGACAATGGCGCACCTAACCACCAAATTAAATTGCACCGTGGCAACTCATGTGCTGATGTAGAGGCATAAATTCCATAAAACAAAGCAAACATGGCAGCGTGTTAAATTTATATCAGCTGTCTCTTTTGCTGCGAACGAATACAAAAAAGTATATTAAGTAAGCGAAGTGAAAGGAAAAGTGAAGAGTAACTTTTGAATAATCCCCACGGTCCGATTTGTTTGAAAATGTAGAGGTTGAATATTCTCTGCATTTTATGCTCTTCTTTTTCTTTTTGGTATGTCTAAGATTAAAGCATTTGGCTCTTTTAGCCAATATAGAAAATTATCTGATATTAATACAAATCAACTTGCCAGACACATGAAAGGCTGTATAAGTTCCAATTGATATAAAAAGGTCTTATCTGCCTTCAGTACAATTTTCAATGCAATATTCTATGGTTATGATAAATATATTTTACATATTATAATGCCAATAACATTTACCATTTTTCTTAAAAACTTTCTTATATACTTATAGAACTTTATTTTTTTCACGAACTTACCAAAACATATATAAGTACAGGTATGATCCAGAAAATCCTGCAAATGAGAAAAATTATTAGTTAACATATGTTTATGTGTAATAAGTTAAGGACAACAATAGCAAAACTGCTGAATAAAAGACTAATTGCATTACAGAAAATTGGGAAAAATAAGTTACATTATAAATAATTTATTGGTAATAGATAGGCATATATGTACGTATATATTAGGTTGTCAAATATCTCCCTTCCACCTTTTTGCGCTTTTTTCAATGTTTTGTAAAAAGTGTTACAGTGATCGGATTTAGTTCAAATATACCCCGTTTCGTTCGTAAATCTGTTTCCCTCTAGACGGCAATTTGAGAATACCTCCGTCGTAGAAACCTCCTTCCTTATTTGCGAAGAACTCGGACAGCCACTTTTCAAAAGCCTCTTTTGAGTTCAACTTTACACCAACAAGGGCGTTCGTCTTAGACAGGAACAGGTGGAAATCACTTGGCGCTATAACCGGGCTATATGGTGGATGCAATAAAACCTCCCATCAGAGCTCACGTAGTTTGTAACGAGTCATCAACGAAGTGTGTGTTCTAGCGTTGTCCTGGTGTAACACTACTCCCTTCCTGTTGGCCAATTTTGTACGCTTCTGGTCGATCGCCTGCTTCAAGCGGTCCACTTGTTCGCAGTAAATGGTAGAATTAAGCGTCTGGTCATATGGAAGCAGCTCATAGTGGATGATTACCTTCCAATCCCACCAAACACACAGCAAAACCTTCCTGGCCATCAATCCCGGCTTGGCCTCTGTTTAAGACGATTCACGGCCTTCGACCAGGACCGTTTTCGCTTGATATTGTCGTATGTGATCCGTTTTTCGTCGCCAGTCACCATTCTCTTCAAAAATTAAAACTCTGACACTGTCTATACCTTCCACGCTTTCCATTGTGGCTGCTAAATCCAAAGTGGACTGTTCCAGAACAGGGAATGCGTACACTTTACACGGCCTCCGCCGTTTTTTTTTTTTATTTTGCGCATTCTGGACAGCCTTTTTGCGAACATATCACTTCTGGTCTATCCAAACCTGTTACAAAAATGAAATTTAAAGAATCGGGGATTAAAACATTTAGAAAGAGAGATCATTAAGACAATCAATCTACAATTATTGTTTACCTTTTCCATTCTACAATTGATGTAATGGCGACCCCATACTATTGAGCGAATCATGCAACTTCCTCCACTATGCATTCACATTTTCCTTATTTTCCTTTTGAAACCCTTTTCTTATGTTAGGATTCTCCGGCATAGTGTTGACCAAATATGTTAACTGGGCCTTATTAATAGGCCTTATTCCATAAAAACAATTTCTTAGATTAAGAAAATTGTTAATAAAATATACTTACATTTCAATGAAAGTTTGAGAGGGAATAACGGCTTTGTAAACGAATTTTATGATTTCACATGAAAAAAATACACTTGCGGTTATCGAACATTTTCGAATATGGGAAATATTTCACGATAAGAAAAAAACAAATTTGGAATTTTTTTCATTGAGGTCTTGTGAAACCTATTGATCCTTTCATTGTTTTTGGAGAAAATAATTTCTTCTGGAAAATTTTATAATAAAAATAATTGGAAGCAATAGAGTTGGACTTTACTATATGAAATAATTAAATGTCACTTTAGTTATGTAATTTTTGTTTTTAAAACAATTGAAAAATTCCTTTTAGAAAGACTTGGATCGCATTCAGGAAATAACATTTTCGATGTCCAAAATGTTGGTAGCGTTTTTTGGCTCCAATTTTCGCATTGTCCTTTATAGTCTAACATTTTTAAAGACAATATAAAACCAAAATTTTCGCCTGTTCCAGGAAGCTAGCTTGGGGTATGTTGGACTACCCGAAAGAAATTATTTGTGTATTAATCACGGAAAGGAAAACGTTAATTTTTGATCTCATGTTTGTGAACAAGTGTATACATATGTATATTCCAAGAAATTAACACTCTTCACTACCTTATAAGACAATTCAACAACAAGTGCTGCGCCCACAGCCTTTTTTGGGCATGACCAGAAGCCCCAAAACACATAAACCTCAAGCTGTCAGTGCTGCAACCGAAGCAACAACAATAATATTTGATGGTATGGTGCTGTGAGACTGTTGAAAAAGCAAAGAAAAAAATTTTTTTTGTTTTTTTTTCATTTTTAAGAAATTTATACAATAATAAATTATTTAACAAATAAATATTTAGCAGCGCTAGCAACAAGGCCCTTCGGCTGTCTGTAATCTAATATAATGTTAATGGTTAAGGTGTTAGTAGAGCTAACTACGATTTATTCTTAATATTAAATATGCTTTAACAAGTCAGTCTCTTTCAACAATTTGTACATCTTTAGAACGTTTGTGATGTTAGCCTCTCTCAAAAGGTCGAAGGGATCCGTTGTACTCAGGATCTCTTTTCGGGTTGAGTCGATAATTGGACACTGTAGTAAATGCCGAATTGATGCCGGCTCTTCACAAAATGGACACTTACAGGGTGGGGTACGTTGTAGAAGATGTGCGTGCGTGATAATTGTGTGTCCCAGGCGTAGGCGAATAAATGGCTTAATTGTTGAGAGAACTATGTCGGCAGCGATAGTTCCTTTCTTTCTGATAGC
Source organism: Bactrocera zonata (assembly GCA_037783105.1). NCBI lineage: Eukaryota > Metazoa > Arthropoda > Insecta > Diptera > Tephritidae > Bactrocera > Bactrocera zonata. The sequence goes on along the minus strand of JBAWJQ010003453.1, from coordinate 216,377 downwards.
GGAGTAGTGATGAGCATAGGTGGTCCAATCGCTAATTTGAGTACGGCGTCTTTCGTTTGCGACTTCAGTCGAAATGTCTTTTTTAGACATATAGTTAAACATTATGGATGGTCAAAGAAAAACATTTTTTCGCCACTCTCAGATGTTTTCGCCTGTTTCATTACATTTTCCGCTGTTCCTGTGAACTTTTTTCCAACACACACACCTTCCATAAATGCCCACTCACTTTTTGTTGCAAATGACAGCAACATGTTGCAGAGTTTTATTTGAAAAATTTTTCTGAAAAATTTTCTCAACTAACCCCAAAAGTTTTTTGATTGCTACTTGGCGTTTTTACTGTTAGTTTCAGTTTGTGTTGCAGCCACAAGGCGTTAATGAATTTTTCCGCACCGATTGCAACACTTCATTTCTGCAAATTCTTTATGATATGCAAAATCACAGGTCATATAACCAATATAGTTGGGAGAATTAAAATTTCTTAGAACAAAGTTGGATTTTATGGCTTATACAGAGGTCACAGTCATATATGAAACCTAGAAAATGGAGCTCCTGTATTCGGTCTTACAACTAAAACAAAAAAGTTGCTTGTGGAATTTCAAATTTCCTGAGGTGTATAACTTCTATTTTCGTCATTTCGGTGGGATATATAAAAGAGTGAGCTCGGAAAAGCATAACAATCAAGTAAAAGTGTTGTGATGTTTCCACTTCGCCTTATTCCCTAAAAAATGGTCGCCGAGGACGCAAATGTTGTATTAGAACCGCCACAACTAGAGAGTGGCTAGCAAGGCCACAGAGCATATTGGATCTCTGAGGATCGATCTTGGGTGAAAAGGGTTTTGCGAAGCTCCATGGACTGACGATAGGTTAGCCCTGCCGATAACAAATATAATTAACAACATAGTGAAATTTCGAATAAAAGGCAAACTACCTTTTTATTTACTCTCTGGCTTGAGCTAAATTGTTGGGCGAGTGTTCATTTATTTTAAAAAACTTTATCAGCAAAAATTCCAATTGAAAGCATCCAACAAATGTCAACATTTGAGCATATCTCTATCGAAATTCATACAGGTGTATTTTTTTATACAAAATTTATATGGCATTCGCTTCGATGGCGTACCAATCGTGTGTAAAACTGTGTTTTTGCCATTTTTTCTCGGACTGTTAGCCCTTTGAAATTGACTTTTACATAGTTGCGTTTTTCTTTTTGCTAAACTATATTTATGAAATTTTTGTATCTGTGTGCTTTTCGTATTGTATAAGCAAAGTTTTGTTGCGTTCAGGGAGGTTGCTGTAAGAGAGCTTGATATGTTTTTTGTTGAAAGCATTTCAATTTGAAAAGTTTTGTTCGAATATATTTTTCTGTTAACTTCGAACTTGGTGTTTCAATTAAATTATATTATCTTCGGTGGTAATATTTACACTGCTGATTTCACTTTTGGCTATTTACAGGTATTATATTTAGTTTAGAATTTCTTTGTTGAGAAAAGAAAAAAATACAAAGATTTCTTACGATACCTTGATTTTCATTTATCAAATTACATAGGCACTATTTGAGGTAGTGACCAGTCTGAACAATTTCCTCGGAGAATACGCTATTGATTTAAATAATAATTTATGCCAAATTTAAGGAAAACATTTTATGAAATGAAAAAGCTTTTCATACAAATACTTGCTTCCTATCGTTTTTTAATTGCTATCAATAACCGCAATCCTTTAAACAACCCAATAATATTCAACGAAAGCCCGCAAAGGTGTTTTCTCATTAAAGGGGGTTTCCAATTACTCAGGTTGGGAGCTAAAACACACTCACTTAAGTAAATAATTTTAATTTCTTCACAACTTTATTCAACTTAATTAGGATACATACAGACACACACACATAAATACAGATATTTTGGGCAAACCATAGCTTAAATTGCACAATTTAAACACGCTCAAAATATCCGCAAGTAAAAACTTCCGTCAATTATGTAAAACACCACCTTTTGTCAGAAATCTAAATACATTGGAATAAGGTCGACTCAATCCAACATACAACCTTTACCCTTGGAAATGACGCATACAAAAATATAAATTGTACACTTATAAAATTTCAAACCGTTAGCTGTTGAAGTGAGATACATATATATGTTATATAATATATATGGTATAAAGGTATATAGGTACCTTTTAAGAGCATAAACCATGCATACCACGCATACATATATATACTCACCTCACTCAATTTCAGTTGACAATTATAACTTCCTCTGTCTTCCAACCATCTTCCATCCTATCTGTCATACTAGTCTGCCACATTTACTATACTTTATCAGTTTGTGTGCTTAAGGGTAATAATAAAGAAGTGACCATCCTGCTAGACAAAGCAGATGCAAAGGAAAATAAACGAAAACTGAAAAAGGTAAAAGTAAATTGACGAATTCTATGCCATAAGCTTAAGCGCCTTTGCTCATTTTGTATGTTCGTTTGTTGTTTGTCTTTCCCGACAACTTTTTTAATAAAGTTGATATATTGATATCACAATAGATAACATTCTCTTTTCAATTATGCGTTTCCAGTAGAATTATCATTACAAAATCACTGAAAATGGTTTTACAGTTTGTTTTATATCTGCCTTAATAGAGTAGATAATGAGTAATAATAACCTTTAGAGATAACGATCGAAACTTCGATCCGATTACGCACATCTACGAACACGAACATTTTTGTATAAGAAACCTGCACACCAAATTTCATCACGCTAGCATTACTGAAGATTAGTTGTCTTAAAAAATGTGTTTTAATTTGATTGACGATATATTCGTGAAGGTTTAATAGTCGTACTTCAACTCTGCCAACTTTTTCAAACATGTTTTCCGACTATAAATATTTAATGATTTCTACCTCTTCGCTGTACTTTCACCTTCCCTGTATTGAGAAAAGATAGCCAAATAATTTAAATAATATCTTTTACTTAAGTTACAATAAGAGTTTAATTCTGTCTAACAGCATAATAATCTATTTGAATTCCAAATGTCTTGATGTAGTCATTTACAGTGTATCAGTTTCCCTTCCTAACAATTGAAAAACTCTAAGCATTTTTATCAACAAATCTTGCAAATACATACAAATGTGTACCTTTGAATATATACTTACGATCGCTCTATTTTCTATTTTTGTTGTCGTAATAGCAGAGTGTCAAGTAAGTATTTCGCCAAAAAATTAAAGAGTACAATTTGGAACTAGTTAGTATGAGAAAAATGTGAAGAAAGTCTCTATTCCAAGGACCACAAAGAGTAAGGGGTTTTTGCATATTTATTGCATCACTTTGATGGCAAAGACAACGTTTGAAGGCCGACTAGTTTAGGCGGGGCGAAAGTAAAAATAACTTTAGTTAATTAAATCGATGTGAGAAACTATCCAAACACACACTAAAAATTTAAAAATGTTTGAGTCACAGATTGAGATAATAGTGGATACCTTTTTAAATAAACTTTAACAAATATGCTATTTGTTTATATTTTATGTAAGGGCGACACCCGGCTGTTTTTCACAAATAAAACTTCGAAAGTATAGTGTATCTTCAAACCTCGCTTACTTTACGGTCATAAACATCCCTTTCCTCCCTTACTTATTGCTTTCGCTGTGGTAAGGTCTTAGCTATTCTTTAATTTAATAGGCTGTAAAGCCATTGTGTTCTTGCTTATCAGATTTCAAAATTTGGAGTATAGTAATAAGGCACCAATACTCAAGAAAAACAACCAAGAAACACGTGTATCAAATTTGTAATGATATTTAAATTTTTCTCAATTTATTGCTTGATGGAGGAGCTGAGAGTGAGACACCTGGTATTCAAGCCTTCGCTGTGATCATACTCGTTTATTACGAGGTGGTTGAAATTAAATCGGCTCTTTTACTTTACTATAGGCAATGGGTATTATTACTATACAAAATGAAATTAGAAAATAATTAATAATATTTAAGTTATTCGAATACAACAAGAATCGCTTCTGCTTCTAAAAGCATGCGAAAAAGGTAAATATATAAAAAAAAATTATCAAATTATAATTAGAATAATAAGTTTGAGGAATTTGTATGAAAATCAATCTGTCGACTAAGCTATCTCAATTGTAGTCTCTTGACTAAGCAATTTTAATTGTAAAGTTCACACTGTTTGTGAAGTTCAAAAGTCGTTAAAATGTTACTTTTCCACAGTCGTTTGAAAATGAAAATATTGTCGCGCGACAGTATCTGTGAGAACAAAGCAAATTTAATCATAAAAATTATCACTTATTTTGTAGCACAGTTTGGTTACTGTTTCATGTTTTGGTTGCTGGTTATTTGGTACACAATTTCATTTTCTACCTTTTCACTTTTTGCTGTTCTTTTGCAGTTATTTGTGACTTTTTAAGTTTCATTTTTACTCTCCTTTTTTTGTCACTCTTCCTAAACTTGCGTGTCTACTATGACAATCGCGATGCGTTTCAATAGAAGGCACACCGCAACACTTGTTTACAATAAGTATGTTACGTATACACCATGGCAAACCACTACGGGCGACTGGGCTGCCATATGCTGACCGTCGGCATTATGTATGATCGAATAAATCAAGCCGATTGCAAATTAAGGCATTCATCAAAAACTGCTTATCATCGCAGACACCGCTCGGCGTAAGCTGCACGGCCGCTAATAGAGCGTGTGTGGCTTTGATGGAGGAGGAACCAAAAAATATGCTGCTGTACTCGTATGGTATAATTATCCTTATCGATTTTATTTCGAGTCCAATTTATTCGCTATCCCCTCTACGAATTTTAAGTATGTGTAAGTGTTAATTCTCGCTTGTCTGGCTGGTAAGTGTCTATTTCCCAATATAAAAGTAGAGACAGCAAAATTTTTGCGTTAGTATATGGTATATTAGAAGTTAAAACTTTACTTCTGCATTTAAGAACATGGCGCAACAAATTTTGAATTTCATAACTATAAGGCGAGAAAATATTAAGAAATTTGTTATAAACGCGATTTTTTTAAGAAATGTATGCATTGGCTTGTTATGCACTACTACTGAAAAGCAAATACCAAAAAGAAAAGTAATAAAAAATCAATATTTTCAATAAAATAAAAACTTTCTCCCAATATGAAGCACTTTTATAAAAAAAAGTTAACGTAACTGGAAAAGGAAGTATTTTTAGAGTTGTTGGGTAAAATTAAAGAACTAGAAAAAAGTATTAATTTCTTCAAATAAAACTTTTTGAAAGTAATTTAATAAAAAACAAGTATGGGAATTGTATATTCGAGTTTAACCTAAGGTTTCATAGTCTTGCAACTTGTTAGGTTCAGAGATAGGAAGATACCTTCAGGTACATAAGTTTGGTTAGTTTTATTTGCAGGCTATTACTATTATGAAAAATGAAACAAAACGAAAAAAAAAAATAATAATTTTATATAAAAATGTATAAAAAACATAGTAATACGTACAAATTTTTATTTGAGTGAACTGAATGAAAATTACAATATTTTTCTAAGGATTTTATTGAAGTATTTTTTTTGTTTTTTTCAAAGAGTTTTCATCAAAGTAAAGGGAATAAATTCTATCACAATTACATTTAAAACAATTCTGTATCATGGACTGATTAAATCATTTTAATTATTTTCAAACACTTCGTTGTAAAAATGTTTTAATTAAAAGTTATTTTCAAACTAAACTAATAGAAACAATAGTATTTTCCAACTTCTTTCTGTATTTATTGGGTTACCCTTTTATAAACTTATACCTATGGAAAAGCATAGGCATTGGCGAAGGTCTGCGTCATTTAAGCATATAACCATATTGTCCTCTAAAGAGTCCTTTACTTTCATGTCTTATCCTTACACTCATTCCCTGCAAATTTTGTTGCTTCTGAGTGGTCACTTTTTCAAAAGAAAGTGTGTGGGTTTCACTGTTGAAAGGCATATAAATATTTATATTTTTGCAGATCTTTCGTTCGATGTTTGAAAATATTGAAGACTTGACTAAAAGAAATTGACTAACATTCTAAAGTATTCCACTTAAATGCACGCAGTTTAAAAAATGAAACAAGATGTAGAAAAAACTAAACAACAAATTCCAGAGCAGGCAATGGCTGAAGGGAGAAAGTTGGAAACTTTCAATGTACAAAATACTTAAATAAATAATTAGAATGCACAACATTACAGTTAAACTAAAGTTGTACGGCCAAAGCGAATTGGCTTGCACTGTGGGAGAGATTATGACAGGTAAATGCACGAGATTTGGTCAAAAAAGTTGATTTTTAGATGGATCATACATACATCTTAAAACTTTGCTTTCACTCTTTTTTTGTAAAAGCTGTATATTACTCAAACTTTATGGATTTGAAAATGCAACAGATAATAATACATATTCAAGCAATTGTCTTTTTAAAGAATGTAATGAATATATCATTTTACTATTCAACCGATGATAACCGATGTTGTTTATAAACATTTCTTTCAGTTTTGTACAGAGCAATTAACACGTCCTTTCACAGCGTCGCATAACTTCCTCTTCCGTAACGATTTAAATTTACGCTTTTTCGAAGAATCTCCCATCACTCGTACAGTGGGCTCACGCTTCCCGTTATTATCATAATAACAGCAATTCTCAACAAAAATCAACGCATTAAAAAGGAGTATTTTGTGAGCGCAAGGATTGGTTAAATTCGCTTTGCCGTTGAAATAGTCATAAGACATTGAACGCTTAAGACATTTTTCGCTACTCACCATGTTATGTCAAGTTTTATCAGTATGTTCAGTAAGGTTTGCCATTTCATCGTTATTAACTTTGGTGTAACGCCTAATATTTGTCCATTTTTGATTATTATACAAATTTACGTCCCCGGGTAAGTAGCAGGTAAGTAGTAATGGTGCTGCGCACAGAACACGGCATACTCGGAAGAGACCAATTTGGCTTCATAAAAATAAATTATAGTAATTGGGGAGCGTCAAATGCTCGTGCGGTTCAGAAATCGCAATTGTATCTACAGAGACCGACGTATTGGTGCGATGTGGTTTGGCGGCAACATCGGATCTTACTTTTTCTGGTTTGAGGCAGAAAATGCTGCTACCTTTAATACCGAGCGTTATAACACCATATTGACTGACTTTTGAAATTCTTTATTTCCAACAATAAGGTGCGCCGCCTCACGTTTATATCTAAGTCTGGAAATATTGCAAGCAAATTTTAGAGACTCATTAATTTCGAGAAACGAACTAGTTACATTTGGTTTTATTAAATCAGAGTTACGCCAATCAACCTGTAACGCTCGAGGTGCTCGAAGAGAACATTAAGCGCACTACAGCCGCAATTCCAGCCGAAATGGTGCATCGAGACATCGAAACCCGTTTCACCAAATGTATCGTTTTTGTGTTGCATATTTTGTTGCTGTGATTTTTAATTTTTCTCAAACTCAAACGCCCTCACTTTATTTTGATGAGCTCGCGGAAGCCATCGGCTTCCTTTCATGACATGCTTACATATTACATAATAATATATACTATATGTAAGCTGTGAGCTAACAGATCTCACATTACCAGGAACACGGAAGGTGCACACATATACACGCACATTACGTAAAAGACCTCATTTTCAATCTTCCGCTGACATCATTTTATTTTTCATTGCTTTCGGCTGACGCTGTACTGTTTCTATTGCTGCTGCTGTTGTTGCTTTTGATGAATCTCTGCAGCGGAAGCATTTAACAATGTTTCAAGTACCCTATCTCCATTGCTATGGGGAGCGATAAAAACGAATGCACAAAAATGTTGGTTAGTAAGTGCAAACGCGTTTGTTCTCAAAGCTTTAATGCATCACCAAGCAGCAAACAGATACTTTTTTTAATTTTCTCGCGAATGTCGACACTTTCGTTTTCACTTTCTCATTTCACTTTCATTTCAGTTTGTCTTTTCCTCTTTGACAAACTTTTGCTGTTCTCAATAGCAATGATTTTCATCATAATTTTGTGACAAAGCATGGATAATGTCTTGTTGAGAAAAATATGTCTAAAATGTAATATTAGGCTTTTACTCACAGCTTTCAATCGGATTTGGTAATGCACGATTGTATCGAAAATTAAAGTAAGAGACCAAACAGTGTAAGCTAACATGTTGAGGAAACTGAGAATGTACTTTAGGTATCGCAATGTTTTAGTTAAGTGAGCGTGAGTACGAGCGCGTTCCTTTTAAAGTTACGTTGGGTTAGACCATCTTCTTCCAAGAAAATTCTAAAACATTTGATAATAATTTTAATCTTACCGCTTAGTTATTTATATAGTGATGACCGGTTTCTAACTGAGCTGTAGTCTCTTACTTCTCCTTAATTTTGGCAAGGCATACAGTCGCCTAGCACATCGTATTAAGCCATAGAAAACTTGTGAACTTAGAACTCCTGCGTTTAGAGAAAGGCTAATCTCGCTGAAAGCAAAGGGTTCTAATAAATCTCCTGAAATTATTTTTCGTTTGAAAGTCTTCCAGCTTTCACGCGTAAGACTAATAAATGTTTAATACTATGGGATCTAAAAGTACTACACCAAGCCTTTTCCGCATAAAACCACCGGAGTTCTGAGTTTCATGGTCACCAGTCTGCACAGTAACTATATCTGCTTCGACTCTTAACTTTTGTACATGCCATATTTGAACCAGTGTGATGCATAGAAATACATGCGACACTATTAGCTATGTTAGCGAGTGAAACTGATTTATAGTTGTTTGTTCGATTCGTTACTCCAGACTTGACACAATCGGAAATGTTTTTCTTGATAGTATTTACTTCATTTTGTCAGTTGTCATTCATAAATCAATATATCATGTTACCGTCATTTCAAAAATTTTGTTGCTGTTTTGATGACTTTTTGACTTTTCCCCAAAATTGTCATGCCCGGGCATAAACTTTTTCCTAGTCCTTTGTCATTGTCCTGCCACTTTAAAGCAAACATGGTAGGGTTTAGTGAGGTTACAAAAACAATCCGTGTACAAGTATATTTTGCAAAGTGCAATGCTTGTGTATGGCTCAACACTATATGTTACTATACCATCCGGCGGAGATATTTAGAAATATAGCAGTTAAAATGGCGATTGCATAGCTCTCAGATGTCATGTGTTATCTCATGTAAATTGTTCTATATATTTGGTACGGTCGAACTAGTTTTTAAAAATCAAATTGAATCTTGTATATCCTGTTACAAGTATTTTTCGCTAAAAAAATTATGGGGTTATGGAATTTTTACGACAACCTTTGCAATAGTTCGAAAATTCGCAAGAAGACTTTATTAAATTAAAAGTATTAGCACGCAAATCAAGCCGGTGGACTTCTTCACTTTGGACTCTACAAAAGTTATTTGTAAAATATTAGCAAATTCTATCCAATTTAAATGAAATTAGCAATCTTGAACTGTGATATTATTTTCATTAAAGAGTCTACTGGGACCACCTAGCGTGTATTACTTTGTAAGTGTATGTATGTCATAATTTTTTTCTAATTTATTTCCACCATATCTCATAATCTATCCAATATTTGCATTTGCATTTCATTATCGTGTACTGTGTTTACCGGAGCGAAAATATATACTTTTAAAACTTGTTCTATTTGAGACCTATTGCAATGTAAATTTTGGTAAGGAGTATAAAAATAGAACTAACATTGTTCTGAGCTAAAACCATAAATCACAAATAATTACATACGAGCAGAGGAGTGCTTGAATAAACATTTAAAGCAGTTATTACTGATCAATAGAAAAATGCAAATTAGTTCCATTCACTGAGCTTTCACATAAAAGGTTCAAAAAGCGACTCGAACGCAGTAAGAAGCTTTTCACTAATTACGATTTTTATTTGTTTATCAGCAACATTTTAAGTTTACGAAAACTTAAATTTACAGGGTGTTTTTTCAGACGTACGGGTATCAATAAGGCTCTTTGCCGGGTTGGCCCTTTTGTTATTTGATCTATATTCAGTTTGCTTTGCCATTTTATAGTAAACAGATTTACTTCGAAACATCGTTTACGATTTACGGTATTTCCGATTTCACAAAAAAATTTGCTGAGCCGTGAAGCTCTCGTTAGTTTCAATGGGTAGATTAACGAACAAAACTCACACATTTGGAGTGATGTTAACCTACAAGCCATCATTAAGACGTCGTTACGTCTATAGAAAGTTATTGTTTGGCATACTCTATAGGCAGAGAAAATTATTGATACATATTTCTTCAAAAATTAAGCTTTTTGCAAAGAAGTCCGAAATGAATAATACATTGGAGAGGAATATTCGACGCGTTATTGCTGATATATACGTATGGCCTCTATCGCTACAAAAAGTAATAGAAAAATTGGCCCTCTCTACTTGAATATATTTGAGACAGTCAAAGCGACCCGAAACAATTTTATAACATAATATCAAACACTTATATTTGCATTAAAGCTAGTTGTTGGCCATAACATTAAATTATATGCGTTTTATGTTCTCTTGAAAATCTTCAGAAAAAGCACCCTTTATATATGTAGGTTATACACCTATTTTATAGTTAGACTTAAGGCTGTATATGTGTACAATCGGTGCAACTCCGACGTGCCACTTTTTCCTTTTCAATATTAAACTTTATTACTTTCTTTTTCCTACCACTTTTCTCTAGCATTTTATATTGCCAATTATTTTCCTCATTATACACACCCAACAAGTACTTGTAGTAGCACGCTCGAGCAGGTGAATAGGCAGGAAGGGAAAGAGAAGTATTGCCATGGCCAAGTGGTACAAGTGTTGCTGCCAGAAATATGCTGGTGGCATTGGCAATAATTTCGCCTTTCATGTGAGTCCTCTGGGAGTTGTGTGTGGGCGGTGTGTAAGTATATGTGTGGGGCCGCTAGCTTAGCATGGCGTGAAAGTAAGCCGAAAATGAAAATTCCAAGTGAAATCAAAGCCCAGAGAAAAAATAATATACTATATATACAAGTAGTACATATATACACCAACGTTGACGCTACTCGTGGCCAACAGTTGAGCAGCAATATAGCTTAAAACATTGGCGGAAAGTGAGCAATGAGCATTAAGGGTCATTGTCGGGAACTTCAAGAAAAACTTCGGAATACAAACAGCGCTAGAAACAACACAGCGCCATTGGTGTCGATGGTAAACCACTACAAAAATAAACAACGAAACTTTAACAATAATAATAGTAACAGTTAGTGTAAGAACTCGCCAGTGCTTGACAGAAAAAAATTGTAGCACTAATGTGGGCTTAAAACAACCAAGCACCCGCCCTGTCGTGCTGCTCTGGCGTGTGCTCCTCTTGGGTGAGCTCATTTTGCTGCTCAAACACTTTCAACGGCTCATTAAATATGCAAGCTATAAAGCTTCGTTTTTGTTGCCTTTTTACTGGATTAGTTCTTTTTGGCAGCTGGGAGCCCAAAATTTATAAATTTCGAGAGTGGGAAAACTTATGCTATTACTTTTTTAATAAAAGAGGTTGCTTCGTGCGCGTGTGCTTCTTTAATTTCTACTGGTAGAGCAGGTTATAATTAATGTGCTGTGCCAATCAACTGCAAGAATCGCTTTGCATATGTTTCCCCAGTATTTGGGGAAGAGCTTATAGTCTTAATGTGACTCACGCATATCTTTTAAAAGGTTTCAGGCGAGTAGAAGACTTGTTTATTTAGAATTATGTAAATATTTTTATTGAAAAGAGAGACACAGATAACAGTCTTGCCAAAAAGAGCCCAACATATGATAAGTTTAAGTAAAAGAAGAATGAAAAAGCAGTACTGATACTATTCTTCAATTCGGATCGATTTACAGGAGTTATAGGGGAAAAATAGGTGTTTATAGATGGGTGAAAATGAATTCAGTACCTCATTTCAAAACATACATATCTTTAATGTAATATAAAGGGGTAAATTAGGAAGAATATATATTTTAATAAATTATATAAAAGTGTCAAATTTGATACTTTGGAAATCTCAAACATTTCCCAATTTAAATGCTGAGACCTATATAGTTCGGAAATGATATCTGCTAAGTCTTTTTCAATCATTTTATCATTTACAAAAGTTGAAGAGTGGGTAGACAGGTGGTTTAACACCTCCTGTTAGTGAATGTGTAGGAACAAATTATTCATACATATATGCTTCCAAGCTTAAATATCGTAATATGTATTCAGTTTCAGTATTCGGGAGAAATAAAATTTGGAACTTAAAGAAAGAAATATATTATGACAAATCTATGACGAAATCTATATAAATGTGATTGAAGCATTTGGAACTAAAACTAAATTTCAACATGATCGACTGGAATGTCAAAAACACCCAAACCATAGCCAATCCGAAAATGGCCTAAAATTAAGGCTTTCCTTTAATGAATTTGCCAAACAACTTCTATTCTAAATACTCAGGGCTAAGTCTTCCTGATACATCAATTTCTACATCATTGGCCTAATACATACCAACGATTTCGAAATATGTAACAGAGGGCATATTTTCTGATCGTTTATGCAACATTTTATTTATTTTACTTAATGCTGGAAGCCAATTTTTTCTTAGCAGACGGGCATTAAATTGAGCGAAGAGCAAGCTGAGGAGAGCGCCTCTTGAAAAATAAAACATAAAACTAAATTATTAAGGCATCTAAATCCATCAGATCTGGACTGCCTAATTGTCAAAAAAATCATCAAACAAAAAATTTGATGTTATTTTCAGAAACCTGCCCTCTTATTGTTTCATTACGTGCCTTAACATATAGATTACACCAAGTAATTCAGGCAACATTTCATTTCGTTTAAAACATTCCACCAAATCCGGCAACTGGACAGATCTGTCCGTCCATCTGGGAAACTGAAAATATCTGGACTAATAACAACGGCTCGATTTCTTCAGAGTTATACAAAAGCTTTTGTACGAAATTTGTTTACAGCTTTTAATCACTCCCGAATACCAAATTAAGTAAGAAGATCTGACAAAAGATTTTCTCGAGTCTGCTATATTAACAGATACCGTATATTTATACAACTAGTATACAACTAAAGAACTTATTTATATTTATGCCATTAAATTTTGCATTACGTAAATCATAATGCAATGCTTTCATCACATTTCCTTTTATAACGAAATAATTCTTCTTCCGCGCAACACTTTACGAAGCATCAAACATGTATTAAAATCGTACGTAATTAAATTTCTTAAAGCTTTAAATGAACAATAATCACAACTTATGTGACAAGAGCAACGCCTCTAGCGCATAAAACAGATGCAAAAAAGAAAGTAAACGACTGACTTGACAAGCCTTACGTTTTAATTAAAAACTCTGAAAACAAAAGTAATAAAAAATCACCAAGTAACTAAGAGATGTGACAATGACATACATTTTCTCAGTGCTGTTTACATCACGTCACCAACACCCTGCCACACGCAGCTTGCGGTCCAGGTTCGTGTACGACAACGAGACATGCGACGTAAATGTTGTTGGCTTGGCCATAATTTTGCTTGCAATGCCTTAAGAATAGCTGACTACACCAGCGGCAGTTGACTTTTTGCAAAATATACGCACGCAACATTCATATGTAAACCATCTTGTGTTTGTTGTAAGGCCACACATACGTATAACCACTTCAGCAACATGATGAGAGGCATTTTATCTGACAACTAACTAATTTTAAAAATTAGCTTGCCTCATAAAATATAATCGAGCGATTTTAGTCACTTATAAGACAGTGGAACTAATGATAATAAGAGTACGTCGCAGTTTATAATGTAATATTTAAGGAAGCAAATTTGACTAGTTAATCATATGAAGTTTGTCAAACAGAATCGTCGTAGACCTTATAAAATATATACCTAAACGAAAGTTAACTCCGTCGATTTAGCTTTCTCCGTCCATCATCCCGTCAGTCCGTCGTCAAACAGAAAGTTGAGTTTTTAATTTATACTTCGCGTGTTTTTCGAATCGGTAAATATTTTTTTGTGTAAGTTGTTAATACTGTTAGTAATATTTATGATAAATTTCACGTTAATGAATATTTCATTAATATTTGAGACACATTCTAAAACTGAATTCTTCGATTTTTGCTATATCTGAATTTGTTCAACAAATAAGTGTGATAATGCACCATCTCATACTGCATTGGTTATTCGTGATCATTTCGCCATATTTTCAACTAACATCGGTGGTTGGGGCCACCGCATTCACATGACTTACCATCGTATAACTTCTGGCTATTCAGCAAATTTACATGACCACTCCGAGGACACCATTTTGACTGAACTGAGGATATAAAAGCTGAATCGAAGAAGGCTCTGATGGCCATCACAACGGAGGATTTTTCCAAGTGCTATGATGACTGAAAAATTCGTTGGCATAAATGTATTACAGCGGGAGTTGATTACTTTGAAGGACAAAAATGGACAATATTCACCTTTCAATTTGATCACAGTAGTATACGCAATATAGTCCCTCAGTTTTTGGGATATCATTCCGAAATAAAATTTTACAACTGTCGATAACTTAAACATCGATTCTAGTTCTCTTAATGGAAAACTTTGTTATTGAACTGGAAATCTTCATAAAATTTAACATGTATTATTATCACAGAAATCTTCCATCATATTTTTCAGATTGGACCGCTATAACATATACCTGCCATACAAATTGACTAACTAATATAAAATTATTGTATTTGTGAAAGGTATTCCAACTTCGGTGTAGACGATGTTAACATTTTTTCTTGTTGTAACTCAACCCGAATATTTTAACGATTAAAATAGTCTCTATATAAGATCTGGGTCCACTAAATATCAGTATACTCGCAGTATGTTTTTGTGAAAAGATTTGCTATGCGTCTAGGCAGGGATTTACTTTCAGTTTACTTCAATCTTGGATTAAGCCGAGAAACAGCTGCGATGAATACTAATTCAAAGGTCTGAAATTACAATGTTTTATTATTATTAAATCTTAATATTAGAAATAGATCGTGAATACCGAACTTTCGAAGGAATATACTCAAATTTATGAACCAAAAAACATATTTATTAATATTGCGCAATATAAAAATAATTCTTTGGTTGAAATAAAAGCAGAGAGCGAAATTATTAAATAAAAAGGATTTCCATCGAAGAATTTGATTTTGATCTGTCTGTTAGTATGTCAGCTATATGGTTTAGTGGTCCAACATCGGTGGTTCCGACCAATGACTAACTTTTTGAAGGGTGCTAAAAGCTTCGCTGCAAACTTAATATACAATACCTCGTTTACCGCTAAAGAGTAGGAAAGATAGACCACTGTGAAGTTTAATAAACCAATTTTTGGGTTTTTCTATAGAATATGATAAGCAAGAATACTATTCTAGCACATTTAATGGATTTCATCAATATGTAAAACGCTCTGACAAATTTGTAGGATTTAAACTAAAGGAGAAGATGTCAAGTAAATTATTTTTCTTCTTTTTCTTTACTGTCGTAAACACCGCTTACGTGGCTATAACCCGAGTTAATAACAGCTTCCCTCGGCGGGTTTTGCATCAAATGCTTTCAGAGCTGGGCTGTCAAACATTCGGACGACATCACATAGCCAGCGTAGATGATGTCTTTTAATTAGCAGAACTACATATGTCAACGTCGTCGATCCATCGAATACGATATTGGCCGTGGCCAACGCGCAAAGGACCATATATCTTTCGCAGAATTTTTCTCTTGGAAACTCGCAACGTCGACTCATGAGGTGTTGTCATCGTCCAAGCCTCTTCACCATATAACCTCATAGAGCTCATCGTGCTAAATTTTATTTCCGTATCCTTATTTAACCTCGATTAAAAGGTAAAGCATGGCAGTACAGAGGAGAATTACGTGAATGTGTTCGTAGCATAACTAATTGGGTATTTATGATCCTCTAAAACTTTTTTAGTCAGAGTCTAATATCATTAAATTTATACAATATATTTGGTCAATGAGCAAACTACTTCTCTAATATTAACTGCCTACGGGTATTTGTCATGGCGTATGAGTAATGTTTAGAAACTTATAGCTTTTTTCCTTTTAATTTTCTTCTTAAATGTCTTATAATTATTGGAAAAATTAACTAATATGAGGCACCAGTAGCTCGTTAAACAAGTTTAATTATTGCATTAATAGCTCGACACAAGCGGTCACAAAATCAATTCATAGTGCGAGCTGCGAGAGAAATTCTATCGAATATATAGTTGTGCTTTTAGTGCAAATAAAAATGTGTTATGTATGCACCATACAGTGCTAGGTGCATTGGCTTTTCGACGATTACGCGCGATTTTCTGTGCCCCAAATGTGACAATTCTGCTTGTTAACGTAACCATCGAAGTGGAAATGAGCCTCGTCCGAAAAGATGATTTTCGATAAAACTGACCATCCTCGGTCACACGACTTTGGAAAAGAGTTTTCAATATTTCCCAGTTTTTTTCTAGTGAATAGCGACCTATTTCGTAAATTTTAGACTTTTTACTGAATATCTGTCACTTTCCGAATGGTATTTGACATTTCCAATGTCAAAATATAGATAATTCAAATTTCAAACGTTAGATGGCCCACCCGTTAGTTTGTTTTATATTCCATCCATGTCCACTCCCTATGTAAATAAATGAATAAATATAATGAGACATAAAATTTAACACCCGAGATGATATGAGAGGACTTTATGGAGTCGGGGTTAAAATACAATGGGCATTAGAAGCCCACTTTTAGTAGAAATAAATTATATCGAGAACTACCGGACTAATTTGCAGTGGCATTATTCTGACATTGCTTTGCCACAGTGCGAAAATGGACGAAATCGGACTAAAAGCTCGCTTACATCCCGTGTAGCACAATTTTAAATTCCATTAAATTCTTTCACTTTCCAGTATAAATCAAGAGACAATTAATATACAGGGATAAGATTTTGCGCTTTTAGAGTATACCATCTTATGATCAAAAATGTTCCACATCCAATCTAGCCCTAGGGATATTAGGACCCAGTACCTATAGTTGATTTTTTACCACAAATATCGGTAAATGTGTAGACATATAATTGTAATTCGGAGATCATATTTTTCTCATAATAGTATCTGGTAAACAACGGAATTTAGTCTGGTCAATACTTTCTTGAGCCCCCATATACCTAGTAAACCGATTTTCGAACTTCCGGGTGACTTTATACCGCATATATCAGCCAATATGTGAGGTACCAGAATGAAAATCAGAGAGCATGTTTTACTAGTAACATTGTAACTTTGTTCCTGAAGCAGATAAAATTGGGCGTAAATTAGATCTGCTCCTATACTATAACACATTTCAGTACATTCGAACACGAATATATGATTGGTGCTTTATGAAACCACGGTTTTGCCATCATCTGAAGAAATTTCCCTGTCTTTGATCTTTGCAAGTAGCAAGAGTATAACATTTTCGGTTACACCCGAACTTAGCTCTTCCTTACTTGTTATAATATCACAACATGTTGCAACATATGAATAGATAACAGGATATAAGTCTGCAGGTTCGTACAAATGCTAATTTGAGTAAAAATGTAAGTGTATAGAAGAACTTTAGTGCACGCGTTGTACAATAAGCAGATTGCAATGAAATGGAATGGAACCACTGACCCGCTTTAAAAACAAAACACACTTAAATACAAGTACAATATCCCTTCCACTAGTCAAATAACAAAATAAAAATCATAGTTCGCTGTGGGATGCATAACTACAGTCGATAATCGATATCGGACGAATATAGCATATAGCTGGCAAACAAACATAATATCTGTATAAAGTTCCTACATTAGAAATTTTTTCATTTCAGGAGATATATTCACAAAATTTGGCGTAGATTATTGCCTAAAACGGAATCTTTGAAGAAATTATTCAGATCGAATCAATATAGCATATAGCTGCCAAACTGGATGATCGGAATCAAATTTTTTCATGGAAGTTACTACTCTTAAGAAAGGTATGGTAGCTTCGGTGCAACCGAACTTTATGTTTCTTCTTGTTTCACAGTATATTAGATAGATAGAAAGATACCATTTAAGAACAGAACTTGGCACATTTATTTCCTAGAAGCCTTAACAGGTCAAAAGTAAAGATATCTTGAAAAAACTGTCGGAAATAGGACCATATCCTTCTCGAGTTCCCATAAAAAATAACAAAAATTCCTAACCCGTAGTGGTATAGACCTGCGACCGTTAAAAAAAAAAAAACATTTTAAATGAAGTTTAAGGGGTTACATTGGTTTACGGGTTTCAAAAAAATAGAAGTAAGATCTGCTTTAAGGAGACAATAAACGACTAAATAATTTAGGAGAAGTTTTTCATGAAAGAACAATACTTGATTAAGGATAAATTTTTAAAGACGTAGTCAAACTAGAGCTTTGTCCCTGAACATGACTGATGTTCGCATTCTGTCGCTGTCACTGTATAACAGAAATTATTTTCTGTTATAGATTTTCTATAGTTATTACTAACCACTATGTATTGAAGTCGTTTGAAAAATAATATATTCAAGAAAATTACTATTATTAGTAATAGTTATTTCCAAAGAATTAAACTTTAAATTTTCTCTTCATACATGGGAGACTGTATAAATACCCCTCAATGGATATGTAGCCACTTTTGATAGACAGATATTATATTATATCACACAATTGTTTGCGCATAAAATCGGTTCGATATTTTCCCTGTGAAATGACGGCAAAAGCAAAGATTTATTTTTACCCATCAGCTGGGAAATTTACTTCCGCACGTTACCTGTGCATCTATATTTAGATATATGAATGTATGCATAAGTGTGTTATTTTAAAAAAGCGGATTCAGACATGGAATAAATGTGTGTAAGCCTATGGGTGTGTTGTGGCTACAAAAAGTAGGAAAAATGGGCGTTCGAATGAGAAGAGTAGTGGGCTAATAATCTCTACCGCCATTCAATAAGGGCTGATATATTGACATAAAGTAACTATGTGCTATATAGTATTTAGCTAAAGATGTACATATGACAGCAAATACAACAGTAATTTACAAAACTTGTGTTTTAAAAGTAGTCACAAGCACGAAATATATAAAATTTATTAGTTGAAAACATTATAAATAAAATCAATTTAATTTATACAATAAATATTTTCGACATTATAACAAATTTTTTGAGACTTTTTGCTCTTTATTACACTTTTGTGGACATTGTCTCTACTTTTGTAAAAGCTTACTTTATTGTGTTTCGAAATTTGCAAACAAAAAAAAATTAAATAAATAACAAAGCAAAAAAACAAAAATAGAAAAGAAGAAGCTTTAGTTATTCAGATACCAAACTTTTTTTTTATTGTTTATTATTATTTATTAATTTAAATAATTTTATCCAGTCGGATCTTATTAGTATAGAAAGATTGAACATTCTGTGTGGCTGAGGTATTTTTTGCTCTTAATTTCATACGTTTATTTGTTTGAAGCACTGTACGTAGGCAAAAGCAACAGATTGTAATATCTCCATATTAGTAAAATAATCTACGCTCTATAGATTCAACATTTTTCACAACATCAATATATTTTGAAAGCTATATATGTACGTAACCGGTAGCGATACTTAACATATATTTCAACGATGACCAGGTGGGCTGCGTTCTATTTCAGTTAATACAGCGACTTACGTTTTGTGCCATTGGTAATCTCTAAAGATGAGTAAAACTAGCCCATTTATGACTCGCATGATATACGTGTCATTGCTTTCAACAAATGTATTTAAACGTTATGTAAAAATTCATTGCATCAGTGCATACTGGCTCATGTGCTCTGAACGTTAACGCAGTCATGCATTCATTTGCTTTTAAACTTCTAGTTTCTAAGTCAATGGTCATCATTTGTGTGTGTGTATTATAACATATACACACGTATATGTGTATATAATCATTTTGGTAGCGAAATTCAGTGTTCAGTATGTTATCTGTTGAGACTGTTAGTATGTTTTTTGTATCTTGAGCATCAACATAAAAACAGAACAAATTAACAAATTCAAAACAAGATTAGTTAAATCGATGCAATGCTCAATTATACAATTTCTTTTATGTTTTTTGAAGAACATTTGTATGAGAGTGTGGACTCTAATATCTCTTGTTCTCCAATTTATTTAAATATATTAAATTTTCGATTTTGGAATTCAAGATCTTCTTTGATCAGCTAGCTTCTTCGGTGTTCACTTCTCTGATCGAAAAGTTTACTTCTCAAAAACTTTGGATTTGGGAGCAGCGCCAAAATTATTAATGGGAGTATAAAAAGAGTCTTCACATGCAAATTTAAGTGGTGTAACTTCTTACTAAATTTAAGTACTTTTGTGGCAGAACACTACATTTAAGCCAGTTGTTGGTTTGGTTCGCCATTTTTCGAGTTCTGACGCAAAATTTTTAAAATAGCCAGGTATGTATTTCATATTTCTGAAGATTACTTCTTATAACACGACGTTCTTAAAGAAAATTACCGCATGGTATTTTTATATCAATGCTTCTATTTTTGGCCTTATGTAATTCAAGGAAGGACAATAATAAATCTTTGGTTGTTCAATTGCTGACTTTTTATAAAAGAGACGAGTTTTTAGTATCGTTCTTTGATAGTGAGGTATAATTCCTTTCCCCAATAAAGTAAAATTGCAGATATATAGTAACTCAGCTTTATCCAAACATTTTTAGTGCTCGTTTACAAGATGCTTCTCCTGGCGTCTAATTTAATCAATGTTAGATATTTGGGAGGATACCTTTTTATTGTTTTCGCATATTAATCGTTAATTCAACCGGTCATGTTTCCGTTTTAAAATGTAGCGCTTAAGGCGTTACATGAGTGTGCGGGTTAAGAAAAAAAGAATTTTTTTACTGTCTTATTAAATTCTAAAACACCTCTAGAGTATTGTCCAAAATTTTCAAATTGATCCAAGTAATAGTTTCGGAGATATAACTTTGAAACCTTGCGACTTCACTCAAATATTTAAACGCATTTTTCTCGAAACTGTGTTTTTGTAGTCGGTTGGAAAGATTTCTCGGGAACTACTCGACCGATCTTCATGAAATTTTACACAGGTCTTTAAGACACAATTCCGAAATGGGACGAAAATTATTTTTTAGAGTGCAAATATTGGAAAAAGGGTCGGGAAATTTTCACTGAAAATTTAGTTTTTTATAAAAATTTCTGCCAAGAATCCAATTTCAGTTTTCGTCCTAGTTCTAAGCTAAGACTTTGACTAACACACGTATTTTTTCACTTTATATGATTCTGTAAGGAGTTGTCCGGCAAATGCGGGCGCACCTTTTTTCGGAAGGGTCACCAGGAATGGCGCCGCAATTGCCTAGTTTAAAATATGTTTTTTCAAGAATTCGAGAAATTCTTTGTTAATAATGTATGTTTGTCCAATAAATATTTAATTTTATATATTAGATGAAAATTTTAGAAAAATTGCTGTTTTTTACTCAAGAAAACCCATGTAACCCCTTAAGGTTATATTGGTTCGTCCGGTTTTTGGATTATCAATATGTTTTCTCATTGAAAGAATAATTCTAAAACTTTTAAGTCGGTTATGGGTATTTAAGGATTATCAGTTTTCACGAGTTTTCCAATTCTGAGGCGTATTTGTTCGATTTCAGCGATAACGTTTAAATTTTTTGCTAAGTAGCCAAGCCATGTATCACTAAAATTGTCGAACAGAAAGAGAGCGACTACTTTAACAATCATTGCTGGTTCGAGTTCATACACTGTTTTGGAGGTTATGAGAAAACACAAGTAATAATTCATTTAATCAGATCGATAATGTATGTACATAGAGAAGAAAAGTACTCAATCAGTTGCTCTCCACATATTTTCTTCAATTCAATTATGACATTGCATAAAAAAGAGGACAGTGAAACGAAGACCGTCTGCAAGCGGAAGCCATTCACCACATACATATTGACCAAAGAATGAAAGGAAATCAGTTCATAGAATAACTTATTATCAGGTCAGCGGTTAGTTGCTAAAGAGTCACGAAGCAAAAAGGTTGAGTTGTTAAGCAATTTAGTTACTCGCCTTCTACCTCACTGCGCGAGAAGGTTTCAGCTTGAGCTGAGAGCCCGACAAAGAGCGGAGCGCAATTGGCTTACTTAATTAAAGAAAATAATAATAGACAAAAGCAATCAGCACTTACATGACAGGCAGAAAGAAATAGTATACAATTGTGCGAGGGTTTGAGGCAAAGGAAGAATACCAAGGAACTAAAGAAAGCAATGAAGAAGAGAATATTCAATAAACGTTAATATGTACGCACGAAAGATAAGTATGTATAAACAGACGAATGGGAAGAGCACATCGAAAAATGGGACAATAAGAAGGCGAGGACTCTACTCTGGTGGGTGTGTGACGTCTCCTCACATATGTCTGTGTCGTGAGTTTTTCTGTTGCGCTAGATTTTGTTGTCCTTTGGGCACGTCGACCACGTGCCACAAAACAGGAAACAGACATCAACACAAGTCAGACAATGGCATGGCATAAGATAGCACAGCATAGTAGCAGGAGATCGCTGGTAAAGCGTGAAATAAGCTTGTAAATGACGGAGAGGACATAATGTTAATGGACAGACGTGAGCGAGAGTGTCGACGCATGCAACATGAAATAACAAACGAGTGTAATTACATAATGCCACTGCGGTTATTTTGTGAAGAGTTTACGACTTGCTTGTGTGAGCGCTGTTGGGAAGAATAGGTGATTGTGACTC
The DNA here is from genome assembly GCA_037783105.1 of Bactrocera zonata. Taxonomy (NCBI): domain Eukaryota; kingdom Metazoa; phylum Arthropoda; class Insecta; order Diptera; family Tephritidae; genus Bactrocera; species Bactrocera zonata. Next base: position 193,672 of record JBAWJQ010003453.1, on the reverse strand, counting down.
GCTCTGCAGGTGTAGTATAAAATGTATAGTATAGTTCGAAGATAACGATACAGGTGCACAGTGAAATAGTAAAGGCAGTACGCAGTGACGAGGCGAAGTATTAAAGAATGAAAAGAAGAGAAAGATTAATAAATCACACTTTTTAAATTGAAGCGTGGAGCACATGACCCAGAATTCGGAGTTGGAAAAAAGTGTATGCAATTTTGGAATTTACCTCTGTTTCAAAGGTTTCAAATGTGTTATACATTTTTGATGAGCTTTATACATTGTTATTCGAATAAAATGTGTCTATCTATTCTAAAGCTCAATAAATGTTTAGTGGCTGATATACAGTTAATATGAGGACATATAGACTATTGGTACGGAATATACAATAATGTAGGTTGTAGTTTTGCAGGAAAACATTATTTTTGCGCTTGAGATTATTCATATGATTTTATCAAAATATTTCAACCTTAAGCAATATCCAATTGCATTCGAATTTAAGTAGTAAATGCACTGAGATATGGCAGTTCAAACTACATACTTTCTTCTTTATTTAAGGATCAATTTACTGAACATTCACAGTTGAACAAAATTTAAGAAATCGTTAATATTTGATATTGCTTCACAGCTGAGTCAGCGTACACGTACAATAAACATATAGCAACATACTTGTATGCATATTTGTATGCACCGAAACCAAACTGCACCGCCAGCGAACGCCAATGAATACGGAAATGTACTGTCAACTTGCCACTTGCACACGGCAATGCAAAACGCGAAATACTGTGTAAATAAATGAAGCGATCTCAATTTTCTGATATAGAAAATTATGCCTGATTTTCACAAGGAAATCGAGGCTACGGCAGCGAAGGCAGCAACAACAGAAAAACCGATATCACGAGTCTTCATGAAATTATGGCGGCGAATTTTCATTCTGCGCAAATTGGCAAAAAGGAAATGTCAACTGCCGCTGTGTCGGGAAGTGTTAAGCTGCAGACGAGAGTGCAAATTCACTTAGTCATGGCCTTGCGTTCAAGCTTTCGTTTACGTTTGCATACTTCAAAAATTCCTTCTTTTATTGAGATTTGAAAGTGCAAGCAGCAATTTGTTGTGAATCTCGTGGTTTCCGCCAGTGAAATATTTCTTTGATTGATAAAACTGCGTATTTTTTTGCAGATACTGTAATACAGAAATATGTATTTTAAGTGTAGCTTATACCGAAAATAATAGCTTATTCCACGAAATCACTTTCATAATCCCTTTTCAACACGCAAAGGCACGCCCATAAAACGAACTATTGTACATACATACCTCTTCGTTTATATTCATAAAGACTTTGCATACAAAGTTGATCCTGTGGCATTAGCTAGAATATGTCACGTTTTTATTCAAATCGCTGGCACTTAAGTGGCATCAATTAAATTACAATTGTGCGCAACAATTGTTGCAAACATAAGTAATTTGGCGCAATTCCCACATGTCGGTACACTTTATGACTCTTCACAAGAGATTGACATATCCTGTTGCAACACTTTGCCTGCCACACCTACTTTCTGTGGAAAAACTAATGAAATTTTAATTTTTATGATTATCCAACATGTGTCTGCGGGCAACCACAATTTTCAACTACATATTAACATTTGTACATACATACACTCATTTATGTGAAAACATGCATATTTAGTAGAACCTCGTAATATATAGTATACACAGACATTGACTACGGATTCATTGTGTACAGTTGCGTTCATTATAATAATATCGGGCAGGCGATTAAAATTGTCATTCAGAAAGAATTCCGATAATAGAAGGAAACTTATTTTATAAGTTAAAGAAAGTTTCCCAAAAGTGAAAGGTGTACTGTATACGGGCGTCATTGAATATTAATAATCGACGATTTACACACTAGGGATACGAATAAGTATAATCAAAATATTTACAGAACAATAAACTCAAAAAATCGGTTTATTTATCATTTTAAGGTTAAGCAAATTTGAGTATTGATTGCAGGCAATTATAACATTGTAGTACATTATGGGCAAGGGGTCCTTAGGTTATATTGGAAAAGCGCGTTATGGCCAGTACAATATTGTTCAGTTCAATCTCTATTCCTACCAGTTCGGTGGGATATCTGAAAGTGTGGTCTTCCAAGTCTGGAATGAATCTTAACTTTAAGGCTGATGACACAATGGCTTGATAGAACCCCCCATCTGGCGAAAGGCTAGATTTACAGAGAGCAATGTGACACGTTTTTGTGACAGAACATGAATCTCTGGTAGGCCAGAGCTGTTTGAACTCTCGTGCATCCTATCTTTTCAGTTTTAAAACACACCAGGAAAATAGGGCATCTACCCGCTGCAATTCTACCCATAGTAAGACTAGGATACCTTTCCTTGCCAGCTCATCAGCTTTAAAGTACTTGAAATTCCGCTGTGATATGGAATCCATACTAGTATTATCATGAATTATAGAAGCTCAATGTCCATCTCCAATGCCTTCCACCCGTCTCCATCCCCAACTTCCTCGCAGGTATAGTGGCAGAGAAAACAAAGTTTAATTTGAACCAAAGGATGTGGTATAAAGTTAAAGCGATTGAAATTTTCAAATGTGTTTATTTAAAATCATATATCCTCTGCGTCGGATAGTAAAACTCTCGGCCATACACCTTCCAGCGATATCTGTGGGTATATTATGCAAAATAGGATCATATCTGTCTATAAATATCTTTCTTTGGCATCTTTCAACAAGCTAAAGTAACCTTTTCGATGTTATGGAGAGAGTTATGGTAGCCTTTTTGTGGTAAATGATTTTTAGTCCGATTTCCCCTTTTTCACTGAATGTCCAAAACTCGCAATAAGAGTAGTGTATGTCAAAGTTGAATCGTACAAAAATATCGCTACTTGATCGTTGGAATGGTTTTGAAGAACAGAGAGAACATAAGACTTCGTGCAAACCTGAAAGCAGTTCTAGAGATATTAGGGAAATATGTTAAAATAAGCACAGTCTCAGAAAGTTTCAATATATAGAATTTCTTAGGTTTGTTCCCTAAAAATTATCGTAAACTTACTTATTCCCAAACACTTTTGTATTTAAATTTCGATAAAAGAAAGAAGTACTTAAAATATTGGGGACATTTTTTTTGTCATGGTTATAAAGGCTGACAACTGCCTCCTCGTCTCCATGCATATGAAAGCCACCGTATGCACATGCCTCAGGAATTTGATTGCTTTCTTTGTCAATTCATGTACCAGGTGACGCCAGCAACTTTCAGCCTTTTGTAAAGATGTAAATGCAAAATATTTCCCTTTGAAAGTTTTTGTGATTTAAAATTCATATGCCACATATAGTGAGCAAAATGTACAACATGCTAATCTCCATAAATCTTCATGTGACTCTTTTATAAGCGAATTTGTCTTACTATGTAAGAATTACAAGTCAGCCAAGCTGAGGTGATTTAAATGACACTTGTGAAAGCAAACACTTTTCCACACACGAGCAAGAGTTTGCATATATTGGCACGTTTACATGTAAATGTGTGCATGCTAACTATAGGACTAAAATGTGGTTACCACGAAAGCAATTATTGGCACGTATAAAAATACATAAATATAAATGCATTTTATTCATAAAGTTAATTCACAATTTTTCTTAAGAATTTCTGTTTCCCACACCTATAACATAATACATAATAACAGACCTGAAATTTTATCCAACCAAGAAAATACACTTATGGCAACGATTTTTCAGCCGTCATAGTACTTAGAAAATTCCTCCGTATTGATGGCCATCAGAGCCTTCTTCGATTCAGCTTTCATATCCTCAATTGAGTCAAAACGGTGTTCTCGGAGGGATCATGTAAATTTGCTGAACAGCCAGAAGTTACACGATGGTAAATCATGCGAATGCGGTGGTTGTGGCACGATATTAGTTGAAAATGTGGCGAAATGATCACGAATAATCAATGCAGTATGAGATGGTGCATTGTCGCACTTGTTTGTTTAATAAATTTAGACATAGTAAAAATCGAAGAATTCACTTTTAGGGCATTACAAAACGACGCGTATCTCAAATCCAAATCAATATTTTGACGTAAAATTTAATTACTAAAATTTCAATTTGATCACAGTAGTATATTGGCACAGTGTCTCATATTTTTTTCCAATATGTATGTATGTATGTGCAATATGAATGCAATCCACTGAATATTTCATAGAGATTTTACACCTTTCGACTTAAACTTTTTTGCCCCAATACCTGTTCTGCAGGGGAAGTCAGAAAAATTTTTTATGTTTATGAAAGTGTAATCGGACTCAGTTTACAGACAAAGGTGAAACTGTTTGCAAAATGTTTTCTCGTTTTCCTCCAAACACTTACCTTAGTGATACATTATATTGTTCAGCCCGTCTGAAAATGTGGAGGTCTCCAACGGTAGTACTCCGTGGATACAGCAGCCTCCTTAATTGACTTGTATATTTATATCGGAAATTTGGAAATAAAACTGTATGAATATCGGAGATTACGGTGGTATGACTAAATTTTTAAACCTAAGCAAAGGGTTCTTTTCAGTTTCAACTTAAATGAAGTAATTTGCCTAAACTGTATAACCGCATAACCTGAAAAATTACGATCTTTTTATGATGCATTTAAACCACTTCCGTAGACACTTTATGTGACAAATAGGTGTGTTCAAAAAGTATCGCGAATTTTGTGTTTTTTCAAAAATTATTTATTTATTCATGAATATCTATTTTGACCGCTTCAAAGTAATCCCTATGAGATATTATACACTTGTGCCAACGGTTTTTCCAATCTTCGAAGCACTTCAAAAAATCATTTTTTTTATCTTCTTCAGCTCCTCCTTCGATGCTGTCTTTATCTCGTCAAGAAAAACGTAACGTTGTCCTTTCATGGGCCTCTTCAGTTTAGGGAAATAGGAAAAGTCACAGGGGGCCAGATCTGGGGAATACGGTGGCTGCGGCATCATTAGTGTGTTGTTTTTGGCCAAAAAGTCGCGCACAAGCAGCGATGTGTGTGAGCAGGGGCGTTATCGTGGTGCAAAAGCCAATTTTTGTTCTTTCACAAATCCGGGCTTTCTGGCGGATTACGTAACCCGCTAAAATTCAAAATTCGCGATACTTTTTGAACACACCTCGTATGAGTACCGTTATGTGTATATATCCTACAAGTAGTAATTGTAGAATATGGCTACTAAGAACTCTAAATGTGACTATAAACCATTTTGTTATGCCATTTTGTGGTTACGAAGGCAAAATTAAATTGGCGAACAGCTCATACACCAATGTAGGTATGAAAGTTTATGGCTAGGAAAGCGAATATGCATTAGACAATCTTCAGTGACATGAAATAAAAATATATCTAGTAGACATGCGGAGTGACATAACTTTCTAACATATCATATACATACATACATGACATACAAGCACATAAAGAATCTACTTAGGTATTTTAGATAGATAAGAACGAGTATAGCTGCTTTTACAAATTTCCATTACAAAGAGTAATTTAACTATTCATAGTAATCTCTGCATACACTTAATTAGAGACTCACAGTCGCCATAAAGTGAAAAATACTTCGACTCGAACCAAACGAAGTTACCAAGCATCTCTAAAGAATAAGTTAATTGAGTATAAATTGTGCTGTGAAAAGAAGACATGGCGTCCAAAAATCCAAAGGCTGAACATACATAAAGACTGTATTCGGTAGTGGAGGTCATCAAGTCTTGTTGTGGTAAGGAAAATGTCAGAGTTAATTTAATATCCAAAGCATTACTTGAGTGCTCCTTCGTAATCGACTCAACTCTTTTTTAAAGCATATAATCCCGATCCAAAAAGAAATTGGCAATTTTTTTTTAAACTGAATCTATCTAAGTATTGTTAGAGAGTAAAAATCACAGTATTTTTCGAGCACAGAAGAACGAACTACGCTCAGAAGCCAAATTTGGCTGCTCAAATACAAACAGATATTCTGTCTAGCCAATTATTATATATACATTTCCGTGGTTATTTGTTACTCAGCGGGTAATTGTGGGTATTGTGGTGGAGCAGTGATTGTAGCATAAACGTACGGTCTGCAGTATGGCTGATGCGCCAAGCATATTAGCTGGCTGCTCTAAGCCTGTGGATGATGTGCGGTTTTGTAGTGATTCAGCTTAGTGGCCTACTAACAAGTAAAGTGGATCGGACGACTAAAATAAGCTCATAGCTCTGCACAGGTCGTTTACAAACGAATGACTTAGCATGCACACAAACCTCGCACACACATAAAAACATACATTTGCTTATTCACATAAATCGGAAACGTTTGGCAAATAGGAGGCAAACAAAATGACACATCGTTTATAGGGTTCAGAATTGGACCGAATATGCACACACACGTCTATGGTATATGTTTGTAGGCTAATATGTTCATAAGTATGTATAGGAGGTTTTGGACGGTTTTGAATGTCGTTGAAATTTGTTGTGGCTACTGCAAAATTTGTTGCGTAATCAGTTCGCTCGGATCTTTGTTCACACTTCAACGCTTCCACAGATTTTCTAAACTTATGTACTTAACCATTTACATTCAGATATATTGGTGTGAAATCACTTGAAATGATGAGTGTGGGGTATAATTTAAGTTTTCAAGACACGAATGGGAACTGCTGCAGAGGAAATGCAATTGCTTGGAAAATTTATGATTTTTTATCTGAGTCTGTTTAGGTAATTGTTGTAGGCAACCGAGTTCCTGGAAATAAAAGTTTACAAAAATTTTCAAATTTATTATCTGCTTTATACCATGATTTTATCATTTGTTACTAACCGATTTCGTTTATTTTCGCACTCAACAATAAATGACAAAAAATATACATTTGATGTGGCTTTATTGAATTAAGATATATGTATATGTATTAGGGTGATTCAAAAAAAAGTTTATTTTGTTTTTCGTTTAGTACACGGAAAAATAAGTTCCTGGACACCTCTAAGAAAGCCTCTCCAAGTTCTTAATTGTAACGGGAAGGTCCTCCTACATACAGTTTTCTATTTTTTCTTATTATCAGATAGAAAAATTTATATCTCGCTTCCAAGTACTTGAAAAAATATCTTGCTCCTTAGATTTTGTAGGAAATTGAATGCTCTAAAAAAAAGGTATCCACTATTTTGGAAATTGATTGCTCTACAAAAAAGGTCTCCACTATTTTTCCGTAAACCCAACCGTTTAAAAGATATTAGCAGTTAAATTTTGATTATTTTTGGGAACATTTTTTATTTCTTATTAATTTTATAACTCAATGCAAAAAATCATTATGAATGATGAAACTCATAGGTTTTTGGAGAGGCTTTCTTAGAGGTGTCTAGGAACCTGTTATTCCAAGTACCAAACGAAAAAAAAAATTTTTTTTTGGATCACCCTGCTGTTTATGCTTACGCTTGGTATATGATATTTTTCTTAAATAATTAATAGCGGTTCTCTTCTAAGCACGTGCGGGCTTATCCTCTTTTGCTTGTACAGAGCGGTTGCTTGAGCCTCATTTGGTACATGACTTTTCTTTGTTTGGTGTGTTGTTAATGAAAATGCCGGAGTGGACGAGGTTTATTGCCTTTATGTAATATAATATTGGAATTTTATTGCAAATCTCAAAGTAATAATTCAACAAAGCATTTGCGGAACCCTTTTCACAACCGGAGTAAGGGAGAATATATTTGGCTGTTTGTATATGGTTTTTGATTGATTCATTGATTCGTCTAGAATATTTGTTATTGGCTTCGCACGGTTTCAATATTCAGCGAAATATTCTATGTGATGATCTCGTTGGATCGTAAGTCTTTCCATAATAAAATATTGCTAAATAGAAATGTTAAAAAAGAGGGAAAAAATATAGCCTTCCAAAAAAAATCAGAATAAAAGATTAAAGACTTCATGACAGTGCAACCTATGATATTTTATAATTTAATTGGGATAATAGTCCGAAATGTTGATGTCTTATACAAAAGAGTAATGAACGCTTATATTAGAAATGTGATACGGAATTTATTTACGTTATAAATTTTGGAATGATCAGCAATTTGTTATATTTATATGTATATTAAGGATCCCATACCCAACTCTCTCTTTATTTTTGTTAAGTTGTTAATTCAAATAAATTTTGCAGTTTAAATTGCTTTCTCAGAAAGTTCTACACTATCACGATTCACACCCTTAAAGAGACAAGGCCGATAGAAAAATCGCATACTAATTTGAAAAAGTCAAGTTAGATTTTTAATGAGATAAATTGACAACTACGCGAATTTAATTAGAAGCTGCAAAGTCAAGTGTTGTGAAGATGCTATTTTGCTTCAATATTGACAGACTACCGTGTGATTGTTATTGGCGTCAAATGCGTAATAAAGTGACGTTTAGCATCTCTAATTTACACTTCACGAGAAAGGAGCGAAGCATATTTACGAAAACAACAGATGTAAAATCAACAGATGCAACAACAACAATACCAACTAACTGTCACAACAAGTGAGAAAATAATACAAAGTGACAAATAAACCCGGGGTAGCGGAGAGCAACTATTCCCACGTTCCAAGCAGTGCGGCTAAAAAGTCCAAAAGTGATCAGAAGAGACAGAAGGGTCCGTTCGCAACGGCCGCGATAGTCACTTTCATTACGACGGCAATACTGCGGAAGCCTTATCGTTGTAGCCATAGCACAATATTTTACTGCTTCACACTTTTTCACTTTTTACTTATTCCTGATTTCTTACACTTTCATTTGTCATGTCACGGTTTCGCCAATAATGTCGCACTTCAATCTTTTAGCTGTGAATGAAATTGGAAATAATTCCGGTGTCCACTGGGTGGCACATTTGAGGGGTACGCGCTGAAAGCGGACGGCGAAATTAGCGTGGCGCAATGCAAATACATATGGGCGAACGATAAAATAGTTTAAATATTCGTTGCGACTTTCTTTTTTGTTCTTATTCAGTGCGGAGTTCCTAAGAAATGATAAAACGGCAGACAATGCTAACTAAGTTAACTGGAGCTGAAAGTAAAAACAAAATTAAGCTCCTCTGTTAGTTTGTGGGATTTCTGGTCAAGTGGAATTTCTATGAATTTCGGTTGCTTACGTTTGCACAAATAAATTAAAAGAAGTATCATAAAATTTATTATGAACTTTAAATACTTTTCTGGTGTCTACAATGATTCTTGGATATATGGGCACCACGAATATGTTTTATGAAGACCAAACTGTCTGCTTAGTGCACCTCAACTTTTATACTATAGTAGTATACTCGTACAATTTGTATTTGTTCAACAGCAAGTTTGAATGCAAAAAAAGTTTTTATTTGTTCATTTAATTTTTGGTTTGCTTTCAACTTAATTAACCGAAATAAAACCCGCTCAGATGACCAACAAAAAGAAAATTAAAACAAGTATTTAAGCTAAAGCGCTGAGCTCGTTCAATTTTTTCAACAAGAAAGAATGAAGGGAAATGCAAACAGATAATTGAAAGAACTGCTATCAGATCAACAAGTTGCAGAATACAACAAAACTGCATACAAACTTTACATGCTGAAATATATTTTATATCGCAACCCTTGCAACTCTGCTGCGAGTCCTTGAAAAAGAAGTTCCCTCTATAAATCAGTAATAAGACTTCGTTGGTTGCAGTTGTTGCAGAAAGGAACAGGCAATGGCAAAAGTAGAAAGAATTGACTAGTGATTTTAGTAATCTTTTCTGTTGTAGCTGTTGATGAATACATAACGCGGACTGGCATACTATTGTAAATTGATGGGGCGCAATTTTTTAACCGACAATCAATTTCAGTTTTGTGGAGCATTTCTTCTTCAATTTCTTCTCGTTTGATAAGTCCCTTAGTACTTGCGCTTTCATAAGCTTTTTGCAAAACTGTTAATAATTTATATTGCATATTTTCAAGGTTTCGTTATCAAAATATTGATCCAATTCCAAATTATATTTTGTGTACGCGGGTCACTACTACTACTACTTACTAGGTACTAGAGTCTTGTTAGCAAGGTACCTCTACTTACTATTATGGGTAAGATAATTAAACTTGAGTTTTAAGTTTGGAGGTATTGTTAGTGACTAAACCTTACCACACATTCACTGGTAATATACTCTCCTAATATTATATCTCACGAGTTCTTCGACTATTTTTCACAAGCTTTTTTCGGCTATTCTTCTTCTTAATTGGCGTAGACACCGCTTCCGCGATTATAGCCGAGTTAACAATTCGCCAATTGGATATTCCAAACGAAGCCAGGTCCTTCTGCACTTGGTCCTTCCAACGGAGTGGAGGTCTTCCTCTGCTTCCCCCGGCGGGTACTGCGTCGAATACTTTCAGAGCTGGAGTGTTTTCGTCCATGGGCAGTTGGCTACTATAATATGTAAGTATATGTTATTAGCAATTAAATTGTTTCAAAAAGTGTCTATACCATATTGAAGTTTTTAAAATTACTTGTTTTTGCTCTCGTTAAAAACTGTTCGCCGTGGTCTCCTGTTGATAACATTAGTCTATCCAAATGACCTAGTAAATAAAAAATAGCGAAATTTGGGTGCTACTTTCAAATCTAATTTCTTTCGGTCATCAGATAACTTGAATATGCTATATATGCAGTCTGAATGTTTGTGAAAAGTAAATTTTTTTTTTTTTTTTAGAATAATATTTAAATATCGACATATTTATTAGTTTATAAGTTGTCGATATTTTGAGTCTAATATGGGATAAAAGTTCTTCTTGGCTTTGAAAGAAATTGCGTTAATATAATATTTCTTTGTTAGGAGGTTATTCTGATTATTTTTGAGCGTTTTAGTGATAGTATGAATCAGGAGAGTTAGTTTAGAGCTTTCTTCATTTCCGTTGAATATCCTTAGGCTAACTATTTCACGAGAAGATTGGTGTCCAGGATATGTTATTCAAAAAGTTGATCTGGTGACTTAACTGTAAAAAATATTGATGATGAAATGTTTACAAGAGCTTAGAAAAAAGACATATGCGGATGAAAAGCATTCAGTGTTAGTTGTGGCACCATATAAATCTTCTATTCATTACAACATATGTATACTTAAAGCGTTTCGTTAGCATTTCATTGAACATATTTCATCCACTCTGCTGAATATGCTCATATCATGTTATATTATTTTTTTGTTGTATAGTTTTCGAACTTGAAACATCGCATAAATTGTTCACCTAGATTTAATTAAAGGCTGCATGGCAGAGTCAAACAAAACGATTTCATAATCTTATTTAAAATTACTACATTGTTAATTCAAACTCAGCAAAATACATTTGGTGGGCTTACAGTTAAATGAAATCGAAAAACTCATACACCCTTAGACTCGAATATTTTAACTGCTACAAAAACAAAACCTGTCTGTCTAAAATATCCGTATATGTATAACATATTTACAACATAATCTAGAAAGAAGTGCAAATGTGCAGAGTATTATAACCTCGGCGCCTATTAAAGGTGTGAGGTATTCTCTCATAATGATTCCTAAGTTTACTCATCTTAATTATGCCTTTGCATTATTTCCTTAAGAAACATATTCAGTTAAGAACACACTTCTTTTTTAAGAGATTTTCCCGACAAAACTTATAATAGTGGTATTTTGAAATCAGAGCATATTTTTCCTCTATTCTCATCAAATATTCATAGTGTACAGAAAATTCTCAGCAGTAATGTGTCAAATATAATGTAATTATGATCACAATGACATGCCAATTTTACAAAGCATTGACTTGAATCAAGAGACAACGAGAAGTCCGACTAAAATGCACCAACAAAATATAAAATAAAAACAGCAATTTAGGTAACGTTAAAATTACCAATAAAACATCATTAATCACCATTAATGGTGGCAAAAGTGGCACGCCACATACTGCTCGTTCAATATTCACCGCTATTTACCTGCCTTACATTTTCTCTAACATTTGTTTCTCTTACTTTTAGCCGGTGACAAAAATTTAATTGCTTTTCGCCAAATGTCGTAAGTCGATTCATTTTCGCATTTATGTGTGTGTGTTTGTGTGTTCGTAAGAGTGTACATGCTTCTTCCGTTTTGCGTTTTTGCGTGTGCACACTTGAGGTCATTGCCGGGCTACTTTAGTCTCAGCTTTCAACAGTGTACAACTTGAAAACATCCGTTTGCCGTCACGAGCATACACGTTTGACACTAAGCATGCCAGGTCAGCCAGCAAGATTGCCGCTCGAGTTGCAAACGTTCAAGACTCGAGACTGAAGATTTTTGCTCCCAAGGTTGCGTTTGACTTTCCTCCTTCGCTATCGTTTCATTGTCAATGCCCACTAAAGTGTTGTTATGTTTATGAATATTTGAAATTTAACTCCCGTTTTGCCCTCTTCTTGTCCGTTGAACAAGTTGTGTCTCTTTGGAATTCTTTGACTCATTATCACATTTACGGCTTTAGTTTTTGTTTGAAATCCATCGATTGTAATGCCTTTTTCTGGTTAAAAATTCGGCTAATATCCGGTAATTTTGAGAAAGTAAATAAAACTTGCAATTAAGACTGAAAATTGATTCTTGTTATTGAAGTAGTTAAGAATGAAATTATTTCTATGGTTGGATATTATAGCAACAAATAACTTCTAATACCACAAACACACTTTTTGGTAGTCCCACGGCGCACACTCAAGCATTAAATTAAGACAAAGCTTTACTTAACGCAACAATTAACAGTTGTATGACTGTTTCCACTTTGGTTTACCACAAAGTTGGCTCCCAAATAGTTAGATAGTATTTTTTCCGTATAATGACATACCTGTTTATATAAGCACACAGACACATGTTTATAATTATATGCACACATACTGGATTCCAGAAACATTTCTGCTTTCACATTCATTTTCCTACGCACACTCACACCTCATATGCCTTTTGTTTTTGATTTTACTTTTTTGTGGCGCTTTGCTGAATTTAATCTAAACACCGTCACCCCTATGACATTCACCTATCCACTTCCTCATTTGCGTCTTCACTTTCATATTTGCCTTCAACTGTCGCATTTCCTTTCAGTTTCGAGGAACTTGTTCTGTTGTGTTGAAATGTTCTTTCATTCGGCGCGCTCACTTTACTTGCATTTAAAATTTTCCATTTACAATACATACACTAAACCAGCAATAATACTACGTTTATTTCCGGTATATATATTTACACTCAGAGAAATTATTGCTCAGCTGCTGTTCATGAGTTTTGAAGTTTTAAGAGTAGAATTTGATTCACATTTATTGAAACTTCTGAACAAAAGTATATTTTAATCTTAATTATTTTATATTTTATAAGCTTTCTTCATTAAGCTCAACGTTATTTTACTGGATTTCTTCGGCTTAAGTTTTAAACCAAAGGGCGACGTATTTTGTATAGTTTTCGGAATGATGATTCATTTGACTTTACATATCTCTTGTTTCTATGAGAAGCCTTTGTATACCCTGAACACTGTATATTGAGCTTGTCACGAGGTGACGAGCTGAATTGATTAAGCCATGACCTTCTGTTTGTATATACAGGAACTACTCCCTCAGTTTTGGAAATATCGCTCTGACATTTTGCTCACACTACAAACCACTAAAACATACGATCCGTAACGAGCTCTTGGACGGAAAACGTTTTCATCAGACACAATTTCGCCACAAAATTTTACAAGGGATTACTATCTAAAGCATAACTAAAATAATTGAATAACTTTTCTAGAACGGAGGACTTTAGCAAATAGCTGCCTTACAGTCTGCATTATTAGAAAAGAATTTTTTTCTGAGTGAATATCTCAACGTACCAAATTGAAATCTGCAGTGGCAGCAACACAACTTTGATGGAACACGGAAAAGGTAAATACTAAAGAAATATACGTGCACATAAACGTACACATACATAGATATGTTTGTCAGTATTTAGACATACATACGTCAACATAAAATATTCACTGCACTCTCGGCGCTACATGCGCGAGTATACTATACTATATGTTTCAGTATGCTCGATGCTTGTGAGAGCAAATAAAAACAAAGCAGAGCAATTGCTGTTGAAGTGACAAAAACAAAATGCAACAATAATATTAACAACAGCAAAGAACTTTCACAAAAAAAAAAATAACATTTTTGCTGTGTAGTTGGAATGACAACAACAACAAAAAGGAAGCAAGCAACAGCAAAGGAAAAAGTAAAATGGCAAACTAAAAACAACAATGACAGCGTTAATAGAAAAAAGGTGTCAAGGGCCATATTGTCTGTGGGCTTAATGGTTTACTAAATAATTCCACCAGCTTTTAACGACAGACTTAAATGCAAGTGCAGACTTTCACATCAATATGCACGCATTACATAAGCTATCATACTATATGAGTAGATAAATTTTTAAGAATTTTTTAATTATTTAGAAAACTTTAATTAGTAAAAATACTTCGAGCGGTAACGTAAAAACATCTCAACATGTTGCAGAAAGTAAATAGATTTTAAGATTATCAACTTGATTTGGAATGATAATTTCATGAGGAATATCTCTTTAAATAGATGGAGGTTGGCTACCAGCAATTATGCGAATACCCCATTAAAGTGACATAGACGCTTTGTTTCATGTTTTACCCTTTCAGTTACCAGACTTGATAGTAAAATGTTATCAAAATAAAAAAATATGAACATTTTTTGTTGTTATTAAGGATATATTGATTTTGCGAGAATATGCAGAAAAATAACAAAAGCTTATTTGAAAGATGAAGATTATTACATTAAGTACATAAGTACATAAATCGACATTCTAATAACGAATCCTACTAAATTGAAAATCAAAAAAAAAAAAAAAAAAACACATTATAAATCGTAGATGTGCAGGTGACATACTTTATCCAAGGTTTTTAGAATCTTTCGAGAACTTCTTCTTCTGTGACTTCAATGTCATGACGAGTGTGCAGCAATGCCAATCTATCTCGAAGCATGCCCGTTCACAATCACGTTATCATGCGCCGAAATGCCTAAAAAGAGCCGAATGTTCAGAGCTTGCATTCGTCACAGGAAGTGTGCAGAATATGCGAAGAAAACTACGAATAATGGGTGTAGGTCTACATCGCATTTCTTTAACAATCGTCTTTTGACTTTTCTCTCTGCCTTCTGCCCATTGGCACTGCTAGTAATCAAGTTCACATTTGAGCTTCAAATATCGTGCGAACCCATCGCAAAAACCCCTTGGAATCTACATATCTATCAAACAGTTAATAAGATTTTCCATTTTGTTGGTTTTCAAAGCAGATACTTTTTCTAGAAGCAGCAAACTCAGTTAATATCAATCCAATGCTTCCATGGAAAACCGCGTCTTCAAATCTTCGACAATTTTATCCAACAGGGGAATGTCTCACCCTGTAGTATTCCACGCCAGTTTTCTGGCAGTAATTTTTGCGTTTTGTTTGTCGGCGCAGATTCTTGGTTTTTTCATCAACCTTCAGTTCAGATAGTTAGCCAGAAGAAATCCTTGATAGATTTTGTATTTTTTGTGTATTCCTCTCAGAAATTTCCCCTACCACCTTGTACAACTAAACAATTCAGCAAAACGTTTAAGATACAGCTCAATTGCTGGAATGGTATTCTACGCAATATCATGAGATAAAAACTTTAGGAGGAGTGCTGACAGGACACTGTCTAATTGGCTATTTTACAAAATGTCAGGAGGTAGACCAAAAAGAAAAGAACATCTATACAAGGTTTTTCATGCTACTTCTGGCCGAGAGTTTCTTGGCGAAGTATCAGAGGTTGCGCGAATAAAGCTTTTTGTACTGATGAACTTCTTCAAGAGTACAGAATCATTTCGAAACGACGTAATGGAGGAGATTTTAATACCGATTGTTCCATAATTGATATCCTAAAAACCTAGGTGCGTAGTCGGTCATCCATTCTACCTACCTACCTCTGGAGACTCAAGTGCTACTGGACTCTGTTTACTTTTCTTTACTTTTTTAACTGGCATTTACTCTTGATATCTTACGATAAATTCGATATTTCATTAAAAAAAAATAAGGGTATCAAGCGAAACCAGTTGTGAGTGAAGACTTTAGAAATTGGTGTCAAAAGGTGTATAAATTACTATGTCCAAAAAATGCTCTTCTCAATGTGATTGCAAATTGATTTAAATTTCACACATCTTTATATATAAAAATTACGCCTCGTTGTTTGTCCGCGATGGACTTCTAAACTACTGAACCTATTTTAGCACACTGTATCCAGTTCGAACCAACTTAGAAGCTAGAATACTAAAAAAAATCATAAATAAAAAATACAGTGAAAGCTCTATTAAACGGACCCTCTGTTAAGCGTACATATCCATTAAACATGTACATTGGCCGGTTCCACAATTTTTTGATGTTCATTAAGTACAATCTATTAACAGTTCAACTCTATTAACTGGACAGAAATGCTGGTAACCGGACATGGAGCAAGCAGCTTTAAATTCACTATTTATCCAATGAAATTTATTTGTATCAATATATTCAAAACTAAACCTCAAATATTATCCCTTGGCTGCTTACACCGATGAAAACGTTTTCGCCTTTATTTGCAAATAAAACTTTAACTGTATTAAATAGTTCACTATATGTATAATATTATAATATGTATACCAAAGCAACACGTGGCAGGAATCCGCTAGTATATATGTCAAATAACGTGCACGAAAACAAACTTATCTTTCCCTATATTAAATTAGAAATTCCACGGATGAACCACTTTTATTATAATTAACTTTACTCATGGCTTAGTAATAAATTTTGAACCACAAAAAAGCTGTAGATGTTTTCCGACAACATGAAGTCCTCAGATATTTAAAGCTTTTAAGATTATAATGCTCCACGAGATAACGTGACTACTTCATAATAGAATATCGATAGGCTAAAGACTAAGGTTTTTAGTAATAAACAAAATTTTAGCTGCATTGCTATCATAAATTCTAGCAAAAGTCCTGTAAGATAACCTGTCATCTGGTACTACACATACGCCCCGACGAACAGCGCTTTAAAAATGTATGAATGAAGCCTATCTTATAGTAGCGGAGTTTCATGTTTTTTGCACTGAAAATAATTAATTAACACAAACAACAAACAAAACAATCACATATTATATCTAATGCGGAGAAAGAAGAAATGCTTTGCAACAAATTAGACGTAAAAGTTACAAGAATGACTTCAGCAACGTAATGCCGCCAGCGAGCGAAAAAAATAATTATGTATATGCTTGTGCAGCAACACGCTCGAACGACAGCAACAATAAACGTAAAGACAATCACGTCTAAAGTGCACTGCCGTTGAAACAAATGACGTTCTTAATGAGGCACTCACCTGTGCGCTTAAAGGAAATGAAATTGAAACAAAAGTTTATAGAAACAATGGAGAAATTATGAATAAGTAGCAAACGCGGTAAAGAAAGGAGTGTAAATGATAGCTTGACAAAGTGACAAGGGAACAGACAGCAGATAGGCACAGCAAGAAAAAACACGGAAGAGGAGTTTCTGTCAGATTGAGGAACGGCTTGGTTACGAGAAACACCAGAGAATGGAAAACTAATTTTTATAATACTGTCTTTGATAAGCAAACGAAGCTGTCTTAAAATGCCGCGTGAATATAGCAGATGTGTGCATTATTGTTACTTTATGAAAAGCGAAATACAAAAGTGATATAACGTGGTTCTTTCATGGATTTACAAAGAGTTATTTTCCATTCTTTGAAGTAATTATTAATGTACACTGCCTTAATGAGTTACAACAGTAACTCGTGAATATAAATGAAACCAGTTTTTCTGAAATTGCTCGAGAAGTAATACTTATTAACTTCAATCATGAATTCATATATTATTTTGTTGGGCATATTAGCCCAAATTCTGTATAAAATTACTAATAAATGAAGTTATCATCATCAAATTCAAGATAAAAAGTATAACAGCTTTTATAGTTGAAACATTAAAAAAAGCGTAGTAACGTAAAAATGATGTTCATCTCTTTGGAATGATTTAGCTTTCTGCATAGAAAAAGAATAATGTTAAAAATGCTTTGAGATAACCTATAAAATACAAAAGCTTCAAATAGCTGATTTACTGCTTTGTCATAGTGAAAATAGAATAAATTTCTAAAAAAAAAAAACAATATTGACATGAAAATGAGAAAATTCATTAACACAAAAAACACACTCAAGTTGTTATCGCGTGCACTTGCTGCTGCGTCATGTTTGCGGCAACCGTAGCCTGCAGCCAACACCCCACCAATACACACAGATGGCTTAAATGAGAACAAACACTGTGGAAAAAAAAGTGTGAAGTGATTGTTTATGTATTTGTTGCAGGCTGTGCACAAATAACCGAGTTTACGGTAAAAATGCCATTTAAGCGAATGACACATGTTTGGTTGGGACTTAAGCAAACAAAAGCACACGCAAAAAACCAATTAGCATAGCTCCAATAACAATCACAAGGAACGTAAGATTTACACATCGCAGATATGCCTGTTTGCTTTTAGTTCAATAATATTGAAACCATCATTCTCTGCTGTGACATGAATAACAACTAACAGACGCAACACTATTGGTTAGCCATTTTGGCTGATAATGGTGCACCTAATGCCAAATAAAATTGAACTCTGGCAGTTCTTGTGCTGATGTGGAGGCATAAATTAAAAACAAAGCGTGCAAAATGTATCAGCTGCGACTATTGCTGGTAAGGAATAGAAAAGCTTATATAAAGTAAGTGAGGAGGCTCCAATAGATAAATAAATATTTAATCTGTTGTCAGAACATTTTTTCAACGCAGTATTTTTTGGAAGAATCTTCTAAGGTAATCTTTAATATTCTTAACTAATTGTTGGGACATTTACCATTTTGTCTCTGTTATCACATGTAAGATCTACATATTTTTTTTTAATTTATTGAAATTTATTTATTTTTAAATGATTTTATGACCAGGATTAACTTCAAATAGTAGTTAAGAGGGAAACTATTTTTTAAACAAAATTACAAATTAGATGAAAGGAATCACATATTCTTTTTTAAACTTACCGAAACAGATATAAGTATTACTTAGAAAAACCTGCAAAAGAGAAAAAACATTAGTTAACACAGGTTTATTTATAATACGGAAAAATCGCTTATTTTAAGACCCTGTATCATAATATCTATCAAATGCTTATATGTAACGAAAGTTTCTAGCAGCTAACTTACCTTCTAAACAAATCCATATATTGTCAATAGTACTCATTTGAAATACAAATGTGCACAAACTTACAAAATACAAAAAAAATCCCTTTCATTCAAAAAACATGGCTATAATAGCGACATATCCCCAACGCCTGATTTTATGCTACAATATGTTGTTTATCATATTTTTGAACGAAATGTTTCAACCAGGCTTTGCCTTGCTCTAAAACAAGAAACTAGTCATTTTGCATGTCTAAAAAACACATTAATAAATATATTTCTAATTTCCCTACTTATGTAATGAGTGTGGCCTTCATAAAACACTGATTGCACCACAATGTCGGTTAGCCTTCGCTGAACTCATCCTTCGAAATTTTCTTACGACTTCCGCATTTTAATTTCGCCATTCATTGATTCCGTTTATGGCTTATCATCGCCTATTAATTTAACACTCATACATATGTATGTATGTGAACATAAGTATATATTACCAGAAAGGACCACACTTGACGCTCCAATCTGCCATAATAAGAACAGACGATATATGCTGTGCGACAGTTGCAGAAGCGAAGAAAAACATTTTTTCGCCTGTTTCATTACAACACACACATACATTTGGATAAATGCGGTCTCACTTTTTGTTGCAAATGAAAACGTGTTCCAGCGATTCGTTTTCGTATTTTTTCTTGATATTTTTCTCAACTAACCAGAAAAATTTTTCATTTGCTACTTGGCGTTTTTACTCTCTTACTGTTAGTTTTCGTTCTGTTTTGATTTTTTTTGCAGCCAAAAGGCTTTAATGAATTTTTTCACACTGCTTGCAAACACTTCATCCTGTCCTATCCCTAGATCCTGGGCGATTAGGCTCTTGCGATAGTCCATGGACTGACGATACCCACACCTGGCCAAGCTCGTGCGAAGCCTAGCTATCCAGTGGTAAAACACACACCAGAAGGAAGTACAGATCCGATCACATTCCTCTAATAGTAGGACCAGGGGATGGCGGTTTCATTTCCATTACATAGGTTTTACAGTAACCTGTGGTCCTGCTGTGGCCTTGCGCTGACACTAGTCTTATCTTAAAGTGATTCAATGCCATTAGTAACTCGGTTAAGCATTCCCTCATCAACCTGTAATGAAAGATTAGTTAGCTCAAGGCTAGTATCGCCGCCCTGTCCAGAGTGGACAGTAATTTGTTTAAAAAAGGCTGCTCTCCAGAAGCAGATAATGCAGTCCCCAAAAGTTTTCTTCAATTTTTTTGATTGTTTCGTTGTACGTATGTCATGTAGCATCGTTTTATTGAAACCAAAGGTCGTCCTAATTTACATCCTCTAACTCAGCTACGACAATGTCTTTAAACAAGGTCAGCCAAAATTCCTAATATTTGTAAGCACGCATCAGATATATGTACGTATGTGTGTCTCCCTGTAGCATCCGAAAATATCACGTTTGAGCAACTCCGTATCTAAATTCATACATGTGTTTTTTTATTTTCATTTTTGCAGAATTTGTATGCAATTTGCTTCGATGGCGTACAAATCGTGTGTAAAACTGTATTTTTGCCAATTTTTCTCCGAATTTTAACCCCTTTCCAATTGACTTTTGCACAGTTGCGTTATTTTTTTTACCTAAACTTTATCTATGAAATTTTTGAATTGTAAAAGCAAGGTTTCGAAGCCAGTGTAAGCGAGCTCGAAATGTTTTTTGTTGAAAGTATTTTATAATTAAATTTGAAAAGTTTTGTTGGAAAATATTTTCTGCTGTCTTCGATGTTTTATCTAGAGCTCGGTGTTTCAATTAAACTATATACTCTTTGGTAGTAGTAAAAGGAAGAAGCTCTAATTTATATATTCGCGCAGTGAATTTACTCTGCTGATTTCACTTTTAGATATGTATAGGTATTGTATTCAGCTTACAGTTTCTTAATTGGTTATTTTGGTTTCGTTAAACATTGTTTCAACTGGATTAAATGCAAAAAATTCAAACTTTGGAATGTGCTTTTGATATTTCAATTAAGTTGATATATATTTTTTTTTGTGAAAACAGAAAAAACGTTAACTTAGGTTGCACTGTACAAAGATTACTTAAAATATCATGATCTTTATCATTAAGTTTGTATGCTCTGGTCTGAAAGATTTCTTTGGAAGGTGCACTGTTGCCTAAAACAATAACCCAAGCCTAATGAAGTGAAATGAAAAACTTTTTCATGCAAACACTTGATCTCGATCTTTTTTTTATTGCAGCAATAAATGATATAATAGTCTGATATTAGCGGTTCAGATGAATGATCAGTTTTCTTAGCAGAAAAAGAAATGTGGAAAATTTCAAATCGATGTCCCAGAAACTCTAGGTCAGATGGACACGGCTAAATCGGCACAGCTCGTCATTCCTGTCATTTCTATACTATATGCATATATCTTATAAGGTCTTTGTTGTTTACTTCTAGATGTCAGAAACAAACTTAATATACTCTGAGAAGGATAAATAAAAGCGAAAAAAGAGGTATGCAATGTTAAGGGTAGCATATTTATTCTTTACTAAAAGCACATACCGATGATCAACTCAGATAAAATATGAAAGAAAGTGTTTGACAGCACAGCGCGTCGGTTAGTGTCATTCACATTATAATTGGTTTTGGTAACTGTTTGCTTATTATGAAACCAAACTCATTTAACTTGGTAAAGTCATTGTCAAGCAAGTTAGTTTCGGTTTTGGCCTGAGATTATTCTGATGTAGATGTACCACAGTCTTACATAAGTTATGCTTGTTGCCAAATCTTACTATTATACCTTATTATTATATATGCTATATTATGAAGTCATACTAAAAGATGTACTTCTGTGCCCAAAAAATAAAGTGACATTGTATTTATTTTGAAAATTCTTTATTTATTCTTCGAAATCAATTTCATCCCCTTCAAAGTAATCCCCTCCCGATGCAATATACTTATGCCAACGGATTTTCCAATCTTCGAAACACTGGTTGTAGTCACTTTCTGGGATGGCCTTCAGTTCCGTCTTCGCTGCGGCTTGAATCTCTTCTATCGTATAAAAACGGTGTCCCCGGAGCAATCTTTTGAGCTTGATGAACAGCCAGAAGTCGCACGGCGCCAGATCAGGTGAATACGGTGGTTGCGGAACGATATAAGTAATTGATTCTTTAGAGCAAATATGGTTTCAGTGTACTTATCTGCAGTCCTTCACCACATTACACCATACGAAAGAAATTTACGAAATATTACTAAGATATTTTAGATATTTTACCGATAAACACTTTATTTTTAACTGTCCTGCTTTTTCACTTCTGAGGTTAAAAAATATCAGTGGATTTTCCGCTAATCTGGCGAAGTGGCCCCAATTGGTATACGCCTTAGTAATAAAGTGTTAAGTTCATAACGCTTCATCCAATTTGAAGTGGGATCCTGCATTTGACAAAGAGGCCCTGCAAATTCACAGAATATAGTATATTTCAAAATTCATTTAATGCAACATTCGAGTACTACCATCATACCTCATTATCGGTTCAACACTGACTTCATCATTTTCAATTGGTCATTTAGCTGTTATTTAGTACTAGAGTATGAAGCTATTAACACTGTAGAAACAGAAATTTGGAAGCTTTTGGTAGCTGTGCTATAAAAAGCTATAAATTAAACAAAACACTCAAGAAAACGGCGCCTCACGTAGGTGTTTGCTCATTAAAGAGGGTTTTCAATTACTAAGGTTGGGAAACAAAGAACACTCATTTAAGTAAACAATTTTAATTCCTTCACAAATTTATTCAACTTAATTAGGATACAATAATAAACATCTGCACATACACATACATACATACTTTTACTTTGGGCAAACCCACAGCTTAATGTGTACAATTTAAACACGCCCAAAACAACCGCAAGCAAAAACTTCCGTCAATTGTGTAAAACACCACCTTTTGTCAGAAATCTAAATACGTGGGAATAATGACAACTCAAACCAATATACGTCCTTTACCTTTGGAAATCACCCATATATAAATAAAGGGTGATTTTTTAAGAGCTTGATAACTTTTTAAAAAAAAAAAAAACGCATAAAATTTGCAAAATCTCATCGGTTCTTTATTTGAAACGTTAGATTGGTTCATGACATTTACTTTTTGAAGATAATTTCATTTAAATGTTGACCGCGGCTGCGTCTTAGGTGGTCCATTCGGAAAGTCCAATTTTGGGCAACTTTTTCGAGCATTTCGGCCGGAATAGCCCGAATTTCTTCGGAAATGTTGTCTTCCAAAGCTGGAATAGTTGCTGGCTTATTTCTGTAGACTTTAGACTTGACGTAGCCCCACAAAAAATAGTCTAAAGGCGTTAAATCGCATGATCTTGGTGGCCAACTTACGGGTCCATTTCTTGAGATGAATTGTTGTCCGAAGTTTTCCTCAAAATGGCCATAGAATCGCGAGCTGTGTGGCATGTAGCGCCATCTTGTTGAAACCACATGTCAACCAAGTTCAGTTCTTCCATTTTTGGCAACAAAAAGTTTGTTAGCATCGAACGATAGCGATCGCCATTCACCGTAACGTTGCGTCCAACAGCATCTTTGAAAAATACGGTCCAATGATTCCACCAGCGTACAAACCACACCAAACAGTGCATTTTTCGGGATGCATGGGCAGTTCTTGAACGGCTTCTGGTTGCTCTTCACCCCAAATGCGGCAATTTTGCTTATTTACGTAGCCATTCAACCAGAAATGAGCCTCATCGCTCATCGGACACGGACGCGAAACACATTTCGAACCGAACACTGATTTTGGTAATAAAATTCAATGATTTGCAAGCGTTGCTCGTTAGTAAGTCTATTCATGATGAAATGTCAAAGCATACTGAGCATCTTTCTCTTTGACACCATGTCTGACATCCCACGTGATCTGTCAAATACTACTGCATGAAAATCCTAACCTCAAAAAAATCACCCGTTATATACTGGTATACCTACAAAATTTCATATACCGACAGCTGTTGAAGGGAAATGCATATACATGTATGTCATAAGATATATAGTACATGGTATATAGGTATCTTTACAGAGCACAAACCATGCCGATCACACACACATACAAGTGCATATGTATATATACTCACTTCACACAATTTCAGTTGACAATTATAACTTCCTCTGTCTTCCAGCCATCTCTCATCTTTTCTGTCGTACTAAAAACCTTAAAGGTTAAATAAGTGATCATCCAGGCAGACAAAATATACATCCAGGTACGCGTCTCTTCAAACTCTTTACCAGCTGCTTCTCAACTCAAAACAAAATGAGCAAAGGCGCTAAAGCATTCGTTTCCTGTTTGTGGTTTCCCTACATCTATTCAACTTTTGCATCTTGTCTGAAACATGCCTGTTTTCTACATAACAATTGGTTCTATATTCCGTAGATTCCTCCATTTTATTTATAATTTTTTATACTTTTGCAACATGTTGCCACAGAGTATTAAATTAGGTTGTAAAAAAAGTCTTGCGGTATATTCGCTAGATGGCGCAGAAAGCACGTAGTTCTAGTTTTATTCGTCGCATCGGGTCATGTTTTACCTTTTTGAAAAGCTCATTTCACGCGCTAACACGTGTTTGATTGATTGTCGTTTCTTTTAAGCCGTTCGTGAGTTATAGCGTCGCAAACATGGAGCAAAATAAAGAGAAAATACGGCATATTTTACAGTACTACTACGATAAAGGCGAAAATGCATCTCAAACCGCCAATAAATTTGTGCAGTATATGGACCCGATACAGTTTCCACTTCCACCGCAAAACGATGGTTTCAACGTTTTCGTTCTGGTGTAGAGGTGGTCGAAGATGCGCCACGCTCCGGAAGGCCTGTCGTAGAAAATTGCGATAAAATCGCTGAATTGGTTGAAAGAGACCGGCATAGTAGTCATCAAACCGTTATAAACCATTTGAAGAAGCTTGGAGTCACTAAGAAGCTCGATGGATGGGTGCCACACGAATTGATTCAATAAAAATACCGCAAGACTTTTTTAACAATCCATTAGTTTTGTTCACCTGACGGTTGTACGTATCACCTAAAACCAATCGTTTTGTTTATTTTGATTATAAAGTCGCTTTTTGTTTTGTTTAAAAATATTACTTTTTGATTAAAAAAAGTTTTGCTTTAGAATTTTCTTCTTTCAATTTAATTCCAAAATAAGGGTTTCATTAATTTTAATGGCCTCTTTACACAGTTTTTGAATTTATCAGCATGATTTAATTAAACAGCTAATCGCTTCCTTTTATTCAGTTTTATCCTTTTGCTTTCGAAAACATAAAATAGGAACCACGTGTTTATATGGGATATCATAAAAACGATGGTTCAAAACAAACGCACAACCATAAGTTACTATTCAGTGACCATATTTAAAATTTTTGCATCCTTGTGACTTTTTCTGCGCTGAGGTTAAATAAGTAAATAATGCCTGGGCAACTTCTGAATAATACTTTTTGCAACTGGTGTTTATGTTTACAGTGATTATAATGTATATTATTGGCTTTATTGGTCGATTTTTACTAAGAAAAATTCGCTTAGTATGCTGCCCAAATTCCATTTCTACAATATAAAATTGAGGGAAATGTAAATACAATTTTTTTTAGATCCAACCGGATATTGAAACATGCGAGAATTATGTATATACAACTGCTGATATTTAAACGAATCTTGAGAAACTTATATTCAGTGAAACATGATTTTGGATGTGATGGTTCCGCAAAGCTGCTCCTGGTTTTTTAAAACCCTATTTCAATGTATTTTTAGCATATTCTTTGAGAATTTTATAAATAGAGATAATAATAAACGAAAAAGTAAGATAAAGTGTATTTTTTAGACGAATGAAGTCGTTTTCTGTCTTCTGGCGATTTTTAATCTGACTTAAAGAATGTATTTTGCTTTGGTCACGATTTATCTGGGAGCTTAATAGTAGTACTCCAACCTCTCCGTTTTCGCAGTGCGATCACTCTCCCGACATTTTCTAAAAAAATGTGTGACTAATGATACAATATTTGATTGTTTCGACCTTCCTTCTGGCAACTTGCACCTTCCTTCTATTGAGGAAAGACCGCCAAATAAATTAGCTCATAATCTATCAAACACGCAATTATATACAATAAGAAAATTTTAAATTTATTGATCCGAAAATATGTACATTTAACTGTATTTTAAGACTTAAGTAGTTTTAGTTAAAATATTTATTTGGAAAGGAAATGAAGCTTATCTCCGGGGGCTCCGATTTCGTTAAAGTGACGTTAAATATAGTAAATAATCGAAGGAATTTGCAAAGAACAATTTTTTGACAAAATGTCGGTTTCTCAAAAAAAAAAAGAAAAAAATCGATTTTTCAATAAACTTCGGCTTAAATTCTGTAAAAAAAATATACATATTTATTGGTGAAAATATCTTCGATTAATTACTATTAATTTAAGAAGCTCATTTTAACATTTGAGACTCATCGGTTTAGCTGGTGAGAGTAACGTTGGTCAGCGACTTTGAAACAAAATGAAATTTTCTGTGTGTAGTTCCTTATTTGCCTCCATGCCTGATACGCTTCGCAATCCTACAATGGTGCCGCTACTGCTTTCGATACAATTTTCAAAATGCCAACATAATAAAATGACTTTATTTGGGCAACTTCAGCTATATGCACTAGCGTATTTTAGTTTTTTCTTGTTATCGTTTTGGTCGAATTTCTTCCAATGGCTCTTTCCGTCCTGCTGCTTACCCTGCTTTCACCAACACACACATAACTTCATGTACATATTTGTTGTAAATTGAAGTGAAAGGCAAATTGACTATAAAAATGTTGCTTACTCGGCGGAGATATTTATCAACGGAAATAACTACAGCTTTTAACACCCCGCTCGCTAAAATGTCTCTGTCGACACCCTGTTTGGTACTACTTCATTGCGATCAATGCCATTGATGAAGATGTTAAGGCACGCACAAACAACTGCGACACGCTACATTTGTACCCAAACTAATGCCTAACAGCCGTGGTCCCCGAAAATACTTGGTATGGGTACAGAGGAAGGTAAGCGATTTCTTGTTAAGTATTCACACGCAACCTTCGAAACAAAAAAGGAACAAGAAGTGGCGAACAGCGCCCAGCAGATTAGATTTTCAGCTGTCTGCAAGCGATTCGTAAGGCAAGCAGATGAGAATAGGCCACTGGTAGTTGCAGTCGTCCGTTCAGTTTTCTAATGGGTTAGTGGTGGAACGGATTTAGGCCTGCTAAAAACCCTGTGCAAGAGCTAAATTGCTTTATTGCTACTCCTAGAATACGATGTCTGCCAAGGCTTGTCACTTTTAGGCGCAATGCATTGCGGTCATGGGCGTGCCAATTCGCTGCATAAGAGCCTTTGTGTGCCACGGCGTGCGTGAGTTGACTTAATATTTTATGAAATGCCACACGACACGCCACCACTATGGATATGTATGCGTATGTATTACATGTAGCCAAAAATACGAATGTGTCAGTAAAAAACTAAAAGAAACGCATACTTTAGTTAATAGCTTAGTAAATATAAGAAAAATGTGAGGAAAATCTGTATTCGAAGTTCCATAAACAATACGAAGATTTTGCCAGTGTGTAATCCCTTTTATTTATTATCATATTCACAATCATAGGAAATTAAATTTTTTTCGTCCATACTTTAAAATATTAAGACATTTTTCATGACTGTGAGCTTTTATATAACGATAAAATATATATATCTCGATCACTTTACGGCCATACATATCCTTTTATTCCCTTATTGATTGTTTCCTCAGAGGTAAGGTCTCAACCATACTTTAATTTAATAGGCTGCAAAGCTAGTAAGCTCTTGCTTATCAAACTCCAAAATTTATTGCCTTATTTTTACATTTGAGTTTGCCGCTGCGTACTTTTGATTACTTCGGCCGTCAGACCCAGTGTATTTGGCGTCAATATTGTTTCGAACCTAAACAACAGCAAAAGAAATACACTCCCCATATAACCGTAATGTTCGAAACTAGAAAAAGCGCAATAAATCGATAACTAATTCCGCCACAGACATCAATTTTACCACCGAAATGCTGTGGGAAGGTTCTATAGGAGCCGGTGTGAAAATTGGACGACGTACTTGACACCGCTAACTTTTTGATGAAATCTCATATCTCATGACCCGACCTACTGACTCCTACCAAGTTTATTACGTAGTATTCTTTTCATATTCTTATGTCACAGTATGAAAATGGGCGAAACCGGCCTACAACCACGCCTACTTTCTATATAACACAATTTTAAATTCTATTTGACTAATTCACATTCCAGTACACACAAAAGTAATTCATATAGAGGAATACAATTTTGCACAAATAATTCCTTTAAAGTATGTCACCTTAACACCAAAAATTGTCCAAACCCAAGCAAAACTGTTCAGTCCCCAAAGTTACAGAATATATGGACCCCAGGGTCTATAGTTGGCTTTTGACTGAAAATATCTTTCGATTTACAATTGATATTTAGAGAGAAATCTTTCCTGAGAATAATAAAATATACCTAAAATAAGATTTTCGAACTTCCAACTGACTTTATACTGCATATCTCGGCCACCTTGTGAGTTATCTAAAAGAAAAGGGAGAGGGGATTTCACTGGGGGATTTTACTGATGATAGTGTATCTTTGAGCGTAAAACTGGTTTTCTCTGCCTTTGATTCTTGCAAGTCGTAAGAGTATAAAAGTTCGGTTCCACCCGAACATATTTTTCCCGACTTTCTTATTTGTTTTGTTTTAGTTTGTTAGTACCTTAAATAGAAATTATTTTTAGGAGAACATTCAAAAATCTAGTTTTAAAAGACTATTATAATCCAAATAAAATATCTTATCATCTTTTTAAATATTTTAAGCAAATTAGAAAGAAATTACCTACTTTATACACATTTTTGAAATTAATTTTTTTAAACTTTTGAGAGCTTTACTTAATAAGCTGACTAGAGGAGACAGGATTGTATTTTCTTAAAAAGACTGTATAGAACTGTAAACGTAACGCAGCAATAGTTTTATATATTTCTGTACTAAATATTGATTATCTAAGTAAAAACTTCCTGTCATGTGATTTCTTTAGTTTAGTATCAAAGGAAATACTTCCTGTTACAGAACCAAGTAAGGTGAGAATGGTATTTTATAAGGGTATGGGACTTTGGGCGAATATTAATAGCTTTGTGACTATTTTAGCTGAGTGCACACAAATGCCAAATATGCCATAATTTCAAACCCAATGATTGATTACCTAACAGAAGGTTTCTAACATAACCTTCGAAACCTCACCGCGCGATTTCTCCTTGCAATACTTGTATTTACCAATTCATTCCCATTATAACTGCATGCATGAGTGTTAGTGTGTACATATATAGAGGTGTAATTCGCACTGCATTTGCCTTTAAAGTTTATTAATACAAAATGACAATATTGCCATGCGAACAAGCAAATTTAATCATAAAAATTGCCACTTAATTTGTAATATACTTATTGTTACTATTTCGTGGACAGAACAAAGTATTATATGTATATTTTTGTTGTTTGCCTTTACATGATAGTTATTTGGTAGATAATTTCATTTTCCTATCCACCTTTTTGGTCGTTACACGAGAAACCCGCATGTTCTTTTGCTTACAATACGTTACGTATACACCATGACAAACTAGGCGACCAGGCTGTCATATGTTGACCGTCAGCATTATGTGTGATCGAATAAATCAAGGCGAATGCAAATTAAGCATTCATCATAAGCTGAACCCAGCTCTTACATGGTGTATGATGCTCGCAGACACCGCGTAAGATGCCAAGAGTGGTGTGTGCGTAGCTTTGATGGAGAGGGAACTAAAAAGTATGCTGCTACACTCGTATATTTATCCTTATCGATTTTATTTCGAATCGAATTTATTCATTATCTTCTCCATAAATTTGTATTTTCAAGGACCCAGACTAAAATTAACTACGTCCATGCCGTGCTATGCGCCTCTGCTGAATACATACAAATGTACATTTGTTGCTTGGCTTACAAAATCATATAAAATATGAGTTTAATGAGCTGAGAGGAGACTAAAGATGTTGTTTGCTAACATACACAAATGCATAGCAATATGTATGTATGTATGAGTGTTGTTGTCTGGCTGGTAAACATCTGTTTCCTGCATAGACAGTAACATAAGCGCTAGTAGATGCGAGTGTGTATGGTATGTTGAAGGTTAAATTTTAATTATGCATTTGAAAATTTCGCGCAAAAACTTTTAATTTCATACAAAGCCGTCAAATTTTTGGACACATATTATAAAGGCAAATTTCATAAAAAAAATTGCATGCAACGGTTTGTTATACCTAAATAATCAATATTTTTTAATGATATAAGAAGTAGGAAATTGTAAGTTCGCGTGGAACCTAAGGCTTCATATCCTTGCAACTTGCCAAAATCAGAGCCAGGGAATATCTTCAGGTACATAAGGTTTGTTAGTTATATGGAGTCTCTTATTATAATTATGGAAGTAGAATACGTTCAAAAAAATCATAATTTTGTATAAAATTTTTAGCAAAAATAGTAAAGCTTACAAATGTTCATTTTAGAAGACTGAATGAAAAATACAATAAATTTTCTGAAGATTTACCAAAGTATTTTTTAATGTTTTCTTTTTAAAGTAAAGATTTTTCCCCAAAATAAAGAGAATAAATACAATCAGAACTATGCCTAAGACAATTCGGTTTAATGGACTTATTAAACTTTTTTTTCCAAAATTCTGTAATAAAAATATTATAATTAAAAATTACTTTCAACATAAATAGTTTTAAAAGAAATAATTTCGATCAGAAATGCGTATGCAAGCTGAATTTATGTTAAAGAGTGAAGATTAAGGTAATTTTGTAAATTTTCTTATTAAATATTTTTATTTTTAAATAAAGGCCAATCACAAAATTTAGTAATCGGTGACTTATTCTAGTCTTCAGTTTACTTGAGCGCATTTTAGTATTTTTGGACTTCTTTCAGTATATATTGGGTCACCCAAGTTTAAAGCAATATACCCATAGAAAAGCATATGTGATATAACAACGCTCATTCTTGTATATACTGAGTAAACAAGCATTGCAAAGCACAAAAATCTGAAACTGATTATTCTAATATTCAAATTTTCCTTTTTTTACTTATTCTTTCCCTGTGCATACGTGCGCTCTAACGTCCCAACCGATGTCTGTGTTATTATTAAACATTTTCCGGTGCATTAAGTCGTGTGAGCGGAGCAATAACCTTTCATAGCATTTGCACTGACAAAACAACAACAATGAAACGAAGTAGATGAAAAAGCTTGCTACACATATCTATTTGTAAACATACGTATACATGACTATATACAATGCGTAGTGCTTTATAACTAAAGTTTCTTTATATAGACAGATTTTCGTTTTTGCTCAATTATGCCCCACCTCTTTGGGTTACACACACAAATCGGTTAAAGTTACAAGTTAACCTTTAGTATCCGCATATGTTCTGGGGTCACCAGAACTAGGTCAGCAGATGTCACAGCATTTAAGTGAAGGCTCGTTCGGGCATTAGCGAAATTCCGCTTATCATTCTGCGTCGTTTAACCTCATAACCATATTGTCCTCTAAAGAGTCCTTCACGTTCATGTGTTATCCATGCACTCGCTCTCTGCAAATTTTCGTTGCTTTGTGTGGTCACTTTTTCAAATGATAATCTTTTGGCTAAAGCAAATTCAGCCTGGGAAAGTCTTTGAATATAATGAACGAAGGCTTTGATGTGGTCTCCCTCATTCTCTTGCGAACTTCTTTGCTTCTTTGTATGTTGAGTTCAATGTTGGAAGTCATAAATTTATATTTACGCAGAGCGTCCGTTCGGAGTTTAAAGTTAATGAAGATTTGATTAAAATTAATTGACTAACATTCTCAAGTATTCCACTCAAATCCACGGAGACTAAAAAAATGAAACAAGATGTGGAATAAACCAAACAACAAGTGGCAGCGCAAACAATGGCTGAAATGAGGAAGTTGGAAACTTTCAAAGTACAAAATACTTAAATAAATAATTAGAATGCACAACATTGCAGGTGAACTAAAGTTGTACGACCAAAGCGAAATGGCTTACACTGTGGAAGAGATTATGGCAGCCAAATGTCAAAATAACAAATATTTTCTGGGGTACAATTGCACGAAAGTTGGTCAAAAAGTTGTTGAAAAAGTTCGTGGATGAATTTAATGCCTTTAGAGTATGCTACAATATGACGAAAAATCCACAAGCATTTCAGGCCCTCAATCACTAAAACTTCGGACTTCGGAGTCTACAGTTGACTTTTAATAGAAAACTTCTGTACCGTATTTAACATAAAATATTACGAAAGGTATAATTGATAATATGAGTCAATAGCGTTAGATTACATAGAGCACAGCACAGCTTTTTATACCCGTTGGTTGTTGTACGAGTATTCGCTATTTCAATATTTTGAAAATTTAAAAGAAAAGTATCGTGCAATTAACGGTTTTCAACTACTTAACACTACCAGGGCTATATTTGCAAGATATTTTCATGCATTTTTCCCATTGTCCACAAGTTCACCTAACGTTTCGTTCTAGTGCCATATAATTTTTTGCTGTGGTTTTTAATTTTTCCTCACACTTAAATGCCATCACAAATACTATGTCATCAGCTTCTTTATATCAGCCGTGAGATAACAGATCTCACTAACATAACCACGAACGCGGAGAGTGCACACATATACACGCACACTACGCAAACGACCTCATTTTCAATCTTCTGCTGACATTATTTTATCTCTCATTGCTTTCGGCTGACGCTACGCTGCTCTTATTGCTGCTGAATCCCTGTAGCGGAAGCATTTGACAATTCTTCAAGTGCCCTAGCTCCATTGCTATGGGGAGCGATAAAATATGAATGCACAAAATTGTTGGAAAGTAAGTGCCGAAGCGTTTACTCCCAAAGGATTTTTAATGCAGCGCCAAGCAGAAAACTATTTACCTTTATTACAGTTCGGCTTTCCCCTATTGACAGACTTTTACTTTTCTCAATATAGGCTATGATTTTCAACACAATTTTGTGTCAAAGAAAGAATGATCGTTCGAAGCAACCCAACTTAACGTTTTTCTTGTTTTACAGAATTATAAATGCCTCAACTGTAATGAAGGTCTAAAATCAAAACTTTGCACATCTAGTTCAAAGAAACCTTATACCAAACACCACGATTTCCGTCTACATCTTGACTCTATACAATATATACATATGTATATATTGATCAAAATTTAAGAAAACACTTTTTTTTTAAATTGAAGTTCCCGGGAATAATTTATCATAAAGCGATTAGCTATAGTAAAAATTCCATATATAGTGTATTCTGCTAAAACGCAGAAAAATATAATCGGCTTATAAAAATACTATTGGTTTGAGCACATACGTTCCTCTGAATCAGTATTTACAACTCTCTGCCCTGAAATCAAAAACACGCGTAGTTATGCCGCTTGTAAAAACGACTTAAGACCGATATGAACTTACAAACACACGCACACGTTCATTGAATATCTCGTTCGGCAGTGATTGACCACAAATCGATAGTTAATACAGTTAATTGTCCTGACATGACAGCATAGCACAGACACGAATGCCACATAAGCCCACCTGCCAACGATGGCAACATAATGGACACACCGGCGTGAGCGTTCATTCTTACTTACGAATCACAAGGAGTGCTCTTGGCATTCTATACGTATGAGAGTTGTTGCTCTTGCAATCAGAGGAGGAAACTGTGTAGGCGATGCTGTAATACACTTATATATGTGGCTGGATCTATAGCAGCTCCAGCTTACTGTGAAAGATTCGCTTTCAAAGACACTATACATTGGTGTTATGTGTGTCGGTTCTTACCTATTATATCTCCATCTGCATTTTTAATGGTTGTATTAAAACACTATCTGTTTTTTCTCATTTGTATTCGCAGCGGCTTGGCAACGCTTGTACTGTGGCTAAGGAAACTGTAACGATTTTTTGATGGTTTTCATCATGTAAAACTGTGTGCAAAGCTTGTATTATCAAATAATATCTTAAGGTTTATTCGTTCAAAGACACGTTGAAAGTTGTACCACCTCGACCGTTAATAAAACGTTATGAAAATTATTACTGTTCTACATTTCAATGGTTATTTTTCTCAAGAACTACTCTAGGACTACTACAAGGTCTGTCGCAAAAGAAACAGAACTTTTTAAATATAACTGTTTCTGGTGGCGCCACCTATAGGTGGGTATATGAAATGAAAAGCTTGATTTCTTTTTGACATTTTGTAAAAATTAAGACAATTGGATAACTGCAATCGATGTTATCGATCAAAAAATGACAGCAGCTTTTGGTTATCGGTCGTAAAATGCATTTTGAACAAAGAGCAAATATTAAATTTTGTTTTAAACTTGGGAAAACGTTTACTGAAACATTTCAAATTATGAAAAAAGTTTATGGTGATCAGTGCCTATCCCGCAGTAATGTGCGTGAGTGGTTTAAACGATTCCAAGAAGGTCGTGATGACTTCTGTGACGATCAGAATTCACCCAAAAAAAGTCGTCTTCAGAGGTCAAAAATAAAGACAATGCTGATTTGTTTTTACGATTCCGAGGGTATTGTACACCGAGTTCGTCCCACCTGGCCAAACGATTAGTGCTGTGTTTTACCTTGGTGTTATGAAGCGTCTTTTGTAACGCATTCGTCGTGCTCGGCCACAATACCGTGAGGCAGGGTCCTGGCGCCTGTTGCACGATAATGCGC
This sequence comes from Bactrocera zonata, assembly GCA_037783105.1. Classification (NCBI taxonomy): domain Eukaryota; kingdom Metazoa; phylum Arthropoda; class Insecta; order Diptera; family Tephritidae; genus Bactrocera; species Bactrocera zonata. The sequence goes on along the minus strand of JBAWJQ010003453.1, from coordinate 158,697 downwards.
CGTGTCATTGGTCGACGCTTGTCACTGATTTTTTGACAAAAATCTCCATATTAACCATTAATCACTCACCCTACTTACCTGAACTGGCACCCTGTGATTTTTACCTATTTGGAAAATTTCATTTGCCCATGAAAGGACACTGGTTTCAGGACATTTCAGCTATCCAAAAGGCGACGACCAATATTCTCAAGAGCATTCCGAAAAATGATCCTTAACATTCATTTGAAATGCTAATTGACCGGGCTAAACGCTGTATCAAAGCACAAGGAAACTACTTTGAATAAAAAAATATAACTTTTGAAAAATATTAATTTTTTGTTTTTTTTTTTAACAGTCCTGTTTCTTTTGCGACAGACCTTGTGTATTATAAGAGGAGTAAATTGTCAGGAATAAACACCAAAGGGCAAAAATTTTAGTTTTTTATATCAAATGAGAGCGTAAAAACTGGTTATGGTTTTTACTTGAAGAAACTGGAACCTCCTTCATCCCTTAATATACACCTAACTGTATAGTTACTTGCAAAAGAAATAAACTTTGCGGATAAAACCGGTGCGGTACCTTGAGTTTTAGCAAAAAAAAAAAAACAAGGAAATATAAAACCTCTAATTATCGATCAACTTCACAAATTCCAAACACGGTAGTTAAGGCAAGGTAATGCTTAATTGTATAATCTCTTTGAAGGTTTATGAAAAAATCCAGAATTAGAGTGCGAAATGATATATATCTTACACCACACTTATTTTAAATCTAATAATTTTTCGACCGCTCAGTGTCATAGTAACCACTTTGGAGTTCAAGATCTTCTTAGATCAATTAGCGCTTCTTTGGTTTTCTACTTCTCTTTTTCGCCTTTTTACTTGGGAGCAACTTCAAAGCTATTCATTGGAGTACAAAAAGAGCGCGCATGTGGTGTAACCTCTTACTAACCGTCAGAAAAAAAGCACAATTACACCAACAATCATTGTTGGCTTGAGTTCATGGTGCTCTTTGGAGGGTATGAAAAAATACAAATAATAATTCATTTAATCAGATCGATAATATATGTATATAGAGGTTAGCAGAAAAGTACTCAATCTTTTGCTCTCCACATACTTTCTTCAATTCAATTATGATATTGCATAAAAAAGAGGTCAGTGAAACGAAGGCCGTCTGCAAGCGGAAGCCATTGACCACAGAGTAAAAGGAAATCAATACAATGAGTAAGCTGTTAACAAGTCAGGCGGTTAGTTACTGTGGAGTCACGAAGCTAAATGGTTGAATTGTTAAGTGACTTAGTTACTCGCCTTCTACGTTACTGCGGGAAACAGTTTTAACATCAACAGAGAGCCAGCCAAAGAGCGGCACACTTATTTACTGCAAAAAATAACAGACAAAAGCAATAAGCAATTACAATATATAACAGAAAAACAGAAAAAATATACAATTTTAGGAGGGCTTGAGGCAAAAGAAGACCAAGGAACCAACGAAAGTATTACAAAAGAAAATATTCAATAAACATCAATACGCACACACAGAGACAAACGGAGAGAAACTGCCGCCACTTGAAAGAATTGCGAAAGATAAGAAGGAAACATCGAATAGCACAACGAAAAATGTGACAGCAAGAGGACGCGTACTCTTCCCAAGTGGCTTCACTTTACGTATGGCTGTGCTTTCAGTTTTTTGTTGTGTTAGCTTTTGTTGTCCTGTTTGCAGGTCGACCACGTGCAACGAGGAAACAGACATCAACAAAAGTCAGACAATGGCGTAGCATAACATAGGACGGCATAGCGACAGGAGATCGTTGGTAAAGCGTGAAATAACCTTATAAATTGCGGAGAGGAAAAATGTGAATAGAGAGACCGTACAATATGCAATAATAAACGAGAGTAATTACATAATGGCACTGCGGTCATATTATGGAGAGCTTACGACTTACTTGTGTGTCCGTTAGTGGGAAGAAAAGCTGATTGTGCCTCATTCTGCAGGTGCAGCATAAAATATAGGTTCGAAGATAACGGTGCACAGTGAAATAGTAAAGGCAATACGCAGTGCTGAGGCGACATTTGAATCAAAATAAGGCAAATATGCGTAAATGTTATTTTTTAAATTGAAAGGAGGGGAGCACGTGACATAGAATTCGAAAATGGTAAATAGCGTATGCAATTTTCAAGTTGACCTCAGTTTCAATGTTTTCAAATGGGTTATGCATTTCTGATGAGCTGTCTACCTTGTTATTCGAATAAAATTTGTCTTCCTATACTAAAATCTAATATATATTTAGTGGGAGATATATATAAATATGTTGGCTAACAAATAGATTTTGGTACAGTGTTTACAATATATCTAGGATGCACTGGTTATTTTCAAGAAAAATAAAAGCTTATAGTTTTGCGGAAATACACTATTTGTTGTTAAAATAACAAGACTCAAAGGTTTCCACTTTATAACTGAAGATATGAGAATTCATGTACTACTGCTTGGAAAGGAAATGTCTATATTTATTCAACGTACCAGAACAGGCAAGTGTGTTGTGACTACCAGTTCTATATCTTTTGACTTAAACTTAATAAAACAAAACAAACAAATTGAAGTTCAGTTTCATTCTGTACTCGCAAAGTGCAAACGGAAACCATTGGAAGTCGCACAGTTCGAAACTGTGATGTACGTAATCTGCTTTTTGTTTGAGAGAAAAAGTTTTGGGGGAAAAATTGATAAATGGTTTCGGAGTTAAGTTGAAGTTAAGCTGATTATAAAATCTTTGTGACTGATTTGAGTTAGCCAAGTCCATCTACCTGTATATAAGCGAAGTTATCCCTCAGTGTTTGAGATATCGCTCTGAAATTTGCAGAAAATTCTCTTCTTTTTAAGAAACTTATCATTTGTATGCCAATGTCGTACATAGCTGCCAAACAAACCGCTTTAACGAACAGAGTATGGAAACCTGTTTATTATTTAATAAAATATTTATTCCCTGAACAGGGTATATTAAGTTTGTCACGATGTTTGTAACACCCAGAAGGAAGCGTCGGAGACCCTATAAAGTATATATATAAATGATCAGTATGTTGAGCTAAGTCGATTTAGCCATGTCCGTCTGTCTGTCCGTCTGTCTGTATATATGTATACGAACTAGTCCCTCAATTTTTAAGATATCGTTTTGAAATTTTGCAAACGTCATTTTCTCTTCAAGAAGCTGCAAATTTGTCGGAACTGCCGATATCGGACCACTATAACATATAGCTGCCATACAAACTGAACGATCGAAATCAAATGATCGCTTAGAAAACTTCCTCATTTAACGACATACTATATCTTCACGAAATTTGGTATGAGTTATTGTTTATATAAATAATGTAATATCGGAAGAAATTTTTCAGATCGGCTCACTGTAGCATATAGCTGCCGTACAAACCGAACGATCGGAATCAATGGCTTGTATGGAAAACTTTCGCATTTGGCGAGGTAGCTTCACGAAATTTGACATGAATTACTGCTTAAGGTAATAATATAATTTCCGAAAAAATTGTGCAGATCTGATTACTATAGCATATATTTTCCATACATACTGAACACTTAAAGAAATGTACCTGTGAAGGGTATATTAGGTTCGGTGTAGCCGAAGTTAACGTTTTTTCTTGTTTTGCAAAATTTCGAATGAAAGTTCTAGTTCATATTATTTGTTTTTTTTGTGAGATTAACAATAAATCCCAGATTCGTCTTCTTTGTTGCACGTCGTTATTAGCAATCTGGTATGCACACAGAAACTTCCTTAACTTAATAAGATAAACAGCACCAAAAAATGCGGTAAAGTAATTGTATACTTATCGTTGCACGTGTTGCGGTGCGCTAACGTGACACTCATCGCGCCTATAGCTTTCTCGTGCAAATTATTTCACTCGATATATGACCCATTCAGTTTTCTGAGATATGTAATTTTTTAACTAGTTTGTAATTTATATGATCATTTTTAAATATTTCCATTGAAGGAAACGAGCTATTGTCCCGAATCCAAGCGTTTTTTTTATTTATAATTTTTATTTATTTCTTTTTGAATTGAAATTATGGAATTATCCATATACTGCTCTTTTTCTAGTTTTCTAAATCCACTCGAAACGTGTTATAAGCAAAACTACCTGCCACATTGACAACAGTTGTCCTCGCGATTTCCCTTTCGGTCGCCATCTGCCGGCGAGGCTAAATACTTATCAGACCTAGCTAGTTAATACGAATATTTTTTGCAGATCCTGTAACATAGAAATATGGATTTTTAGTGTGGCTTATCACGAAAATAATAAGCTCGTTCCACGAAATCACTTTTCAACACGCAAAGGCACGCCCATAAAACGAACTATTGTACATACATATCCTTCACAAACATTCATAAATACTTTGTATGCAAAGTTGATCCTGCTGCAAGCGCCTGCACTTAAGTGGCATCAATTAAATTACAATTGTGCGCAACAATTATTGCAAACATAAGTAATTTGGCGCAGTGTCCACATGTCCGCACACTTTATGACTCTTCACATGAGATTGGCATATTCCGTCGCAACACTTTGCCTGCCACACCTCCTTTCTGTGCAAAAACTAATGAAATTTTAATTTTTATGATTATCCAACAAAATTGCGGGCAGCCATAATTTTCAACGACATACTAAGATTCATATATATATACACTCATTCATGTGAAAACATGCATATTTAGTAGAAGTTCGTAATATATACACAGATATTGGCTACGGATTCATTGCGTACAGTTGCGTTCATTATAATAATGTCAGGCAGGCGAATAAAACTTTAAAACCAGAAAATATTCCGATAATAGAAGTATACTCATTTATGAGGTGAAGAAACTTCTCCAAAAGAGTAAAGAAGTACTAAGTACCGTCAGAATTGAAGGTTCAAAATTGACGATTTACATACAAGGGGTACTAAATAAAATCGCAATGTTTGCCTGCATTAATACTGAACTATGAACTCGTGGAAGTCAATGTGTTCATCATCTTAAGGTTAAGTGATTTTCAGTACTAATAACAGCCAATTATAACAACGAAGTACATTAGGGGCAAGTTTCCTAGGATAACGTTGGTTTTGATGTCTGATCCAGAGATCGCGTTTGGATTACTATGCGCAATCCTTTGAAAAGCTATGAAAATAATTTTATTCGGTCTTGTAAATAATCGAAGGGCCTTGTTGCCAATAAAATATCATTTAGTTTAATTTATATTCGCTAGGCTTTCGGAAAGCGTGAGCTTCCAAGCCCGGCAAAAGCGTCAATCTTGAAGCTAATTGGGCAATGGTCTGTTAGAACCTCTCAAATAACTACTACCTTACTAAGGGCATAGAGCTCACTATATCTCTTGTAATCGATTTTATGCTAAAAGGATTTTATGACAGAACGTAAAATGATGTTAGTTCACTTCCATGAAATGTTGAAAGAGTTTTAGAGGCCTTTAAAAATTATATTAAACTGAGCGTGCTTTTAGAAAGCTTCGATATGTAGAACATATTAGGGTTGTTTCCTTAAGTTTACTTAATTTTTTACCTAAATTTATCCTAATCTTACTTATACCCAAATACTTGAGTTTTTAAAGGGCGAGAAAAGAAAGCAAGCTATAAACTACTGAGCAAAGAATTTTGTTTTTATGATAGATGTAAATGTTGGTAAATGCCGTCCCCATGCATATACACACCACCGTATGTACATGCGTCAGGAATTTGATTGCTTCCTTTACTAAGTCATATACCAGGTGACGCCAGCAACTTTCAGCCTTTTGTTAACTTGTAATCAAAACAAGATGTAACTGCGAAATACCTCCCTTTGAAAGGTTTTGTGATTTAAAATTCATATGCCACATATGGTGAGCAAAGGGTGCAACATGCTAATCTTCATAAACTTTCATGTGACACTTTTATAAGCAAATTTGTCTTACTTTGTAAGTATTACTTGTCAGCCAAGTTGAGGTGATTTAATTGCCACCTGGGAAAGCAAACACTTGTCCAAACAAACGGACTAGAATTTGCATATATTCGCATGTTTAAATGTTTATATGTGTATGCAAGTTATAGAGTTAGAATGTGGTAACCACCAAAGCAATTATTGTCACGTGGAGCAATCAGTGTAGTAAATATATTTTATTCATCAAAGTTAATTCACAATTAAGAGCTAAAGAAATTATTATTTTTTTTTTTTTCACACACCTGAAATTTTGTCCAACCAAGATATGTCACCGCAATAACTTTAATACATTTCATTCTTCGGTTGCGTAGGCGCTACGTTACTTTTCAAATAATTCTGTGTGCCGTTTGTGTGAGGTATGGTGATATTTTTTTATTGTTCAGAAGGTATACAGATATATATATATACTTAAGATTACTTTAAAGGTAAACTGTTGTTCTGATTGAATGAAAGTTAGTAACTCTTTTTGACAGTCCCCAAAATTCGCAAAGCGTCCACTTTATAAAAGTATTGAAGTTAGATTACTGGATAATATAGTTTATCGGTAAGATGAGCAAGTGCATTTATAGAATTGGCGAAAAAAAAAGTATCCCAAAAGTCAAATTTTCTCCCGGATTGGGATGATACGATGTTCTTAAACTCCTTCCTCTTTTATTGTATATCTGATCTATAAATATATATATATATATTATATAAGATAACACTGTAAGCCTTACAGGAGCTAGTTTTTCTTCTGTACAAATACATATAATTTGCGTTTAAAATCCTTAAGGGGTCAGTAGGGTAAACTTTTTTCCAAAAAAATTTTTTTTTTTGCATTTTCTGTTCCCTTATCTCTTAGAATTAATGTAGAAACCCACTTTACCATTGAAAGGTGTCGAAAAAGGCACAAAAATAATAATCTCGACATTCGGAGCGCTCTGAGTGCACAACTCAAACTTTAAACTCGTTTTTCTCAAAACACACTTTTTTAAACTGGCGGACATGATACCGGCCGACTTACTTAAACGATTTGCCGCTTGGCCACCGTCCCTACTAGATTCATAATTATTTAAAATTTATTGACAATGTTATAACAAAATTTATGTAAAAAAACATGGGAAAAAATTAAAAAAAAAAAATTTATATATCAAAATTTTTTCATGATTCTATAGGGTGATTTTTTTGAGGTTAGGATTTTCATGCATTAGTATTTGACAGATCACGTGGGATTTCAGACATGGTGTCAAAGAGACAGATGCTCAGTATGCTTTGACATTTCATCATGAATAGACTTGCTAACGAGCAACGCTTGCAAATCATTGAATTTTATTACCAAAATCAGTGTTCGGTTCGAAATGTGTTTCGCGTCCGTGTCCGATGAGCGATGAGGCTCATTTCTGGTTGAATGGCTACGTAAATAAGCAAAATTGCCGCATTTGGGGTGAAGAGCAACCAGAAGCCGTTCAAGAACTGCCCATGCATCCCGAAAAATGCACTGTTTGGTGTGGTTTGTACGCTGGTGGAATCATTGGACCGTATTTTTCAAAGATGCTGTTGGACGCAACGTTACGGTGAATGGCGATCGCTATCGTTCGATGCTAACAAACTTTTTGTTGCCAAAAATGGAAGAACTGAACTTGGTTGACATGTGGTTTCAACAAGATGGCGCTACATGCCACACAGCTCGCGATTCTATGGCCATTTTGAGGGAAAACTTCGGACAACAATTCATCTCAAGAAATGGACCCGTAAGTTGGCCACCAAGATCATGCGATTTAACGCCTTTAGACTATTTTTTGTGGGGCTACGTCAAGTCTAAAGTCTACAGAAATAAGCCAGCAACTATTCCAGCTTTGGAAGACAACATTTCCGAAGAAATTCGGGCTATTCCGGCCGAAATGCTCGAAAAAGTTGCCCAAAATTGGACTTTCCGAATGGACCACCTAAGACGCAGCCGCGGTCAACATTTAAATGAAATTATCTTCAAAAAGTAAATGTCATGAACCAATCTAACGTTTCAAATAAAGAACCGATGAGATTTTGCAAATTTTATGCGTTTTTTTTAAAAAAAAAGTTATCAAGCTCTTAAAAAATCACCCTTTAGTAGGGACGATAACCATTCACGTACTTTTTAAGAATAAATTAGGTTTTTGTGTTTCAGATGTTCCAAACATGAGAAATCGTGTCCGCCAGTGAAAAAACCCATCTCATTCACCCAGCCATTTCTCCGGCCGATGTCTTCAAAAAATTCCGAAAAAATTTGTTTATACACTCCACGATAAGTCTATTATATATCAGAAAAGTTCTATTGTTAAATAAAAGTTTCTATGAAAAAAAATATGTCAAAAAACAGGTCAAATTAGCCTACTGACCCTTAAAAGGACCTTAAGTGGTACTTATAAAATGGCCATTTTCAATATTTTTTTTTTTTGGATTTCGTGATTTCAAAAGTATTCTCTGTTATTACGGTTATCAGAATGACTACAAAGTTGTAAAATGTTGAAAAATTGTTTGAAAATAAAATGCTGCTAACAGGATTTGTAACGAAATCTTTATAAATGTTTAATGTCACACACCATAGTGCTGTAGTAGTTTTCCTAAGCTGGATAAACTGAAAAATCCAAATGTTGATCCCTACTGGGAGAGTGCGCTATTTATTTCCGAGTTCACAGGCTTGAATAAATATAAATTAACTCCATATACAAAAATTTATACCAATTTCCTTACCTTATAATCTAGCGTATAATACTTAGCGCCCTAAAAATATCCCCCCGACATTGTCCTAAGCTTTAGAAATACCTTTGTCTGGTAAATGCTTGTTGAGTCGAGAGCATAACTGGGAGCATGTACACTTTGTGTCTAACTTAATGATACACACACACTCAAACTCATCCATTGAGTGTGTGCGTATGTGCAAGGTGCTGAAAGAGCAGCTATGTTAGTTGGTTGCTTGTTAGTTTCGTGGTGTCACTTCTTCATGTGCCGAAAACTTGTGTTGGAGCACACCCAAACACTTTATTGAAATATGTACATTAGGGTGTCTTATTTACCAAGATGACTACGTTTTTACAAACTCTCACTGAAGTTTATGTTCGAAAAATAAGGATTCAACGTAAGGCAGCTCGTCATTTTCAATTTAAATCGTGATTTAAACATTTTTTTTTTCTTCCCACGTAAATAACAATGAAGTTTTTTATATTTTACATTAAGTAAGCAAGTCCGCTCCGAATCCAATAACTGAAAGGGACTTAAAACCAGCTAACAGATGGGACCTACTATATAATATCTCTGCTACGCAAAATTTTACTTGCCCGTAAATTCTTCAGAAGTCGCACTCATCAGGCGAGTTCCATGCCACTGAAGAACTCTTCAGAATGCAGAAGTCTCACTTATATAGTCAAAATAGTTAAACCATACTGAGGATCTTATGAAGATACACCCATTATCTCTCTAAGATATGTTTAAAGAAATGTCATCTGAAATTCTCTTATGTTGCTCATTGACTTGTTCTACTTGAAAGGGTGTAAGTTCCTTTTCCTTTCCTTTTGGTTCTAAGGAAATTGCTCTCCTCATCGCAATTGAGATAAGGAATAGTAGCACTGAGTTTCATTGCTCTTTGTGTTTATAATTTTAAATTATTTCTTTCTTGTTCTTAATATCATCTAGCGAGAATCGTAAATGTTAAGCTAATAAATGATTCTTTTAACTGACGTTTGGCACCTTATCCATAGAGATGAAAAAATAACCAACTTAATTGCCTGCATCGGCCCTAGACGATAGGTCATATAATATTTCTAAGGTCATACAAAGTTACTAAAGTAATACAAAATTCGAAATTTCGACAATGAAGTAAAGTAAAGAAAAGTATACTCATAAGTTAGGTAAGCAATTTGAAAAATTATCTCACGGTGCACATACATAAAGTATTATTAACATTTTTCTGACTCTGAAAAAATAAAATTTTATTAAAATCCACCACTCTTTCGCGTCTTCCATATCTAGTGTTTCTACATCCCTCGAGCAAAAGATAATAGCGAGCAACGCTACTCTACAGACATTCAATGCGCAATACAAATTCATGAAGGCAACCTACTGTGGCACAGCAGGCTAACTGTTACCCAGTTTTAATATCCCATCAAGTGCCGGCAGAGCTGTTAACAACATTTGTATTTGCCTTTGTAAGGGTGAGTTTCTTCGCAAGATGATAAGGATTATATCATTGCTACTAAGAATATTCATACGAGCATTAGGGAGATTCTCTATTTCTTGAGAAACTGAATTTCGATTTGCATCTTCCACGCCCTCTATTTTTGAGTTTTCCTCCAAAAATTTATTTGTGAGAGACACAACGAAATTACATAAGAGAACTAAGTATAAGAGTCTATGTAAATACATATATAGATTATCTTCACTTCTGTATCGGTTTTGATTATACCAGTCTATGTTGTTTATACGATTTGCTGTTCGATTGACAACTCTCATTCATTTCACTTTTCCAATACGCATTAAAACGCCTGAAGAAATTTAAAAAGTATTAAGTTAGTAATAGAATACATCTATCTTTCGTTCCTGAGCATTTTTTCAATAGTCTACCCTAATGCTAAACTTTCTATATAGTTTGTCTAGCCAAATACATACATACATTTTCATGGTTATCTGTTATGCAGGGGTTAATTGTGGGTATTGTAGTGGAGCAATGATTGTAGCATAGACGAATAATCTGCAGTATAGTTATTGCCCACAGAATTTTACCTAGCTGTCCTAAGCCTGTGGATGATGTGGGGTTTTGTAGTGATTCAGCTTTGTGGCCTCCTAACAAGTAAAGTGGCTCGGACGACTAAAATAAGCTCATAGCTCTGCACAGGTCGGTTACAAACGAATGACTTAGTATGTGCACACACCTCGCACATATACTTATTCATATATATGTATATGTCCCATAAATCGGAAACATTTTGGCAAATAGGAGGCAAACAAAATGGCACATCGTTGACATACACACGTCTATGTTATGTGTATGGCTGTAGGCTAATATGTTTCTATGTGTGTATAGGAGTAAGATTTTCAATGTTATTGAAATATGTTGTGCCTACTGCAAAATGTGTTCACACATCTAACTTTCCTCAGATTTTCAAAATTTACTTGATCATTTATATTCAGACAAACGGGTGTGAAATCACTTAACCCGATGAGTGTGGGTTACAATTTATGTCTGCAGTTGCGAGACAAGAATAGAAACTGTTGTAGAGGAAATGCAATTGCTTGGAAAATGTATCACTTCTTTCCTGTGTCCATTTAGGTAAATGTTGTAGACAGCTGAGTTCATGGAATTAAAAGTTTACAAAAACTTTTTTTTTTGTCTGTGTTTTATCATCATGCTATCATTTATTGGCTTCATATATGTTTGGGGAACAAATCGACCGATTACATAGTTGTTTGCACCAAACCATATCATTGCTATTATAACATAAATATGTTTTACCTATTGTTTATTCAGGTTATGTGTGCCTGGAGAATCAAATAGAGCCGAAACGTGTTTCAGTACTCTTTGTATAGAACACATGTTGACAATCTCATGTTATATTTCGTATATCATGTAAGGCCAACAGAAGGGTCGGATGTCTTTAAAATCGGTGTAGGGTGTTTGTCCATTTGTATAAAAATGTCTTTCGTTTTTTTCACAAAAAATAAAAATAAAGTTTTCCACAGCTTTCTTATGGCGGAATGGTTTCCTTTTTTTTTAAAAATGCAGGAAAAAATATTATTTCTATTTTAACATACAGAGGGGTATTTGTTTGTATTAAACAACTACTCTATTACGCTGCTCAGGCAATCCACAATTTACTTTTAAATCATGCATATTTGTTTAACCACAAGTTTGTATGCAAAGTCAGGGTTTTATTTATTTATTTGCTTTTTGGTTTGTATTCAACTTAATTAAGCAAAACAAAATGCGCCCGAATGACCATCACAATGCAAAGTTAAAACAAGCATTCGTTAGAAGTAAGGTAGAGCGCTGAGCTTGTTTAATACTTTCAAAGCACAGCATAAAGTAAAATGCTCAAAAGCCAGGTGAATGAGAGACATGCTCTAACAGATCAACTAGAAATCACAAAACTTAATGAATGCATTAAATGGAGAAATATATAATATATGGGGTTTAAAGAGGCCACTACAAAAAGTAAACCGATAAGGGCAGCGAACAACGCCAAACTTTTTCCCGCTCTTTTGACATTTTCTGTTGGTAAGGTTTGCCATTTCATCATGGAAAGACCTAGCAACGAGTCGAAATTATTAAAATTTGCTACCAAAATTCGGTTTCAGTGGACCCAACTTTAAGATTTATATCGCCTTATAACAATTGGCAGCCACATGCTATCACGTTGCAAGAATTTTGGAATTTAATTTTTTTTTTTTTTTGAATTTAATAAGGATCCCTGCAGTTGTAGTAGAAACGAGTTGGTAATGACAAGAGTAGAACGAATGGTTTTTGTAATCACTACTGCTACAGTTCTAGATGAATAAATGAGCCGGACTGGCATGCCAAATTGATTGGTTGCAATTTTTTTAACCCACAATCCATTTCATTTTTGTGGAGCATACCATCTCTTGATTACTTACATTTATTCTTATGCCTTTGGCAATTTTATGTCTACATAGATTTGTTACAGAATGTGAAAGTGATTAAGAAATAAAAGTAAGTGAGAAAATTCAAATTTTGGATATCGTACCATATAACATTAAAGTATAAGAATTTTATAGTAAGAGAAGGCGAATCCCATAGCGTATTGATATAACCTATGTACAACTAAATACTATTTATTTTAGCGCGCAAACCGTCAATTTTTTGAAACTTAAAATAAAATAAAAATTTTCCTTGCTCAATAAACAATATCGCGAAAGCAAATAATTTACATTTTCGATTGAAAACTGTTTCTTGTTATTGAAGAAGTAAAAAAATATATTATTTCTATGACTAAACATTTATTTGTAGACCTGGTAACACTATTAGCATTACGTATATCTCGATTAAAAAGTCTCTACCATGCGAAATACTTTGTAGGTCTCAGAAGGAATTATTGCTGATGTTCAACTAAAATCCAATTTTATTCTCTCTGGCTTTTGCTTGAAAACAAACATTTCGCAACAAATTCATTAAAATTCACACAATTTCCTTCAATAAAATATTTATCGATCCTATCTTTAATAACCATATTTATAAATATGACAAAGTCATATTACAAACAGCAAAATGATTAACAAATGTTGAAATTATGGCAACAAGTAACTTTTAACCTCACTAACGCACTTTCTGTTAGTCCCAAGGCATACGTTACAGTACACACTCAAGCATCAAATGAAAACAAAGCGTAACTAAATGCAATAATTTTCGATTATATAAGTATATTCGAATGTATATATGTGTTTGCATTGCTTGGCATGACAGCTTCTCCTTTGGTTTACCACAAAGTTTGTTCCTAAATAGTTGGCATAGTTGTTTTCCACATAACCACAAAGTTGCAATGTGTACACATGGTCACGTCACACAAATGTGAACACATTATAAACATGTGTACATACGCTGGATTCCAGAAACATTTCTGCTTTCACATTCATTTGCTTACACACACTCTCACCCAATATGCCTTTTGTTTTTGATTTTGCTTGTTCGTAGCGCTTTACTGCATTTTAATCTAAACACCGTCACCTTTATGACATTCACCTTTCCACTTCCTCATTTGCATCTTCACCTTCACATTTGCCTTCAACTGCCGCATTTCCTGTCAGTTTCGAGGAACTTATTCTGTTGTGTTGAAATGTTCTTTCATTCGGTGCCCTCCGTTCACTGGAATCCAAAATTTTCCATTTACGATACACTAAATGAGGAATCACACTACGTTTATTTAAGGTAAATATATTTACACTCAGAGAAATTATTGCTCAGCTACTGTTCATCAGTATTGAAGTTTTAAGGGTAGAATTTGATTCAAATTTATTGAATCTTCTGAACAAAAGTATATTGTAATCTTAATTATTTTATAAGTTATCTTTCATTAGGCTCAACGTTATTTTACTGGATCTTTCCTGCTTAAATTTTAAACCAGAGGGCGACGTTTTTTACATAGTTTTCGGTAGGATGATTCATTTGACTTTACATATCTCTTGTTTTTATGAGAACCTTTTTTATACCCTGAACTCTTTATATTGAGTTTGTTCCTAGAAGGAAACGTCAGAGGCTCTATTAATACATATGTATATTATACATATGTGACCTGGTCTACGAAAAGGGAGCTAACGTGCGAAAGCTAGTTTTCTGGGAAACAGCTGTTAAAAATAAACAACTCGTTTCGTCAGTTTCTCGTTATCTCATTAATTGTTCTCCTTTCCAGAGGCTTCAAGGACGTCCAGTAAGTGTTGTTTTTGGTCGGAATATTATTATAGTTCATCGTGTAAGTTGCTAGTGTGGAACATTTAAAAAAGTAACACTGAAGAAGTGACGATTACTCTTATACCGCGCAGCTGCTGTTGTCTTGTTTTCATTCGTCTCTCTTTCCGGATGTTCTGTTATCACATTTGTGTAAGTGTTTCTGTTGATTATCGTCTTCGCATTTCGCATGAAATGAAACATGAGTGTTGTTGAGGAATTCAGTGCCGTATACGGACAATATTTCCATGAAAAGGATGATGAAAACAATGAGGAGAGCGATTATGATGAAGACGAAGTATGTGTATCTCAGGCAGAAGATGATACCGAACAATCTTTCTCAGGATCAACACGTAAAAAGATCTCAAGGAAAACGACAACAAAGAAAAATACATAAACTACTCAGCATTATTATTTTTGGCCCATAATACGTTTTTCTAGTGTATAATTCTTTATAGCTTATAATTCAATGTATTTTGTTCATTACAAAAAAATTATATTTTTTCGTATTTTTACTCTTCTTTCTCTACATTTTTAGCGAACTTTCAAACAAGTTATGACTTTTTGGATTCTATCACTTGAAAAAGCATTTCATCTTCCATCCGTATCAACTAAAAAGTGAAAATTGATTTTTTGACACCTAAGCCCCCTTTCCGTAGACCAGGTCACATATATATAAATTGTGTCCGATAAAAAAGTTTACCGTCCAAGAACTCGTTCAGTTTTTATGGCAACTATATAAAGGGTGATTTTTTAAGAGCTTGATAACTTTTTTAAAAAAAAAAAACGCATAAAATTTGCAAAATCTCATCGGTTCTTTATTTGAAACGTTAGATTGGTTCATGACATTTACTTTTTGAAGATAATTTCATTTAAATGTTGACCGCGGCTGCGTCTTAGGTGGTCCATTCGGAAAGTCCAATTTTGGGCAACTTTTTCGAGCATTTCGGCCGGAATAGCCCGAATTTCTTCGGAAATGTTGTCTTCCAAAGCTGGAATAGTTGCTGGCTTATTTCTGTAGACTTTAGACTTGACGTAGCCCCACAAAAATAGTCTAAAGGCGTTAAATCGCATGATCTTGGTGGCCAACTTACGGGTCCATTTCTTGAGATGAATTGTTGTCCGAAGTTTTCCCTCAAAATGGCCATAGAATCGCGAGCTGTGTGGCATGTAGCGCCATCTTGTTGAAACCACATGTCAACCAAGTTCAGTTCTTCCATTTTTGGCAACAAAAAGTTTGTTAGCATCGAACGATAGCGATCGCCATTCACCGTAACGTTGCGTCCAACAGCATCTTTGAAAAAATACGGTCCAATGATTCCACCAGCGTACAAACCACACCAAACAGTGCATTTTTCGGGATGCATGGGCAGTTCTTGAACGGCTTCTGGTTGCTCTTCACCCCAAATGCGGCAATTTTGCTTATTTACGTAGCCATTCAACCAGAAATGAGCCTCATCGCTCATCGGACACGGACGCGAAACACATTTCGAACCGAACACTGATTTTGGTAATAAAATTCAATGATTTGCAAGCGTTGCTCGTTAGTAAGTCTATTCATGATGAAATGTCAAAGCATACTGAGCATCTTTCTCTTTGACACCATGTCTGACATCCCACGTGATCTGTCAAATACTACTGCATGAAAATCCTAACCTCAAAAAAATCACCCGTTACAACATTTTTCCTGTGTAATTTGAATGAAAAGAACAACAATTCTGCAAAGAAAGCAAGCAACTGCAAACGGTGAAGTAAAATAACAGAGCAAAAACAACAATGGCAGCGTTAATAGAGAAAAGGTGTCAAGGGCCAGGTTTTCTGTGGGCATTTGAATGCGCGTACAATAGCAGTTTAACGGTTTACTAAATAATTGCACCAGCTTTTAATGAAAGACTTAAATGCAAGTGCAGACTTTCTGATGCATTCAGTATGCACGCATAACATTTTATATTATATATGTAAGTAGATAAACTTTTCAGAATTTTTAAATATTTAGAAAACTTTCATTAGCAAAAATATTTCGAACGGTAACGTAGAAAACATCTAAGCATGTTGTAGAAACTATATAAGTAACTTATTACCTCTATGAAGTTTTATTCAATATCTTATCACTAGTTGGGGATAATTGTTTATGCGGCATGATATGGGGTTCGTTTTAAGTTTACAATTCAATACATGTGTGTGTCAATCAACCAATAGTCAATCAACACCAACTGATGATCAAAACGTTTATAAAATAAAAGAATTGGTGCTTGAGAGTCGACCATTAAAAGTGAGTGATCTTACAGGCATCGATGGAAAATGGGAAGGATTAGTGAAAACCATTTTACAGGCACGGTTGTTTCAAAAATCACTAAATTTTTTTGAAAAACAACTTCGCGTTAGTGGTTAGTCGGACGAATAACGTAGCAAAGGTGAGCCCAAGCTGAAAAAAACACGTCAAAGCAGGAAAAAAATCAAATTAATATTTAAAAATCAATCAATATTTACAGTTTTCTTCGATTATCGAGATGTGGTGCACTTTGAATTTCTTCCGACCTGCCGAACTGTCAAAAATAAATACTATTTAAGCGTTATGTGTCGTATGCGCGAAGCCATTCGTAAATAGATTATGGAGTTGTAGTTTATCAACTCTTGGTTTTTGCGCCATGATAATGCACCGTCACATACTGGATTAATTCCTTGTGAGTTTTTCGCCAAATTTCAACCAATGTCGTGCCGTAACCATTATATTCGGCTGATTTAGCTCCGTGTGACTTCTGGCTATTCAGCAAGCCCAAACGACCGACTTTGCTAAGCAATTTGTGTACGCACGCGATAATATGCATCACAAAAGCCCCAGCGATTAAAGGTGCTCCACAGCGTATCAATGTTTCGCTTTCCGCACATGCGTGTTTTCTTCGAAGGTAAGCAAACATATACACGACCTAGCTTGTATATAGCGTGTGAAACTGTGTGTGTTGGCACAAATATTATATTTGCTCTATTATATATAATAATGAAGTAATCAAACGCTTACTTGTATTTTGTTAAATTTATATGGTTAGCTTATGTGCTTAGGATAATTGAGGATTATTCAGCATTTAATAAAATCACTAATACGATAATAACGGTAAACTTCTCAACAAGCACATTTATTTGCACGCAACTCTTAATATTTGCGTGCGACCGCATATCATTTAAAGTACGAGTATGTGTACGAGGTGGAAGGGGAAATAACTAAATAAGTCAGCAGAAATTTTGCAACACAACTGGAATGCTATTCTATACAGTATAATCCTAGAAGAGCTTTAGATTATATTATACTATTATAATTTAAAAAGAATATATTTGCTATTGCGTTATAGGCTTATCTAGAAAAGGGTTAATATATACAAGTTGAAGTGGCAGAAGTGGCTATAATGTCACTATACTTTGTTAGGGTTTTATCAAAGAAGGTGAAAGAATGACCCCGAGAACTCATCTTTAATTAGTAAAGCGAATTCAGCAGAATCCTGAGCATAATTTCAAGTTGATGACATTCTGAAACAATATATTTGCGCATGTCCAGCCTTCGGCCGCTTGGGATGGCATATATTCCAAGATATTGAGCAGCTAGTGTAGAAAAAAATCCGATATTTCATCAAAAAAGGATATCAAGTCTTAACAATTGTGACTTAAGAAATTGAAGGTAAATAAATTAATAGATCTGGGTTATTCGAAAAATATTTTCGTCAATGAAATTGCAAATTAATTTAAATTTCACAGATATATATAATATAACGTTCGTATTAACAAACAAACTCAGAATGACCCACAAATATTATTGTATACTTTACTCAAAGTTAAGTTTGAAACTTCAAAATATCTGTCATTATTTGTCGGCAACATGAGGACCTCAGATCTTTGAAGCTTTTAAAACAATAATTCTCGACGAGAGAGCCTCAATATTTCATAATAAAATATCCGCAGGCTGAATAATAAGGTTTTTAATGACATACAAAATTTTAAGTTGTATTTCTATCACAAATTTCTGACAAAAGTTCTGCATGTAAACTGCCGTCTGACATTACTCATACGCCCTGACGAACCGCGCTTTAATAATGCCTTATAAGTCAAGCCTTTTTATAATAGTTGCGTTTTCTGTTTTTTTGTTTAACAAAAACAACAAGCAAAACAATCGCACGTATAGAAGATGAAGAAAGAACAAGCGAAAACAATAAAGATGTATATGCTTGTGCGACAATGCACTCGAACGCCAGCAACAACAAATGTAAAGAGAATCAAGTCTATATAGTGTCTTGTTGGTAAAACAAATGACGCTGTTAATGAGGTACACACCTGTGCGCTTAAAGGAAATGAAATTGAAACAAAAGTACATAGAAACAATGTAGAAGATATGAATAAGTATCAAACGCTGTCAAGTAAAGAGTGTAAATGATGGACGGCTTGGCAAAATGACAAGGCAACAGACAGCAGATAGGCATAGCAAGAAAAAACTCTGAAGAGGATTTGCTGTGAAAGTGAGGAATACATAATATAGCTTGGTTACGAAGACTGCCAGAGAATGGCAAAGCTATTTTTAAAACGCCGCCATTGATAAGGAAGCGAAGCTGTATTGAAATGCCACTTGAATAGAGCATATGAGTGTATAATGGTTGTTTAATGGTAAGCGAAATGTGAATGTGAAGTAACGTGATTCTTTCATGGATTTATAAAGAATTATTTTCAATTCTTACATGGCGTTTAAAGTGATTGTGGATGTAATTGTCTAATAAGCCACGAAGGTATATAATTTTGGACTAACTTTTCGGCGATGCACGTGGCTGAACAACAGGGAATTTATTTTTTTTCTAATTTACTAGAGAAGTAATATCTTGTTAGCTTTATAATTTTTACAACGAGGTAAAAAACAGTATAATTGTCCCGAAAGAGGGACTTAGCTTATTTTTTTAGAAAAAAATAGGTGTTACGAAGAAAGTCTTTTTCTAAAAAGACAAATGAAAAAAATAATCGAGTCAAAAGGGCTCATATGAGCTAATTTACTCCTTTGTCAAAGTAAAAATAAAAAAAAAATTCTAAACAAAACAATATTGACATGAAAATGAGTAAATTCATTAACAAAAAAAAAAAAACACACTCAACCAGAAGTTGCTATAGCGTGCATATGCTGCTGATCCGTGTTTGCGCAAACCGCAGGCTGTAGCCATCTTCCCACTAACACGCACATACGTCTCAAATGAGAACAAAAACTGTGGAAAATAAAGCGTGAAGCTATTGTTTAAGTGTTTGTTGCAGGCTAAGGACAAACAACCAAGTGTACGGAAAAAAGCCATTAAAGCGAATGACACATGCTTTGTCGGTACTTAGGCAAACAAAAGCACATGCAAAACACCAAAAACATTAGCATAGCAAAAACAACAATCACACGCGAGATTTACGCATCAGAGATATCACAAGTGAGAGTTGGAACCTGTGCAAAAACCTGTTTGCTTTTGATCCAATACTGTTGAACCCATCAATCTCTGCTGTGGCAGGAATAATATCAGAAAAGCGCAAAAGTACTGGTTAGCCATTTTAAGGGAGTATTCTACTCCAGAAATAAAATTTTGGGCAGTTTTTTGAAATTTATTAAAAAAAAAAACAACCAAAAATATTTTTACCATCCACTTTTTTCTGGTGTTTTTACTGATATTTTAAGAATACAGAAAAAATATTAAAAATTAAAATAATTAGAGGGGGGAAGAGACAGGTGTAAAAAAAAAATGGCGCATCCTGGTGACATTGATCCTGACTCTCCTGGTGGTCTGAAACAAAAAAAAAAAACAAAAGAAATTCTTAATCAGTAAGGATGCTGTTATAGTCCGGGAACACAAAAAATTTTTTTTTTTTGAAAAATGGCGACTGCCTGAAGATAAAAATCATTTTTTATGCTTTTTTTTGAAATTCCTGAATTTTTTTAAATATTAAAAACATAAATTTTGACACGATGCTGGTAGGAACGATAAAGGATTATATAAAGGAGGTTCACACAAAATTTCAAGTAAATCGGTTGTATAGAACTTGAGATAATGCCGGTACCGTGTGGAAAAAAATAGTTTCGAGAAAAACGCGTTTAAAGTTTAGGAGACAATTCTAGTGAACACGGACGCCACCTCAAAAAATCGGCTAAATCTCCGAAAATAAGTCAAATTTTGAAAAATCCCTCCAAGGTCATATTTTTGAGAGTCTAAACTTTAATATATGAAGACAAAATCGAATTTTTCAAAATTCTTGAGTAGAATACCCCCTTAATAGACTCCCACAATGGTATATCTAACCGCCAAATTAAATTGGACCCTGGCAGTTTTTGTGCTGACGTTGAGTCATTAAGTTTTGGGAAATTGCTGGGAACCAATTGAAAAAAGTACATTAAGTAAGTGAAGTGGGAGAGGAATAAATAGTGAAAGAGCAACTTTTGAATGATCCCCACTGTCCAAATTGGCTGCAAATTGGAGAAGTTGAGTTATCTTAGCATTTCATATTCTTCTGTTCTTTGCTTGAATATCTAAGATTAAAGCACATGGCTCTTTTTAGCTACCTAGAGATATTATCTGATAATAAAACAAATCAAATTGGCATATATGTGAAAGGCTCTAGCGGCTCCAATTGATATATAAAGATTTAATCTTTCTTCAGAAGACTTTTTCAACGCAATATTTTCATAAGAATCCTCAAAGGTTACGTTAAGGGGGTATTCTAGTCTAGAAATTTAAAAAAAATCGAATTTTTTTTTTAGTTTTCAAAGTTTAACTATTCAGGAATATGAGAAGAAGAGGATTTTTCAACGTTCAAATTATTTTCGGAGATATAGGCATTTTCCTGACCCGGCGTCTAAACTGGTTCGGCCGAAACTAATCGAACAAAAGACATTAGGGAAACTTTAAACGCGTTTTTCTCAAAACTGACTTTTTCGGAACGATACCTACGATTTTTCTGGTTCTACTGGACCGATTTACTTGAATTTTGTACAGAGTCTTCTTTATAGGCTTGTCTATGGTTAGAACTAGCCCCATTTCCAAATTTTTATTTTTATTATTTTTAAAAAATTCGAAATAATCAGAAAAAGTGGTCCATAAAACTTTTTTTTTTAGGCAGTCGCCAGTTTGTGAAAAAATGTTTTCCCACTTTTCCGTAGTTCTGGCCATTGCGACATTATTCTAGATTAATAATCTTTTTTTCTTTTTGGTTTCAGATAACTAGGAGGGTTGAAATCATGGGTATGGTCAAGTCGAAATTTTTAAAGATCCCCCACTTCGTCAGGTCATAATTTTTGAAATTTTTTACTTTTTTTAGTATTTAATTTTTTTCTCTACTCTTCTAAAATTAACAAATAATTAGTAAAAAAAATGTATAGTAAAAATATTAATTGCTTTTTAAAACGACACCTTAAAAATTACCTGAAATTCATGCTTCTAGACTAGAATACCCCTTAAATATTTTTTACTAATTGTCGATGACAGTTACCATTTTTCCTGTGCGGCCTCCAGAAGATGTAAGTATTATTTATAAATTATTAAAATTTATTCACATTTTTTCATATACTGATCCATTCCCGTTTTTCTGAAAGCGGCACCAGAGGATAGTGATTTCCTTTCCAGATCATCAAGACAGATTTGCTACTAAAATATGTTAGTTAATATATTACTAAGGTGAAAAAATTATAAATTATATGTCAAGAAAGCCTAAAAATTATCAGAATATGTTTCACAAATTGAATTAATAATTCATTTGAATACTGTCACCGCTATTATCTCATCATCGGATCAGCACAGCCTTCGTCACTTTCAATTGGTCTGCTGTTATTGAAATACTAGGATAACACTATAGAAATACAAAATTTGAAGCTCTCAGTAGCGTTGCTTAGTTATACACCCCTGACAGGGGTAAATGATCCAGCAATAAACAGCAATCTAAGGGAAGAACAACCCAATAATCCCAATATTTGACAAAACGGTGTTTAAATTGGCGCCTCACAAAAGTGCTCATTAAAGGGGGTTTCCAATTACTCAGGTCGGGAGCCAAAGAAAACTCATTTAAGTAAATAATTTTAATAACTTTACAAATTTATTCATTTTAATTAGGATACAATAACAAATATCTGCAAGTATACACACACCCATACATATATTTTGGGTAAACACTCAGCTTAATTTTCACAATTAAAACACGCCCAAAACGTCCGTCAATTTGGTTAACCACCACCTTTTGTGAGAAATCTAAATACGTTGAAATAACGTCAACTCAACCCAATATACGCCCTTTACCTTTAGAAATAACCCATATAAAAATATGAACTGGTAACTGGTACTGGTATGTATGTTATAAAATATACCTGGTACACTGGTAAATACAAGAGGTATATTTACGGAGTATAAACCATGCAAACCACGCATACAAAGATATACAATACGCATCTCACTCATTTTCAATTGCCAATAACAACTTCTTCTGTCTCCACCCATTTCTCATTTTATCTGTCATACTAAACTGTCACATTTACTATACTTTGTCAGTGTGTCTACTTAATCGTCATAATAAAGAAGCGACCATCCTGCCGGACAAAGCAGGTGTAAAACAAAACACACGAAAACCGGAAAAGGTACAAGTAAATTAACAAATTCTACGCCATAAACTTAAGCGCCTTTGCCCATTTTGTTTTGAGTTGAAAAGAAAGTTCGTTGGCTGCTTGTGGCTTTACCGACAACTTTTTCACTTTTTTATTAAATTTTAAATATTCCTTTTGTGTACGTTAATAAGGGCAGCATCTTGCTTTAAACTTGCCTTTTTTAATTATGGCTCAATATTCGGAAGTTTCATTCCTTATATTATTTATAAAATTTAGTTTATTTTATTTTCAAATTCCTTCTTTGTTTAAATTATAAATATAAATCATTTTTGAACAAATGTTTTGCTTTGGAATTTTCTGCTTTCATTTTCATTAAAAATTAGGGTTCCATTAATTTTGATGGCCTTTTTACCCAGCTTTTAACCTTAACAGCATGATTTACATAATTAAAGAGCTAATCGCTGCTTAAAATACAGATGTTGCTCAATTACGGTTTTTTGTGCTTAATTAAGTTAAGGGAACTTTTTCACTGCCTCATAAGTTCATTAGTCATTGTGGTGTTATTCTTTCCTTATTCGGTTTATTGCACCCTTTTTGCTTTCGTTTATATAAAATATAAACCATATGTTTATATTGGCCAGAGAAGGAATTGAAAGCGAGTTGTCTTATAATTTCCATAGTGAAGTTAAGATGTTGCGTTTATAGTAGCATTATCACTACAAAAACACTAAAAATGGTGGTATAATTTTTTTTTTATTATCTACCTAATCGATAGAGCAGGCATTGATTGGCAAATCCTTTTCTTAAAATCCTATTTCAACCTGTCTTTTGTCACAATCTTTGGGAGTTTTCCAGATAAGAGACAAAGATATTAAAAAGTGAAAAAATAATATAAAGTGTGTTTTTTTAGACGAACGGCTGCTCCACAGTAGCTATTGCCTCAGCGATGGCACTATACAGCAGCTGTGAGAATGCTTCTTATCCACTAGCGTAAACGTGCCGGGCAATTATAAGAGTGGACCGAATATAAAACGCAGTGCGCGAAGAGTCGCCGGAACTGTTATGTTATTTTGATAATACATTTGCAGAATTTGTAAGCGTAACGAAAGTAAAATTGCAAGCCCAAATGAGTAAAAATCAGATAGCAGCTCTCAGAAAAACTCTTGTAAATAAAGAACAGCTTCATTGAAAAGCATACGTCTAAAAAGCCCTATCCACCTACATAAGTCTGAATTTTTATGCTCAAATAATTGACAAACGACCGCCCTGGCAATTTTTAATCCACAATTTTGGTGAATTTTGTTTACTAGTAGTAGAATAGTAGCCATAAAAAATTATTTGAATTTTGTCACGATTCATATGGGTGTTTAACAGTAATACTTCAACGACTAGTAATGGAGAGGGGGAATATCGATCAGTGAGATTATTCAACCGTCTTTTTCTAGCATGTTTTGAGGCTTATTCTGATATTTGAAGATTTCGACCTTCTCGCTGACAACTTGCACCATCCCCTCTATTCAGAAAATATCCTCAACTAGTTCGCATGCTACTTCCGTATAACAACATAATAATATAATTGAATTCGTTATGCCTTAAAGGAGCCATTTACAGTGCATCGTTTTCACTCCCTAACAACGGAGAGACTCTAAGCATTTTTACCAACAAATCGTGCAAACACATACAAATGAGTAACTCTTAATATATAAGTAAAGTTAAAGATATCGTTTATCAACTATTTGTTCACAAAACGAAGCAGTTCAATTGGGAATCACAAAGAAAAACGTCAAAATTCACGAATAGAAAGGAAATTACTAAGGATCTTCAAAAATTTTCACTTTCTTGTAGTAGTTGTAAAGTCTATTTGAGCCCAGATATTTTCTTCAATCTTTTCTGTACTTTTGTTTTTCATTTCGTCGCAAACCTTTAAAGGTACCTATCTGCTGCTACTGATTTCCGTTACATTTTTCAAAAATCCAACAGTATTATGTGACTTTATTAGACAACACCAGCTGTACTAGCATTTTTTAGTTTTTTCTTGTTGCCGTTTTTGGCTATATTTCTTCTACTGGCTCTTAACCATCTGCATCTTTTTCGCTTTCACACCTCGACTATCATTTTAATCCGGCATATTCCCCTTTCAGCGATTTCAGAAGTTTCTGTTCCTCCTTAATTTTTCATATACGAGTATCTTTCGATTTGTGGCTTGTGTCTTACTCCCCTTTCAGCATTTCAGCAACACACACGTGCTTGTACATATTTGTTGGAAATTGAAGTGAAAGGCAAATTGACTATAAAAATGTTGCTTACTCGGCGGAGATATTTATCAATGGAAATGACTGCAGCTTTTAACACACCGCCCACTATAATGGCTCCTTCGACACCCTGGTTGGCACTACTTCATTACGATCAATGCCATTGATGATGATATTAAGGCAAATACACGCAACTCCGACAAACTTTAACTGTAACCAAACGAATGCCTAGCTCGTGCCATAAACGCCACAGCTGGAAGTGTTGTTGCACACACTCATATACATTTGTGTGTGGCACGCCATCAGCGCCGTTTGTTTATGTTATGTTGCATCCCACAGCTGCCGGAAGGGCACGACAAGCAGTCAATGCCGGCAGGCAACGGAAGTGCCACACACCACACAGCTGCCGGTGCTGAAAACGTTTGTTGCGCAATTCAGGCAGCGATTGTGCGTTACACAGGCATTTGCACCCAGCATTGAGGTCTGTGGTCTCCGAAAGTAGTTGGCCTGAGTACAGAGGGCGGTTAGCGATTTTTTGTTGAATGTTTACACACAACGTTGGAGAAAACAGGGAACGAGAAATTGCGCGTAGTGCAAATACTTAAGAAGATTGGATTTTCGGCTGTCTGCATGCGATTCGTAATGTCTTCGGGTGGCAAGCCGATGAGAATAGGCTGCTTGTAGTTGAAGTAGTCTGTTTGGTTACCTAATGGGTGAGTGGAGCAGCCGATGTAGGCTTGCTAAACAATCAAGCTGAAAGCTAAATTGCTTTATTGCTACTGCTAGAATATGATGTCTGCTTAGGGCTTGCCACTTCCAGATCAACGCATTGCGGCCATGGGCGTGCCAGTTCGCTGCGTAAGAGCCTGCACAAGTCACATCGTGCGTGAGTTGACTTAATATTTTATGAAATGTTTCGACACGCCAGCACTATATATGTGGTAGCAAAAAATACAAATATGCCAATAAAAAGACTAAAAAGTAACGGATACTTTTGTAAATAACTTAGTATAAGAAAAATGTGAAGAAAGTCGATATTCGAAAGTCCAAAAAGAATAAGGAGTTTTTACATAATTATGGGCTCCCTTTAAATATTAAATCTTCCACCGCAAGAAGAAAATGACGCTCATGAATATATCCAGCTTGCCTCATATTTTCATTATTATGTTCACAATCAGAGGAAATGACATTTTTTCTTATATTCTTCCAAACTTTTTAAGACATTTTTCATGACAGTGCGCTTTTATAAAACCGAAAAATATAAATATCTCGGTTAATTTATGGCCATACACATCCCTTTCCTCCCTCATTTATGGCTTCCTCTGTGGTAAGGTCTCACCCGTACTTAAATTTAATAGGCTGCAAAGACAGTGTGCTCTTGCTTATCAGACTTAAAAGTTTACTGCTTTATTTGCACATTTGCTTTTGCCGCAGCCTTTGCCGCTGCGTTCTCCTGATAATATCGGCTATCGGCCGTTTTTGGTCATTATTGAGGCGAATCCCAAAAGAAGCAAATAAAATTGACATACAAATCTTAACACATTACTTGTAAGCATCACGTGCACATATTTATTGCAAATCTCTCACAGTGTTTTTTCTAGAGCTTCAGTGCTGTAATTGAGTGTTGTCATTGTGACTTTGCTATTATTTGGCAGTTTTAAAGAAGCTCTCTATCTGAGTGCGTAAAATATAGTGTCTTTTTATATATTTTGTTCCAAGGAGTTTCTTATTCTGAGTTGTTAGCATCTTTATGACCTTAAAATCTCGTAAAAATTATTAAAATCCAAATCCAAGGAAATGCAATTGAGTTAAGTATTAGAAGGGCAATAAAATATCCGGTTTTAAAGTACAATTATGTTAGAAATTAAATATTTTATCACATTTTTTAATAATTTTTAAAGAAATTAGAAGGGAATAAAATAAAAACGTTTGAGTTTTTTTCCTAGATCTGAGTAAGGATTAAATGCAAAAATTAAGAGTTCATAGTACTTGAAATAATGACTTGCGGATACATTACCTTATTTTTTAGTAGTTTTTTAGTATAGTTTTGTAACTTTTTTCTTTTAAATATTATTTCTGATATGTTCGCATAAGTACAATTATAAGACGAACACCATGGCGTATGAGTAACATAAAATCCGTCTATGCTACAGTAGTATCTGCATAACTTGAGCGGACATGATTTTTTAGCCAAAGAACGACAAATAACAACAAAGAGCAACAAAGTCTTATAATTTACTCATTACGTAAAACGTACATCGACATATCCACCTTGTTTAACAACTGAAATGAAACTATTTTCTTTTTATGACCTCACTCATATGTACTTGGTCACATTAAATAGTTTGCATTTGTTTGAACCTATTTAGTTTCACAATATTTCGCACTTTTCATAACCGCTGCGAACATTGACTTCACACTTCTGTACACTTGAATATGCTGGCATGCTGACATTTTAGTATGAACTGTATATCCGCTCTCAAGGCTGGAAATTCAATAGTGTTATAGCAATATAGCATTCCATAACTGGTTGTAACAACTTTGCAGTTGCCCACAAATGCAACATCTCGCGCAGCGCCAGAAAATTTACTACAATCTGTGTACCTACATATATTGAATTTAACTATACCAAATAGTTCGGTTTGCATAAACACTAGCACCATAGTAAATACCGTTAAGAGATGTGAGCAACGACCATAACTTCATTAAGTGCGAAAAATTGGGCATAAAGTTGTGGCGTCCGTGTTCACTAGAATTGTCTCCAAAATTTTAAACGCAGTTTTCTCGTAACTACTTTTTTCCACACGGTACCAGCACTATCTCAAGTTCTATACAACCGATTTACTTGAAATTTTGTGTGAACCTTCTTTATATAATCCTTTATCGTTCCTACCAGCATCGTGTCAAAATTTTTAACTCTAATATTTTAAAAAATTCAGGAATTTCAAAAAAAGGCGAAAAAAATGATTTTTATTTCCAGGTAGTCGCCATTTTTCAAAAAAAAATTTTTTCGTGTTCCCGGACTATAACAGCATCCTTACTGATTAAGAATTTCTTTCGATTTTTTTTCAGACCACCAGGAGAGTCAGGATCAATGTCACCAGAATGTGCCATTTTTTTTACACCTGTCTCTACCACCCCCCTCCCCCCCTCTAGTTATTTTAATTTTTAATATTTTTTTGTAAATTTTTTTTTTGTATTCTTGAGAAATCAGTAAAAATGCCATAAAAAATGGATAGTAAAAATATTCTTGGTTGTTTTTTTTTAAGTAAAATTAAAAACTGCCCAAAATTTGATTTCTAGAGTAGAATACCCCCTTAAAAACTTTAAAACAAGATACAACGAGGTGGAAAATCCCTTTAATTCAGCTAATAACAAACAATATTTGGCACATGGTCCGGCCTAGAGCACTAATATTAAAAAAAAAAAAAACAATCAAGAAACATGTGTAGTAAATTTTTAATGATATCCAAGTTTTTCTCAATTTTTTGCTTGAACGGACTAACAAAGAGCCCCCTTGACTTCTAGTTGTTTCGTTATCCCGATCATATATAATCTTCTTTCTTTCACAATTAGCTGTAGGTGCTACTACCGCAGAATGAAACTATTATACTAAGTTGAAACAAGGTGGGAGCGTATAAAAATATTCAAATTTGTTCAGCTTTCGTTATGATCGTTCCCGTTTACTACGTGCCTATTAAAATTTAAATGAGCTCCTTAAATTTAATATGGGAAATTTATTTTAATACCATTAATTAGGCATTTAAACATAGTTAGTAATATTGGAATCATGTGATTAGAATTTTTACTGGAAAACAACCACACAAAATATTAATTTTGCTACATCTGACGACTTCATATACATATAAAGCTGATTTTTTTTTTTGTAATTTCTTGACTAAGCTTTATTTATAGTAAACTCTGCTTTAAGGGCTTATATACAGTCAGAAGGCCTAAATTAGCGAATTTTTCAGAATCTTCTCTGAGAAAGCATTTAAATTTATTGATCCGAAAATTCGTGCCCATATTCGGTATCTTTTATCTATATTTTAAGACTTAGGATTAATAAAAAAAAATATGTGAAAGGGAAATGCTGTTGATCTCCGGGAGCTACTCTCAAAAGAGACGTTTTGCGCTGAAGAAAAAAAATTTAAAAAAAATAATTGATTTGTTTTATTTCTAACTGTATAACCCTTAAACAAAAGTTAGATTTCCCCAGTCATTTGTTTACTGTAATAGTTCGCGCGAGATATTTTATAGTTATGTGTGCGTATGCAGATAATCAAATGAACTAGCAGCACATTGTTAATACACACAAATGCCAAATATGCCACAACTTTATGCCCAATAATCGATTAACTAACAGTTCCTTTTTTAACATGACCGCGAACCACATAACGAACCATGAAATTTGTCCTTGCAATACTTGTATTTACCAATTCGTTCCCAATAAGCTGTGTGTATGAGTGTTAGTGTGTAAGTATCGTGCGAAAGTGCCGGTGTGAACAAAGCAAATTTAATCACGAAAATTGCCACTAAAATGATGGCACAATCTATGTTGCTATTTCATGGATAGACCAAAGTATTATATATATTTATGCGTATATTTTTGCTGTTTGTCTTTATTTGCTGCTTATTTGGCATATAATTTAATTTTCCTACACACCAGTTTTTGGACGTTCCGTTATACAATGTGAATTTCTCGTTCTTTTGCATTTATTTTGTGGCTATATACATGTTCTTTTCCCTCTCCCTCTTTTAACAGTGTTCTTAAATTAGCGTGCCTAATATCGTTTCAATAGAAGGCACACCTCTACACTGGTTTACAATACGTTACGTATACACCACGGCAAACCACCACAGCCCACTGGGCTGTCTTGTGCTGTTCGTCAGCGCTATGTGTGATCGAATAAATCGGGGCAATTGAAAATTAAAGCATTCATCACGAGCTGTGGTCAGCCGTTACACGGCGTATGATGTTCACAGACACACCACGGCGTTAGCTGCATGACCGTGAATAGAGTTTGTGGGGCTTTCATGGAGGCGTAAAAAGTAGGCTGCTATACTCGTACATGTATCCTTATCAATTTTATTTCGCATCAAATTTATTCATTCCTTCTTCCACGAATTTTCACGTTCATGGACTAAAATTAGCTGTGCCATGCCGTGCTATGCGTATATACATACATATGTACAATTGTTGCTTGGCTCACAAAATCTCATAAAATATGAGTTTAATGAGCTGCCAGACAACTAAGGATGTTGTTTGCTCACTTACACAAACATACTTTTAAATGTATGTATGTGCGAAATGCTACTCGCTTGCCTGGTCGGTAAGCATCTGATTGGGAACATAAATGCTGAGACAGCAAAAAGTGTGTATGCTACTTTAGAGGTTAAAAAATTTGAATTTAATATAAAACGAGCGAGCGAGCGAGAAAGAAGAAAAAACTGGCGCGCCATTGTTTACTCGGCTATAATCGCTTAAGAGGTATCTTCGCCAGTAAAGAAGAAGAACAGCAATTTTTAAGAGATTTGGAGACACCTTAGTAAAATTTTTGTGCATATATGCGCTCAGACGGTCTAATCGATGTCTGTGTTTTCATTTAAAATTTTCCGGTGCATTAAGTCAAAAGACAACAACAATGAAACGAAATGGATGAATAAGCTTAGCAAGCACATATCCATTTGTAAACATATAGTACATATAACTGTATACAACACATTGTACAAGAACTTCTACATATACGCAGGATTTCCTTTTTGCTCACTTTCGTTTATGCCCACATTTACCTCTTTGGGTTACACATACAAATCGGTTAAAGTTGCAAGTTTACCTGTAGTACACGTCGCCAATACAAGGTCATCAGATTTCACTTAAGTAGAGACTAGTTTGGGCATTAGCGAAGGTCCGTTTATCAACCTGCATCACTTAACTTCTATACAGCCATATTGTCTTTTAAAGGGTCCTTTACGATTATGTCCTATCCTTACACTTTCTTTATGCAAATTTTTGTGGCTTCCCTGTGGTCATATTCAGTCCTTTCTCTTGTGAATTTCGATTTCATCAAATTCCGGCAAAGAAATGGTCAGTTCGTGGATTACTGCTAGCTAATGATAATTGTAACGACATTTCCTGCCATATTTCGAAAGAGGTAAGGTCCGATAATGCAGCCATTAAACAATCGGCACCGAAAATGACACAAATCCGTAAACAAACTTGGAAGCCACGAGCTGATGCCAACCCTATTGGAAGACGCTCTTTTATAAGGATATTATCTATAATTTTCTTATCGACGACTTCTAAAACTGTTTCAGCTCGTCTTACGACATGTAAGTATTAGAGATTAATAAGGCTTGCAGTCCCCTTTTATATACTTTTACTACTTACTTCCAATACTATAATTTGTACTGCACTACTGCTATGAAAAAATGTTGCTTATAAGCCATGCTCATCATTTGATTAGCGCCGTTATTTCTGATAAAAAAATACCAAGTTTCCAAAACAAAAAACAAAAAAAAAAAAAAAATGTAAAAGTAAGCGCAAAATGAGCGTGGCTCCGCCCTCCATAAGTTAGCCCTAGTGCGAACATGGCTGGAATTGTAGGCTGATTACGCGCCACTTGTAGACGACCACGCCTACTTCCCATATAACACAATTTCAAACTTCATTTTATTTTTTCCCTTTTAACTACACAAATCGAAAAGTAATTAACATAACAGGATTGAAAATTGACTAATAAGTCCTTCAAATATGCCACCTTATGACCAAAATTTGACCAATTCCAACCTCAACTGTTCAAGCCCCTAGGTACCGAATACGTGTATTCCACTACATATAGTTGATTTTTGAACGAAAATAATGTAAAATTAATGGGATACACAATTAAATATCAGAAAGAATCATTTCCTGAAAATAGCAACTCTAAAAGACTGGTTAAAATCAACATTCATACCACTACCTAAGAAAAATAATGCGAAAGAGTGTAGTGAGTACAGACTAATTAGTCCAATGTCAGATGCTTTCAAGATATTTCTAAAATTCATTCACGCCAGAATATATAAGAAATGTGAAGAGTCAATGGGCAAGACGCAATTCGGCTTCAGAGAAGGTCTTGGAAATTTGTTCTGTATACAAGTTTTGGTTCAAAACTGTAAAGATGACCAAAAAGATGTATTTTTATGCTTTATTGATTATGAGAAAGCTTTCGACACCATTAAACGATAAACTTATGAAAATTCTTCATTCTATGGGAATAGATTACAAAGAGATTCGTTACATAAGAAATCTATATTGGCAGCAAACTGCCCGTGTAAGCCTCAATGGTGATATAACCGAAGAAATATCTATTTCACGAGGTGTAAGATTCGGATGCATTCTGTCACCCTTGCTATTTAACATATATTCGGAAATAAAATTTCAAGAATCGATAACCAGTATTGATCAAGGCGTGAATGTGAATGTTATTTTCATAAATAATATACGCTATGCAGATGACACTACACTTATAGCCGATAGCTTGATGGAATTACAAGAACTTGTAAACCGAGTTAACTTACGTAGGGACGAATATGGACTATGCATTAACATAAACAAGACGAAGTACATGATTATTAGTAGGAAAGATATATACAATGACACACAATTCATGATTAATAAATATCCAATCGTTCGAGTTAAAAATTTCAAGTAACTTGGTAGTCAGTTCAATGAAAGTTGGGATTGTTCAAAAGACATAAAATGACGAATCGAATTTCCGTGAGTAACTTTTCCGAAATAGAAAAACATATTATAAACTCAACACCACAACCAAAATACGTGTTTTAAAATGCTATGTTTGGTCAGTGCTTCTCAATGCGATGGAAACGTGGACTCTGAAAATCACGGATATGAACAAGCTAGAGTCCTTCGAGCTATGGCTTATTAGAAGAATCCCAAAAAACCCATGGACAGATTGAGTTACAAACAGTGACGTTTTGAGAAGAGTGAACCGCAATAGAGAGTTGTTAAAGGCTATAAAACAAAGAAAAGCAGCCTACCTAGGACATATTATGAGGCTCTCTAAGTATGAGCTCCTACAAATAATTATCCAAGAAAAAATTGGAAAACGGGGTATTGGCCGTATACAACTTTTGTGGCTTCGAAACATTCGACAATGCACAGGAATCCAAAACGTTGGCAAGAAGATAAAGTATCCAAAATGGATTGAATCGGGACAATTCTTCCCTCAGCCCCCATTCCATGTGACTTTATGGCCTTGATTGATGCAAGGTTCAAATGTTTGAAATGTTCGTTAGCAGCCGATCTTAGCCTTTTCTTCCTTGCTTTTTAACATTACTTTTTACCGATTTTTTGTACTTTTTTGATACAATACCTTCCTCTTGGTTATCTATTTTTGTACGAGCAGATTATTTGGATATTCGTCACACTAATAAAAGTCTTAATCTTAATCCGATTATGAATGTAAACCAAATTGTTTACTTAGTTACCACTCGATAACAATCTGCATAGTTTTATATATATCATAGAGAAATTTTTATTTAATGTTTGCTTAATTTATTTTATATGGAACTTTCTAGTTTGAATGAACTTTTTACTTCTAAATTAATATCTTAATTAAAAATCTACATATATTTTAGATATATTCAAATTTTATACTGAAAAAACGTATAGTCTGAACATAATAAAGCACATTTTCTATGTGGAAACTATTTTCAAAGTTTGAAAATAATATAAATTGTATAACAAACTTTCAATCCTTCAATTAGAACTGTAATTAAAACACTCCAACAGACTTTTGCCTCATCAGTTATGCCTGCAAGTCATATGTATGCCTAATCCTACTAAGTAATTAAGTAAGTAATAAGGTAATTAGTGCAATGGTAGCAGGAGGAACATTTTACATTTGCCATTTCATCTTTTGACTCTGTTTATGAGCTCTACTGTGAGCCCACGCTTACACTGATCTCATTCTATTTACATTCCATTTCCTTTCAGCAATCAATTAGCGATAATCGCCTACTTCCGTTGCAATGAAATTGCCAATAGCGGATGCAACTACTTCATTCACTTACCCGAATAACAAACTGGAGGATGTTGCTTCGAAAGTCTGTTGCAAAAACTGAGCTAGAAGAATCGTTATTGTATTATTTTTTATTCTTTTTTTATTTACTTTTTCATCCGTTTTTCTCACGAGCATTGAGTTTCCAAATGATTTCCGCATCCGTTTTCAAGCTTGTTGTTGTTGTACACTGTGTTATTGGATATATTTGTCTAGCTCATTCATTGACGCGCTCGCAAATCAGCTGCTTACTGAGAAATCGGATTCAATTTTCACGCAAGAGCCGCATATATACACACACATTCACGAACGCGCACACATAGACAAGCCAAAGCAACAGCTGTTATTTGATGTTATTTTTGCAGCTGTGTGCAGTCGCTCTGTGGCAGACATGTGTTTGCCGCCACACCGCGCTGATTGCTACTGCCACACAGCCGTTGCACCGAGTCACGAAGCGAGCACAGCGCACGCACATTCACAACGTACTCAACGCACTAACACAATTGATGATTTTTTAATGGCGAAAGAATACAATTTTATTCGATTGAAATTCAAATTGGAAATTAATTGCAGTCGATTTGTTTGCAAACGAAGTTCAATTAATAAAAACAGATCACGGTCTGAGTATCTGGAATATTTATGAAATAGATTTTCTTTATTTTAAGATGTATTTGAGCTGTTATGAAAAGTCGTTAATTTGATTAAGTAAACAATAAGCGGACGGTAAACTCACTACATCAAACAAAAGCAAAATAATAATAATTTAGCTTCAATCCCAAGGTGCTGTTTTGAATTCAATTAAAATATAATGTTTAGCCCAGAAGAGTAAAAAATTCCGGTTTTATCGAGAGTTAGAGTCTTAATAATCGCGTAAAAAATATTTTAAAATATTAATGGAAAGAGATATCGCATCACGCAGCTATATGCTATGCTGCCTTTCAAACAGAACGATTGTTCTGATCGAAACACTATAGCATATAGCTGTCATACAACTTGAATGATCGGAATCAGCTGCTTGTATGGAAAACTTTTATAATATACTGTGAGCAAAAAATAGTAAGACTTTTTCATTAAAATTTCGTGCGAAAGCTCATTCAACGTAATATTTTTCTTTTTTAGGTTGATATGGCTGTCAGTGACATCTGTGCCAAATGTCAATCAAATTAATAATTAGTGTTAAGTATACCCTTGTCTTTTAGAAGCACATAAAGTGCATTCGGTGATTTTTACGATCAGTGAAATTATTCAACAAGAAGTTCTATTAAATTTTGTGAGCGAATTTTCTGGTGTGAAATTGTTCAGAATGTTGCGTTGATTCGTACAAATTATTCAAAGAAAGTCGAGAACGCGTTAACAACGAACAGCGTCTACGACGGCCATCACCATCCACTGATGATCAACACGTATGTATATAAGATAAAGGAATTGATCCTAGAGTATCGACGATGAACAGACGAAGATCTTACGGGCATCATTGGATTATCAGAATGATCAGTGAAAAATATTTTGAAACATTGGTAGAGTCTAAAACTAAGTGAATGTACGATTGGTTTCAAAATCAAAAGCTTTAACGTCTATGAAACAATGTTTTCCGACTACTATAATGTTGCCAAACATATTACTATTAGCTATAAATCTTGGATCCATGCTTACGATCTTGAAACAGACGTTCAATTGGCCGAATATCGTGGCAAAGGTCAGCCTAAGCCGAAAAAACACGTCAAAGCACGTCAAAATGAGTTACATGTGAACAGTTTTATTCGATTATCGAGTTGCGGTGCACTTCGAATTCCTTCCTACCGGTCAAACTGTCAACAAGGTGTACTATTTGAGTGTTATGAGTGAAGCCATTCGTGAAAAGAGTCCGCAATTCTGGGTCGACAACTGTTGGTTTTTGCACCGCTATAATACACCGTCGCATACGACATTGATTCTTCGTGAGTTTTTCGTCTAATTTTCAACCAATGTCGCTCCGCAATCGTCGTATTCGCCTGACCGCTATGGGGAAACCGTTTTGAGTCAATTGAAGACATTATCCGCTACGCGCATTGAAGGTTATTCCGGAAATTGATTTTAACAACTGTTTCGAGGATTGACGTTGGCGCAAGTGCATTTGGACCAAGTCTGGATGACTTTAAGGGGGAAGAGTTAGATAGACAATGTCCTATTATTTTTTGCTCATAGTATTCACCAAGATATCTTCACGACAATGGATCAATGGTGCAATATCCAAAGCTAGCAAATAGCTGCCCCACAAACAAAGCGATTAAAATCATGTTCCTGTCAGAAATATTCTGTGAAGTGTATTATCGCTTTAGAGCAATCGAAGTTAGCACGTTTTCCTACTGTTTTACTGTTTTTAGTCCCCTGCGCGTAGTCTATGTATTTTTATTTTGACATAATCAGTAATATGTAGTTTGAAATTTGTGTGATGTCGACTTTTTTCAGATCTTAAAAAAAATAAATTCACATTTTGGTTTGATAACCCAAATAGTTGTTGAGTTACAGTATTTTAAAATCTAGCCACTTAGTTCAATCAGCTCCATCAATTTGTTATGAAACCGGTTTTTCTAAAAACTAAATTTTTTAAATTTATTTGAATAATTACTCGAACAAAAATGTTTCGATCACTGTACAATTATTCTGTAGATTGTGCATACATATGCGTAATTCTATATATAATCAGCTCGTAGTTATTTTGAGTGCTCAAAAATTTAATTTTGCCAGATCAAAAACGCGGATATCCTTTGCAACATTAAATCATTTTCAAAAATCCCGCCATTTTGTTAGTGATTGAGTTTTTCAACCGTATTTAATTTTACCAGGAATACTTTCTGATATATGTAGGGTTGATTTCTATGTTTTTTTCCCGCGGCGAAAAATGAAATCACTGCAGCAGTGAAGCGTCTTGAGTTTCAAAACTTTCACAATTCGGCAAATAATGATTAATTGTACAAAATAATATTTAATTTCAAAATATTTTCTTTCAATTCGTGCGTTTTCTCATTAAAAATGAATAACGAAGAGCTCATGGAAATTTTTAACTAATAAAAATAAATTATAAACTAAGTCTTAACCATTTCTATTTTGGACTATTTGTCAATGAGTATTGTGTTAAAACTGTTATTGTAGACTCAAAAAATGTTTTTTTTTTTATTTTCGTTTTTTATTTTTTACTTTTTTTACACCTTTAAAAATAGTATACACTTAAAATGATCAATACCAATTTCCTCCGGAGTATTTTATTTATATATTTTAATTTAATTTTTGTGTTTATTTCACATTTTTTTAATTATTATTTAGTTAAATATACATAAGCGTAAATTCCGTTAAAAATATTTTAAATCACTCCCTTATTAGGAGCACACTACAACAATACCGTCACACGACCGCGCGCAATCCTAAGCGCGTTTGCTATTCTATTTTAAGATTTGATTCATTTTTACAACTTCACCTACCATGTAAGTTTCCAAGTTAACCACTGTTAATTTTTTTTTTTGTAAGTGTTTTTACACCAAAACTAAATCACACCGAAAGCGCTGCAGAAACGGGCACGTGCGTACAGCCCAACGGACGAACGTGGACTGTTCTAGCTGCTAGCGTCTAAAGGACACCTTCGCTGTGGACGCTGAAAGCCCCAACCGCGCGACAGCTGCTAGGAAGGATGGGATTGTGCGAAATTTGCGCGCAACTGTTGGCTCTTGATTGCTGCCACCGCAGACCAAGGCGCTTTCTGCTGCAATTTCACGCTGTATTTGTGCACTGTTGTCTGCTACTGCTTCTGCTGCTTACCTTTGCGCGTCGCGTGTTTGCTTGCGTCCGTTAATATCGTAAATGAGTCGTAAACGAGTTCGAAAAAGCACTGCGCAAGCGCTCAATTTGCGTTTTCGGCAGTCGAGTGTTCTGCTATAATAGACACACGTATATGAATATGTGTCTGCTGTTGCAGGCCGCTTGACGTTCATTTCGAAAACTCTGCCAACAATGTTGAGGCGCAACAACATGTTGGTATGGGTAATGTTTTGATTGTGTACGCACGTGCTCTGTTGATGGCTATATTATTGTTGTTGTTGTGGTTATATGTATTAAGACGCGCGTGTTGCTGCAAGCAAGCAAACAGGCTGTGTGTTCTTCTTTGCGCCTGTGTCTGTGTGCCTGTTGTCTGTGCCTCTGCATAAATGCAACTCGCTTATCATCGGATTATCCTTTCGTGTCCATACACTCACATAGACACATATATACACGCACACGTACAAGTAGCTTATGCAAGCGCTAATTGTTGCCCTTTCATTCCTTATGTTCGTTGCTTCTGCTTTCTCCTGGCGTAATGTTAGCGGAATGAGCTATTCGCATGGTGTTGTTATTGTTGTTACAAAGCGTTTGCAAAAACAGCTCATGAAATTGTTGCTGGTGTTTTTGCACAAGCTTTGGCTGTGCATTTGTCTAGTTGCTTTGCCCCTTTTGTAAGTTGCTGCAACTTGATTGGGCTGGTTGCGTAAATTCAATTGTTGCGCCTGTCTGTGTGTTGCACCCGCTCGTTGCTCGCCTCGCACCTCGGAAATCTGCAAAAACCACTTCGCTGCTGTCGTGTATGCAGACTTGCTTTGCTTCGCTTCAGTTAGCCTTCAAACAACGGTGCACTGTTGCACAGGTGTGCGTGTAAGTATGTATGTATTTCTTCCATTTTCAAAAAGCTGTGTGCAACAATTGGCAAATCGATAAGCGTGACAGCACTGTTGCAGTGTCAATCAGGTGTGGTGACAATAGTAAAAACAAAAGAGATTTGATTTAGCATGACATCGACTGGTGGAATGTACGATGGTAGCTTGAAAATTCGAGTGGATCCCTTAACGAGTAGAACTAGTCTAGAGGGCTAAGTACGGTCTAATTTTGATAATTTATTCTACGAAAAAGGAATCGAACTTCTATCTTTCAGGCTTATATTAAAGTGAAATAGGTTAATTGACACATAGATGGCACTATTCGAAATAAATCATATTAAGTGAAACAACTTTTGCTATTGTGTAAAAAAAGCATAAGAGGAGTTTCGCGCATTGATAAAATATTGCTTTTTGAAGTAAAAAACTCGGCTTGATGACAAACTTCCGAACGCTGCCCCAAGAAAATCAACCACTACGTATTGGTATGCTAACTTTAGACGTGAACTTTTCAACAGATGCCTTACAAGAAATTTTTGCGCTGATCTATTTTAACCAAATTATGGTCACAGTATCAAAAGACTTCATGATATTATACCTATTTGCTGTTCTTTTACATTTTGATTTTGTGGGTTGTTTCACCTTCTAAATTTTATGTCGAAAACATTAAATAATAACTACTTCTGAGTCAAACTTTATAAAGTCCGCACCCTCTCCTATATCGTTTTTTTTTTTAATTTATAACAGTTTCCGTTTCACACCGGAACTGGAACACTTATTGCTGTGCCTTAATTGCTCTCCATATATTATGTTGTCAAATATCTCCCTTCCGCCTTTTTGTCTTTTGAATTTCGCGGCTTTGTATAAAGCGCTACAGAGCTCGTATTTGGCAATACTATACACCTTTGAAAGGTTATGTCAAACCTACAACCTATGCATGATTAGTTTGAATATTGCATTGAACATTTATAAACGTGTAAACATGGAGTTCACTACGCCGAAATTTGCGCTATTTTAAGAGAAAACGACACCACGGATAAGCCAGTCGGCGGTAGACCTGTGACGACAAATACCAACGAGTTAGACCGGCATGTGGTATCTTGTGACATGGCCTAGAAGATGGGAGTTAGTCACTAAACCATTTTAAACCTATTTTTGAAGCGGTGACTGCCGACGAAAAATGGATCACATAAGACAATATTAAATGAAAACGGTCGTGGTCGAAGGCCAGTGAATCGCCAGGAAGGTTTTGTTGGGTGTTTGGAGGGATTAGAAGGGAATCATCCCCTATGAGGCCACTATGGCCAGACGCTTAATTCTACCATCTACTGCGAACAACTGGATCGGTTGAAGCAGGCGATCGACCAGAAATGTCCAGAATTGGCTAACAGGAATTTTCCCAAAAATAATCAAACTTTAACTGTTTATATCTTTTAAACGGTTGGGTTTACGAAAAAATCATGGGAGACCTTTTTTTTAGGGACTTCAATTTCCTACAAAATCTAAGGAACAAGATATTTGTTCAAGTAGTTGGAAGCGAGATATAAATTTTTCTATCTGATAATAGGAAAAAATAGAAAACTGTATGTTGCATATGCAGAGCTGTTATACGTGCTATCCGCTGCTGAATTTTAGGAGGCTTATAAGGCCCAAACTGAAATTATTGGAACGAAGTTCCTTACGGCAGGCTTGCAGAAGATAGGGATTTTGCTGCGGGAGCTAACTGAAAAAAAAGTGATAGTAAAAACCGTAAGAAATAACCCGTAAGAAAAAGACTGTAAGATCGCTAGTTATAGCCTACTTTTAGGTCTTGCAAAATAATTAGGCATGAAAATCTGTAACATTATTCTGTATGCAAATTAGTTTTGAGTGAAGTGCGGAACACATAGAGTGCGACAGACTGCTAACTACATCTGCCAAATATTAAAATACAGACGTTCTTATGGACACTGTTATTTTGACAGCTCCACGACTACACGACTGCAGGCCGACAGTTGTCGTTCCCGCTAACTTGAATATTTCCTATATTTGCCAACGGCAGTAGGACGACAGTAGAGTTGACAGTAGAATGGAAGATAGAAGGAGGAGGTAGAGTGGTGATGCCACTAATATGTAGAATGTAAAATTATTCACAGCTCTAACAAACTTGACGTTATTTTACAAATAAAAGCATAAAATAGCTCTATTATAGCTCTATTATATCATTTGTAATAACAATTGATAATTTAAAACAAAAAAATATTTAACAATTTTTATTTAAATATAATTTGAATTATTTTTTTATTTTACGTAATTCATTATTTCTTAAAATACTAAATTTTCTTAATACTTATCTGTACTTAAATAAAAACTAATCAGCGAAATTTGAGAGAAAAATCAGGACAACCTACATAAAATAAAATTAAGCACAATTTTTTTTGCAAATTGTATCGATTCTACATTATCCGAAGGAACTTCGTTCCTGCCTGGTGTCCCACGACAGCACATTTCTTGTTTTTTATACGTTTCTTTCGCTGTGCTCAGAAGAATAATATATTAAAGTGTATACACTGATCTGAGACTAATATGTATATATGAAAAGTGCAACTGACCGAAGCAATTTCTAAATATTTATTGTAATGAAATTCGTATACGAATTACAAAATGAAGGAACACCCAACAATGCGAATATAGGAGTTTATCCATCTGCAGTTATTTGTGTTCAAATTACATACAATTGTGTAACGGTAGAGCAATTCTGCGACAAAGTTCAGAGCAACAACAGTAAAATTGGAATTGAGCATTACAATTTATAGAGATACTAGAAAACTACTAAATACACACATATTCAAATACACAGAAGCGCCAATAATGTAGCACTACTCATACGCCCTGTAGAACGCAGCCAAGGTACTACAATTGATGTTATAATATGTATATGTGTTCTAAAGTTTGAAGATCTGCTCACTGCCTAAATCATTCAACAACTCGTATGTATATATTGAAGTATTGTAAGTATCGAAAACCAACCGCCAGCCAGGCAAACATAAGCGAACCTCAGCTAAATTAAATTTTTAGCGTCTGCTTCAATGAAAAAGGAATATGACAAAGCATAAGCGATGCGTCCCTTGTCTTTATCTTATTACACTGTTCTGCTAAAACTCTGCTTTATCTACTTGTATTTGTAGTAACTTTTACGATTCATTGGTAAGCTACCGAATGTCAGCAAGTCATATGAATTTGGGTTACCATAAATATTTGATGAAGCAAGGCCTTTACCATCTGCTTGATAGCCTTCCATACGCACAAATGCATATTGGCACACTGTCTCATATTTTTTTTTTACAATATGTAGGACACACCTACATCAGTTGCATTGAATGCAATCTATTGAATATTTCATAGAGATTTTACATTTTTTTTACTTCAGTTTTTCGCTTTGTGCCACTCTAACTCTTCTGCTGCAGAGAAAGCGAGAACAGTTTTTGTGTTCAGAAAGCGGTCCGATTAGTACTTAGTCTACAAACAAAAATTAAAATTCTTACAAAATGAT
Source organism: Bactrocera zonata (assembly GCA_037783105.1). NCBI lineage: Eukaryota > Metazoa > Arthropoda > Insecta > Diptera > Tephritidae > Bactrocera > Bactrocera zonata. The sequence goes on along the minus strand of JBAWJQ010003453.1, from coordinate 116,258 downwards.
TAGTTGTTTCTCAACATAATCAGACAGTCGGTCAATGACACTTCTTTTTGAAGATAGAATATCCGAAAGTTTTAGTTAGAGAATGCTAAATAGTTTGATTCGTATTATACTGTGTTGTCTTCAACTGTTTTCATCATTTGCAACGGTCTCTTGATTTTGGCATTCTTCAAATACGACAATTTTCATTATTATTAACAGCTTCAATGGTAATTACGGTAAAACAGTTTAACTGCATGACTCTAATGTAAAGTGTTACCGTATCTCCGCAAACAAAATTCGGCTGTGAAAACTGATGTTAAGCAATACGAAAAGCTCCGTCAGGATCCAGAAGTATCTCTCCGAGCTGTTCGATACCAAACGAGGTTTCAGACAAGGCGACTCCCTATCGTGCGACTTCTTCTATCTACTGCTGGAGAGAATAATTCGGGCTGCAGCTCTGATTCGAGAAAGCACAATCCTGTGTAAGAGTGTAAAACTGCTATCACTGGGCTTCCGACTGAATGTGCGAAGCAGATAGGTGTGGTAGCTAATGAGGGCAAGACCAAATATCTCCTGTCATCAAAAAAAACAGTCATCGCACTCGTGATTAAACTCCCACGTCACAGATAATTTCGTCTATCTTGGAACCAGCATTAACAGCAAAAACAATGTCAGCCTCGAAATCCAACGCAAAATAACTTAGTAGGCAACTGAAAAGTAAAGACCTCTCTCGACCAACAAAAACAAATTTCTATAAGTCACTTATAATTCCCGTCCTGCTATATGGTGCAGAGGCATGGAGGATGGCAACATCTGATGAGTTGCGTTGCAACTTTTCGAGAGAGAAGTTCTGCAAAAGACTTATGGTCCTTTGCTCGTCGGCCACGGCGAATATCGATGGAACGATGAGCTGTATGTTTTTATACGACGAAATTTACATAGTTCAGCGAATTAAAAGACAGCGGCTACGCTGGCTATGTCTTGTTGCCGAATGGACGAAAACTCTTCAGCTCTGAAAGTATTCGATGCAATACCCGCCGAGGGAAGCAGAGAAAGAGAAAGACCTCCACTCCGTTGGAGAGATCAGGTGGAGAAGGGACTGGCTGTACTTGGTATGTCGAATTGGCGCCAAACAACGAAAAGTAAAAACGGTTCGCGCGATGTTGTAAACTTGGCTTTAGACGGGTAAACTGTGTCCACTCCAGTAAAGAAGAAAAAGATGTAAAGAACATCTTCATCGAAATGGTACCAAGGGAGCTCTGTCTCTATATCAAGGAACAACAAAGTTCTTTACCTCTCATGCAGATTTTATATGTATATCATTAAGTGAATTATTCTAAATAAATTATTAATGTCATACTCACGAAAATATCTCCTTGGACAACAGTCTTTCGATTTCTTGGAAAAAACACATCGTTTCATCTCTGAATTAGCTATTTACTGCATAGCAGCAATGAAGCTATATCTTCAGATGTTAACTGGCACCAAAGAGTTCGCGAATTATCTGCGATAAGATTATTCATGTGGGTGTTCCAGGTCTATACGCATCTTAATATTTATTTAATAAAAATATAATATTTCAAACAAAGTCATTTATGAGGATATCTATGCATCATATCATCGTTTTAAATTTATGAGATCCTGCCTTCAATTCTTTAAAATAATCTTCCATATTTCAATAAAACTTCTGCGATGCAAATATCAAGCGCTTCCACATTTTTCCACTCATCATAGTCGGCTACAGTTTCTTCAGTATATTCCACGCTACTGCGGCCCTCATTATTTCAAGAATAACTCGCCATTGTTTCTCATACAACTCAACTTAAAATATATGTGTATGTATATCATATATGAAGTTGACAATTGTTTTTCAACAGTAATACAAACAGTAATACGAGTACAAGTAGTCGAACAAAGGCATTAACAACAATACCGCCAGACATCGAAGGCAAACACTCAGCTTCGTGTGGTTCATTAGAGTTCACGGCAACTGTGTCTGCGAAATACATAGTGCAGTTGCATATGTATGTGTTAGACAGTATTTGGAATGTGCACACATATCTAAATAGCAATGTGTAAAAAGTGATGCGTGTGTGCACGTTCAATACATGTTAATGTTAATTTTTAAAAAAAACATAAAAAAGTCGGAAATTGTAAGATGTTTGTGCTGTGAGAGACTGAATTGGCTTGACTTGAAGGTGAGTAAATTGAAAATTATGTATGCACATGTCGTAGTAGTGAATGCATGTGCTATATGTTTATGTGTGTATTGAGGTAAACTTGCTTACTAAGTTAGGGATTATCTTGCGTTGTTTCCCTTTTGCGCACAGTGGAATAGGATGATGATTCAATTCAGCCGGCACGTGGTGTTGATGTTTCGTTGCGTAACAAATGTACATGTACTTGTAGTGACATATATATATATATATAAGTATAATATACATAAACACATATGTATTACCTTGTACTTGTTTACTTGTTTACATGTGCCATTCGAATCCCATTCTTTAGCACATTAAATATTTGTATACGCATTTACTTGTCAACAAATAGGGGTACAGCATGTGCGATAGGTGAAAATTCACGTAAAGACATACAAAAGCGCATCGAATATTCGGAACTGACTGTTAGATACTTTCATGCATATTTAGGTACACTAATGTTTGTGAAAATTGTTGTAAAGATTTCAAAATCCCAAATGCTGACTAACTTTTTGGTTGAGAAATTTATGCTTTGAAGTTAAATAATCATTTGATTAGAAAGGATTTAAGATTTGTAAGTTTCGAAAGTACATGCTCTGGCTTTTTAAATGTCCTCTGAGCTCAATTTTTTTAATTTTGTATATCTACTCGTATGTGAAACATTTCAGTATTTTCAGATTGAGAAAGAGTGTGAAAACGTTATAAGCCCCTAATAAATTATTAAGAAACACTTCAAATATTTATATTAATTTAATATGCGGTCACACATCGAAAATCAAAACGATTCAGAAAGATATAAACTATATGGGTAATGACCTGGATCACAATGAATTTTACTATCGGCCTTCTGAGGTTCATTATTAGTAGCTGTTGTGTTTCTGTAGCCAAAAGTAAACTTTCATAAGTATTTTTACTAGAAAAAAATGTACTAAAAGCCTAAGGACTTGTAAATCTATTTGTTTGTCTCAAAGCTTCAAACGGCATACTCCAAACAATATACCAACAACAAAAACGTTGTTGATACCTTCTTATAGTTAAAAACTTTGGTATACTACTGTTTTATATCAAATTATTCATCATTGGATAAGAATTTGTATACTGGTCCGAATCTCATTTTTTTTTTTTTTTTTTTTATTATGCACTCTTCAAAAGAGTCGCAATGATTTTTTCCATACAAATATGCACTTAAGAGTTTTATGCAGTTAAAATTACGTATCAAATTTACTGAATTCATTAAGTACACCATGTCGAATGAGCAACACGGAATGTACATACATATATAACACTTGTATGAATCTGCTTTCGATCATATAACTACATTCAAAAGCAAAATGGAATGAGGCTAATTCTCTAAAACAGTGCAGAAAGAAAACGAGTCGTTTTGACTTAAAATGCCTTTGCCAATTGCCGCAGGACAACGACATTTCCTTCTCAATGTCTACTTGCCTCTTAATCGACTTACCATTGCTTCACAAGTATGGTTTAAGTCGAGTGGTCTTTCGTTATTAACTTAGTTGAAATCTTATTAAGTTTTGCAAATCACCAAATATACTACATTATTTAAAGCAGTTGAAGTACGAGCCTACTAGTAGTTGATATTCAACTTAATTCAACACTTTGTATCTTGCGCTCTATTAAATAGTTTGAGTTTTTAATTTATTCAGACTACCATTCGACTTAATGATGGAAGATTGGCAGTGAATCATTTTCCTGTGTAATTAACGTTTACAGAAAGCTGCTCTAAATAAAATTTTCCTTAATCAGACTGTTAGGAGTTTGGAATTTTGTAAGTAAGAAATTTCAACGTCTGGCTGAATTCCCCGAACTCGCGGATACCTGAAATGAATATCTTATAACTAATGCATATAAATACCATCGTTTCTACATTTATATCACCTCTATCGTAGACTTAAATGTAAGAACTCAATTAAGTTTTGCTAGAAACGACAACTTCTATACTGACGATGATGGTGACGTAGCAGACAATTATCTCTATTGCTCAAATTGATGTAGTTTAGAGGAGGTAGGAGTCATACATATAATTCTAAAGCTCATTCATTCATGATTAGAATTTGAATAAAGTAAATTAAATTACATGAAGACTGTATGATTCCCAATCATCAAACAAAAATTTCCATTTCGCTCTGTTTTTGAAAATTAGCAATTACTCGAACTATAACACATCTTATTCCTATATTATTTTGCTTTTATGTACACACATATGTGGAATAATAAAAATAATAATAAAAATTATTTACAATATACTACTGTGCCCAAAAAAGGTGACATTGTATTTATTTTGAAAATTCTTTATTTATTCTTCCAAATCAATTTCATCCCCTTCAAAGTAATCCCCTCCTGATGCAATGCACTTATGCCAACGGATTTTCCAATCTTCGAAACACTGGTTGTAGTCACTTTCCGGGATGGCCTTCAGTTCCGTCTTTGCTGCGGCTTGAATCTCCTCTATCGTATAAAAACGGTGTCCCCGGAGCGGTCTTTTGAGCTTGTTGAACAGCCAGAAGTCGCACGGCGCCAGATCAGGTGAATACGGTGGTTGCGGAACGATATGGGTTGAGTTTTTGGCGAAATGATCACGAATTACGAGGGCAGTATGGGATGGTACATTATCGTGGTGTAAAAACCAATAATTGTCTTTCCACAATTCCGGCCTTTTAATTTCGGATAACGTTCAAATAATGTTCCTTGTAGGCTGCTTGACCGGTTGGAAGGAATTCATAATGCACAACACCACGATAATCGAAGAAAACAGTCAACATGACCTTGAATTTTGACTTTGGCGCGATTTTTTTGGTCTCGGCTCTCTTTTGGCACGATATTCGCTCGATTGATCGGTTATTTCGGGGTCGTAAGCATAGATCCAAGTCTCATCGCCAGTTATAAAGCATTTCATGACAACCAGGTAGTCGGAAAGCATCGTTTCACACACTTCAACGCGACGCCTTTTTTCCAAGTCCAGTCGAGATTTGACGCGCTTGAGGCCCAAAACATCCTTTAAAATAGTATTGGCTGAGCCTTTCGATATGCCAACTTCATCAGTAAGGTTAATCGACGGTTTTTCAACACCAAACCTTTGATTTGTTAAACGTGAGCTTCGTCGGTTGAGGTTTATGGTCGCCCTGGACGCTCTTCGTCTTCGACACGTTCACCCTCACCAAAGGCTTTCTGCACCATCCTCAACGTATTCGCAGCAGAAAATTGATTCCGTAAACAAAATTTAATGCAAATTCTTTCCTCAACAAATTTCGACATCGCAAAAAGCGAAAAACTCACTTTTAGCAGCTCACAAAACGACACGTATCTCAAACACTAATGAATATTTTGACATGAAATTTGACATAAATGTGACTGACAGTACTACCAACCTAAAAAAAAGTCCTTCAAATCCTTCGACGCGCGCAGTTTAAATTCAATTGTCACCTTTTTTGGCACAGTAGTATATATACCATATATTTTATTATTTTTATCTATTTCCAGTAATGAGTATAGCTTTATAATGTAAGCTATACAATTCAAATATACCAAATTTACCAATTCGCTATACTGAATTTTAAATAAACCGTTTTCAACCAGTTTTATAACACTGGCGATATCCTCTGTCGTTAGGTATGCTATTCCACCTATGACCACCTATTAACAACCAAAGTCCTGTTCATGCACTTTTCATCCGCGTAATTTCCACATTCATTGCAGTCGTTAAAAATGTAACGCTTTCGTTGTAATTTTGACCACAATCTAACCGTAAATTTTATGATTTCAATTTGTTCAATTTATTAACGAGTGGTAACGAATTAAATTCGAAATATTTCTGCATTAATTGATAATTGGTAACAACGCTGCATTCACATTATGTAAAAGTACAAATACTGACATTACTGTAAAATTATATGCAAATTGTAAAATGAAAACATGTTTGTAAAATTTCGAAACTCTTTTCATATTAAATTACGAAATTTGCACAAAATATTGACTTAATTAGATTCATAAAAAATGCTCAAAAAGGAAATAATTCAAATTAATAGCAAAAGCCTCTGAAAATTTTGCTGAATGTATAATTCAAACAACGCAGCTGAACACTATTCGACTTAGTCAGAAAGCAAATTCGGTGCGTTTTAATGCCGTAATACCCTTCACAGATGAATATTTTAAAGCAGAATTTTTATAGCATATTTATATTTTGATTTCGATCGGTCAATTTGTATGACAGCTATAAACTATAGTGGTCCGATATCGGCGGTTCTGATAAATAAGCAGCTTCTTGTGGCGAAAAGGACGGGTGCATGCTTTCAATTCGATATCCCGAAAACTGAGGGACTAGTTCGAGTATATAAAGACATACTGACAGATGGGCAGGCATACGGACATGGTTAAATCGACTCAGCTCATAATGGTGATCATTTCTATACATAAATATTATGTGTATAGCATCTAAGAGGCTTTTTGCGTGTTAAAAACTTCGTGGCAAATATAATATATTCTGTTCAGGATATAAAAAATATGTTTTATTATTTAACGGGGCGGTCATAGATGAACATACTTGTAAACCGGTTAATACAATGTTATAACTTTTCAATAACATTTACGCCCCCATTTTACCTATCGGACCTTATACGGACGTACATTGAATCAGCTAATATTGCCGATAATTTTTTGCAGCAAGAATTCTCTTGAGATTTGAGAGCAGGGAAAAGTCGTAAATTAATTAATTTGGGTCAACTCCAATTCTATTCAGTGCTTAGTTGTGTCACTTTCACGTTTTCGATTGATGACCCTTAGTCCCACTATATATACTTGTACCAACGTCCAATCCTCGAAACTCAATTTCCGGAGTAGCCATAAATTCGTGTAGCGATTCACGTTCAATGTCTTTAATTGACTTAAAATGGCTGTTGTTGTTTTACTGAATATCCAGAAGTCAGACAAAGCTAAATCAGGTGAATATGGCGAATATTGGTTGCAATTTTGGCGTAAAACTCAGAAAGAGTCAATCCAGCATACGACGGTGCATTATTTTGGTGCAAAAACAAAACGTTGTTGGTCCATAATTCCGGCGAAAGCTTTGCGTAAACGACACCAAACACTCAAATAGTATTCTTTGTTGACAGTTTGACCGTTCGGAAGGATTTCGGAACGCATTACACCTCGATAATCGAAGAAAACTCTCAACAAAACCATGAAATTTGGCCTGCTTTGACGTAATCTATTAATTTAAATTAAAAAGTCTTACTATTTTTTGCCCATGCAGAAGATTACGTGCGATCACAATTCCCGAACATTTTTAAATATCACATACTCCCTCCGTTAGCCAGTATATAAAAATTGATTTCGCCACACTCATGAATCAACCTAACTTTACTGCTTGCGTGGTTGCAAAAGCCACATTGAAAGCGCGAACTGGTTATGACCCATGACAATGGAGCTGCAACTAAACATTTAATGCCTCGAAGCAACTTCAGTTACAAAGCGGATTTACTCTTATTGTTATAGCCCAGAAAACACGCGCGTTAAAATGATATATTGCTCAAGTAGCAAGCGACGTCATCGACGACTTGAGTGCCTCTAGCAGTGGCGGTCATATGGCAGCTTGAAGGCAATGGCGGCACAACAATGGCTGTCGCAGCATCTCCGCCGGCAAAACTGCCACGCTAAAATGCTGAATAGCGTTATTGGTGTGGACACGACGCTTTTATTTGTTTACCACAATAAGGTATCAAAAACAGCAGAGAATTTGCTTGAGGCTGTAAAGCTGTTCACCTATAGCAGATATAACAAGCAACAGTAACAACAACGCACGGAAGTGTGAACAATAGCAGGAACAACCATTGGCAGTTAGAAATTATTCTTTGATAAGGCAATCGAAGTTTGCATAACAAACTCGGGTTTGTTTGCATATGAGCACTTTATGTACATTTAATAATAAAATTTTTTAGCGAAAATTTTATAACAATAGTTGACTCTATAAAGCATCAGCGATAAAAATAAATCCGTATCAAAATTTGCCCTTCATAATATCGAGCTTTTAAAAATAATTTATCTATTTAGCGGAATATTACTATTGCAATTGTCGGAAATAAAGGATTCAAGAAGACAATAATCCCTATTTTGGGAAAGTGTAAGCATGCACATGGGTTGAGCTCTTCCTAAGTAATAAGCACTTTTAAATAACTTCGTTTAATTTCAAAACTCAGAAGTACTAAAGCAAGGACATACGCCACAGTAAGTGTACCTTAATAAGTATCTATGTGCTCTCTTGTATGCCCTCTTGAGCCATTAAGATAACTTTGGAAGCATACTTGTATTATAATTATTTACGATTTGTAAAATTTCTGTGCTAAAATATTGTCATTCATATTAAACAAGCGATGAGAAGTCGAGTCAAAAGTATTAATATGAGGTCGCTTATATCAAATTAATCAGCCTAATTCGAAGTGATCTCAAGAGCTCGGTCCGCTCATATCAACATACAAATGATAACTTCCATAACATGGGTTGTTATACATTGAAATGGACATACTCCTATCATCTCAAAGGGTTTTCGAAGGCTCCCGTTAGTAGGTTAGCTTCCTATACAATAAGGAAAGAAACGGAAAACTATGTATGGATGATATTATAACTTTCCGTTTATAACTTGAATACATCATTCACTTTTCGTACCTACCTGAGAATGGCTAAAATGTTTCCGAATAAAGGATATTGGATTTACATTACTACGTGTTTCAAAAAAAGATTTATCAGTTTATCGTACACCTCTTACCGATTGCAATATTTCTATATTTATTAAAGTTATATAAAAATATTAAAATCACGGCTTATTCATAAGAATATGATCTGGCCGGAACCAAGTGTTATATGGAAAAGACTTTGAGTCCCATAAAAACTCAAGAACTATGATTATATATGTTCTATAAGATAATATTGTCAAGTATGTTTTAGTCAATTTAGGCCGGAGTTGTTAATTTAGTCGTTAAACCATAATGAAAGAGACCGGTCTTTGCCTTTTGTACTATAATAGGGTTCTATAATTAAGAATAAAGATTGTTCGAACTACACTACTCTCCATCTGTGACAAGGCACTAGTTCACAAGCTTTATAAATAAAGCAGAAACCACCCACTTCAACATGTTCAGGCTTCTAAGCCATTTATAGAAAATTTATTCGAAAGTGTACATATGTTTCTTAGAAATAAGCATTGGCAGTTCTTATGTGTGTGTGACTGGCTTTAGCAATAGCCCTAAATTCAATTTACTTGACATTCAAAATAAAATATAACGGAAGCAATTAATTTTCATGGTATTGGGAAGTGCGCCTTTAAGGAAATGAATGACAGATGAATTGATAAAAAGGAAGAGATTAACAAATAACCGCTCACAATCGGCATTTATCAATTGATTGGATGGTATATTTAGAATTCAAGGTTAGCTGTATGCAAACGAAATTCTATTATTAGAAATTGGCAGATTGGATTGTGAGAAACCTTTGACGGCAAATGGATTCGGAAATTGTATATTTATTCTACAAGCGGGTAATTTTTGTTGGACAATATTTGCATATATATAAAATTGCTTTGACGTATTTTTATACTCTTGCTAAATGTTGCTACCGAGTATTACAGTTTTGTTCACCTAACGGTGGTATGTATCACCTAAAACTAATTAATATATATACAATTTATATATATATATAAATGATCAGCATGACGAGAAAATTTTAAATCCTTATTGCGAGTTTGTCTGTACATCTGTCCCTGCAAGCTGTAATTTAAGTAAAAATTCAGATATCTTGATGAACCTTGATATACGCGTCTCTCGTTAATCGGACTACTTGATTCTTTCTGTGCTTAGAATGAATATAATTGGGTGAAAACTTACCCTAAAACCCATATAACTAATAGGCCTTATGTACCTAGAGATACTTCCTTAGCGTTAATTCTTGCAAAATGCAAGAGTATAAAATATTCGGTTAATTTGGTTTTCCTTACTTTTTTATTATTTAAATATACAAGGGTTTTCCAATAATTATCAACCGAATAGTTGATACACCAGTACGTGAGTTGTTTCTGAAACACAAGCCCGGGTCGTGGCTGTACCAAATTTTCTATGTAAAACTTTCTTTATTCCGAGACTCAAATTGAATTCGTGTAATAGAAATAACGGTCCATTATAAACAATCAATCCTTCCAACAAGAGAAACCACTCATTCACAGTTCCGCATATCCAATCACGTTTTATTTTAATTTGTCAAATCGAAAAGCAATCATTGCCCCAAGTGTCTGCTGCATATTGAAATAGCGCAGCGAACACTTCCACATAATTGGAAAGCTTTTACTGTCTAACTTTCATAATCGAATTCTATTTCATTCATAGTTTACAAAAGAAAGTAATAAAAAACGTAGGAATTATCTCACTTGTGGCTGTGCAATTGATTGCCCTTCTTAACAGAGGTTGCCTATGATTCAGCTCTTTTAAATTCTTGAAAGCTTTTTCTCAATTTGTTTGTTTAACTGTTAGATTGCTGTCCGATCAGCTGTTGCTGCGGCTGATTTACTAATTGCTTTATAACCTTTGTCATCGCGGATTGTTTTGTTATCGTACTAGAATTAGATTTTGCAATGGTTTTGAAGTTTCGTTATTTGTTGCTGCTGCCGTCTTTAGTTTAGGTTATACCTTTGCATATATGCATTTTAAATAATATTTTATTTTCTTTAAGGAAGTAGCTTAAGTGTATTGTTTAATTTAAAAATCGAAGAGGTTCAAAAGCTTAAAATTTATGTACAAGTTAGGAGTTATCCCAGAAGAATCTAGCTTATTATTATTGATTGCTAGCTCATATTTGCTATCCTAATAGAGGTACTTTTATAGGCGGCAGCACCGCACTGTAGGCGTATGTAGCACTTTTAAAATCAGTTTGGTGCGGTGGCACTCTGTCTGGGCCCCTGCATCCAGAAAGTTGTACAAATTCGCAAAGTGATAGGCGGTTCAGGCTTCCGCACATTCTTCCACTAGTACCGAAGTCTGCGATGCCTTGTAAAAATCACTTTGGATGTGTAAAAAAGCACATAACTACTATTTTTCAATGAATTTTAGATTTCAGCTAAAGGGGTACGATTGGCAACGCTTTCGATGCTATATTGTTGTTTATGATCATCCCCATTTCTCGTATCATAATGAAAGCGAGATTAATAAGGCTATACTATATGAATACGGTAGATATGTAGCATATTTATAGTACTTGAAAGCTCTTTAACCTCTCTTTAAATAAAGCGGGGAGTAATTTAAAATTCTACAATATCTTATATTTTAACAGAGCTAATTTAATTACAATTAAACAGAAATACCTAACGAAAGAAAGCTTATTAAATATTTACGTTGTAATTATAGAAACTTTAGAACTAGAAGCTTAATTAAAACTTGATAATCAGAGAGATCCTTGTCCACCTTCCAATGAATACACCGTTAAAGTCAGACAGTAAACTAATCACTCTTCTCTCTGTCTCATTTTCTTTTAAAATCAATCACTAAACTCTACACAGTTATGTGAGGACGACGCAATTTGAGCTGACTAGCTCATACCTGGCCTTTCGCTGTTACGATGAGCCATCAGTCAAAGCGAACTTCACAATAAGCCTCACGCATAACAACAAATAGTTGAACCGAGCATTGACGCAAATGCTGCACTCGGTGACAAGTAAGCTCGCTGTAGGATCAGTTTAGTAATATCAGACTTTCTGACATACCTACGCACATACGAGTACACTTCTGCGTACCCACGAGTTAGGTGAAGGTCAAATAATAAGCCGCAAATTTACACGCATTCAACAACTGCTTATCAATTTAGCCCATCCGTCAAGTTATTCATTCACATACACTTTCACATATAGAGATGTATTAATTGCTTATTTACATTCCACACCAAGCATTTGTCATCTCCAAGGTCGTGTATATTTCGGATGAATATGGCTGCGTTTAACAGTGCATTGTCACTTCACCACGCGTTGTTGATATGAAAAAGTAAAAAAAAAAACGAAGTTTCATGTAATTAAAAACTATGTTATACTATCAGATAGAAAAGTTTTTATTTTGCTTCCAAATACTTGAGAAAATATTTCGTTTTAAGGGTTTTGTTGGAAATTGAATGCCGTTCAAAAAAGCTCCTAACGATTTTTTCTTAAACCTAACCGTTTGAAAGATATCAAGAATTAAATTTTGATTATTTTAAAGCAAAAAATATTGTACTTACGAATTATATAACTCAATGAAAAAAATATATATATTTTAAATCGGAAAACTCCTAAGTCTGTAGGAATGGCTACAAATTTTTATTTTTTTGTTTTTAAAATATATATTTTTTTTATTTTTTCGTTGATTTTTGCCAATGAATTTCCGTAAACGCTTAACTCATTAGAAAAATTATTTAGACCATTTTTATAGAGCGGAAAATTCTTTATAAGGTTGGGACCATTGCAATTTGAAGTGATGCTTTATTATTCAAAGACATATCGTCAACTCTGCCACATTTATTGTTGCGCGACGGAAGCTGCAAAATAGTAGAAAATATCATTAAGTCATGCAACGATTCAATAAAGAGCAAAAATAAACAAGCAGTTTCCAAGCGGAAACGAAAGATAAACATTAAAATTTTGCAAAAACAACAAACGACACAGAGAGCGAATAATGTAATAAAACAGGCAAGATAATCCCCAGAACAGCTCAACTAAAGTAATTTTTAGCTGTAATTAAATAAAACCCACACAAATTGGCAATCAATTTTACCTCTTCCGATGGCAATAACGCCAGCGACTGCGCCGTTACTAACCGCAACTTCAGGGCCCGACACCACAGCGCTCGTCATTGCCTTGTTGACATCGCTCACGCCCGCAGCTTGCTGGCTTGGCGACTCCACCGCTTGTGGCATTGCTACCATTGCCCTCGGCTAACTTGTTGCACGCTGCACGTTGCACGAACGTCATTTTATAGGCACATGCAGTTTGATATTGCCATTATTGCTGTGTTTGTGGTATGTACACGCCCATTGTTGCAATTTAATAACAACATTCATTAAACACAAGTTGTAGGCAATAAAGCACTGCAGCGATGGAGAGAAAATATTAATTGCATTTAGGGACAGTAATTTGGATTGACGTAAATTTGCGACGTTGAAGCAACTTCCAGCTACAAACACAGTCCACATACATACAAGGGGTGTTCCAAAGTAAACAGGACTTTTTGAATTTAGCGCTCTCTGGTGATGCCATTTATATGTCGACTGGTGCGTTAGAATTTGATATCTGTTTCGATTGTTCCGTAAGAATTTCATGACATTTTATGGATTGGAAGTGAAGTTATTGCGTTTTAAGTGTCAGTATGTTTGTGTTATCGGTTTTTGGTGCGAAAATGAGCTTCGAATAAAGAGACAACATTAAATTTTGTTTTAGAATTGGTAAAACTTTCACCGAAACGTTTCAATTGATGAAACAAGTTTATGGCGGTGATGGCGGTGGTCGTGAGGACATACTATAAATGACGATCCACATGTGAGCCAATCAACATCCGTGATCACCGGAAATTCCATCGAAACTGTGCGTGATTTCAACAAAAATCAGCCGAAATCATCATTGAAATTCATGGAAATGGAATTAAACATCTCCAAAACATCGATTTATCACATTTTGACCGAACATTTGGGCTTAAGAAAGGTGTGTGCACGGTTTGTTCCGCACAAATTGACTGACGACCAAAAGTTTCTCAGAATCCAATAATCGAAGGACGATTATTTGACCAGAAATCACATTTTAACCATTAACCACTCCCCGTATTCACCTGATATGGCACCGAGCGATTTCTTACTTTTCAGAGAAATGCATTTGCCCATGAAAGGAAAGCCTTATGCAGACGTAGAGGCCATTCAAAAGCTTTCACCGTCATACTGGCGTACTTGAAGAACATCTTTGCTGATAATAGTATATCAAAAATTGGTTGAAGCCAATCAATAGTTTCCTTAAATATCTAATGTAAAAATTTCCAAATTGTGTTCAATATGCGAGTTATATTCGTAAAGTTCAGTAAGCATGTTTCTATATTTTCAGTGTACATTTGTACCTAACATTAATAAAATAGATAAAATCGGGTAAAATCTTGCTTTATTCCAATAAAAATAAAATTGGGATTTTAAAACAGCCGGTTGACCTTCACTTCTTATATATTGAGGATAGTATGTGAGGTATCTTTTTAAATACATAGATAATTTTTTTCTGTTAATAATATGTGGTAATGCCAAAAATAGACAACATCTATCTCACATATGGCTATTAAAAGACAACTAGGTGGTTTTGATGTCGGATAAACATGTAAAATATCTGAGAAAAATTAACTGAACGTATAATATTGACGTATTAATATTAGTCGTACTATAGTATAATGCCAACAATATTTCAAATTGGTATAAAAATTACCGCAACTCACATGTTACCTCAGTGAAGAAAATATGGTATATGTGTTATATGTAGTTTAATTTTTATATTGATAAGAGGAATGCAAGAAAAATAAGTCAAAATGCCAAAAATAGCTTCTAGAGTATCCAGACACAGGAATACAATTGCAAGTTTCCTGAAAAAACTGGACTCCTACGTTCACCCGATGAGTAGTAGCAGGCTAAGCGACTTTGATGACAGAATTAAATGCCAAATTAAAAGCTCAGCTGTTAATTAGCAAATGTTATGTAATGACTAATGACATAAAACGCCATTTAAAACTAAATATCTCTAAAAGAAATGTTTATGAAATTTTATTTAAAAAAACTTAAATATATTGTATTCCTGAGAAAAGAAAGTAACACAAACCTTATTCTTATATGCCAAAATGTATATGAATAAAAGACTGAAGTTCCCTGTCTTCGTAATAAAATATTTTGAATTTTATTGCTTGGCATTTATTAATTAATTTAAAAATGAATTAATAAATTTAAATTCAGGATCTCGTAGGCGGTTCTATATACATATACCACCGAACAAAAACAAAACATATTAGGAGCGTCATCTAATAGTAACCAATAATAAGCGCCGTATTGAAAATCGAATCTTCCAGAATCTCCAACAAATGGCACATTGAAATTTTTTTCCAACTGATGGAGAGGAAAAATGCAACGTCGGCACCATATATATGTACATTTTGTACACTGAATATAGCTGTCGCTTGCTATGAATAATTTCTTGGCACATTGCCGCCCACGTGAAGGTGACATGAGTGAAATCTTCCAATAGACAAAATTTTAGGCTGCTCTTATTGTAGACCGTAATCATTCTCAGTATTACTATTCCCCACTATATAAGCCAATGAAGCGATATCAAAATTACACAGCCTGTGGCAGGCACTTACATACGGTCTAGGACGCGATTGAAATTGGATTTGCAAATATTTACACGCTCCGTCTTCTATCGCCTGCGTTATTTTGAAGGGTGGTTATGGGAGTTCAATTAGGCTAGGGTAAATTGAGGAATTGCCTAAGCACACCACTGTGTTATCAAATCGGGCTTGATGGAGTATTATTTTCTTGCTGCCGTCGCCAATCTCCAGCGTGGACAGTTCAATGTCTGTGTACTCACTATGTCTGGGCGTCGTTATTTTGTCATTAACTATATGCATCATTGATTCCTTGGTGCCGGTGGGATCGTTATATGTCAGTAACTTTTCGATGTTTATCAAAAGCTGCACTTAAACTGAGGTTGTAATAGTATTATCAGTGCAACTGCAAAGTGCTGGTCAACAAGAACATATACTATACTTTAGCGTTATGACTTAGAAATCTGCAACGCAAAAGAAACTTCGGTGAATTTAAATACTCATATTCTCATGGTTTGCTGTTTTGTTTACAATTACGTCTGATTTGTGTGTTAGTTGATGGTGTGAGCGTTATCAAAAATTTTGTTGACAAATTGGTTCTATGTTGCATAATAATTGAATTTGGCTTGCAGGTATAGCGAAACAGGCAAGCGACAGCAGCGTGTTTAGCGAAACTTATTTACTTAAATATTCTGTCACAAACCAAATTATACCACTTAACCTTAGCACATATCATTCACCAGCATTCCGATATAGAATATGTGTCCAGTTTTCGTGTCGCATGTCTCTTAACTGTCGAAATACATACATTTAGCATTTCAGAAGTCCATAAACATTTTCGTTATGAAATAATCAATTCGATTTTTTTGTTTAGTGTGAGTCTTAGATATCATCATCATTTAAACCCTAAAAGGGCGGGCTTACATATATCGACTTTCTGAAAAGTAGCCTTAGTAAACCCCATCCAAGCTTTTATAGTTCAGCGTTTCAGAGAAAAAATAAGATCGAATCTCAGAATAAAATATTTTTAATTTAGTGTTGAACTGTTATTTCAATATGTCTTTTGCAACTTCTAAATTTTAGAACCAATATTCCTACCATTTTCTCCACTAAAATTCTTTTTCATTAAACTCAATCTCCCAGGTGTTTTGTCTGCCTCAGATTTCAAGTCCTATAGCTATGGTATGTACAGGTATGGTATATGAGAATAATATTTTTGTCGATTTTGTGGAGAGGTTTCAGACATTCATTGGACCACGCAGAAAAGTATGTAAAGTCCTATTAAATATTTTAAAGTTTGTAAAAAAGATCGCTAAGATCTAGAAAGGACCTGTGATCATATTGACAACTACTTTTTTGCAAAATGTAGTCATAGCCTCTACTACTTTTAATCTACTTAGTATCTATTTCGTATGTTTTGATTTTAAACAATTGATTTATGGCAACAAAAATAATTATGTATCATGTATTATTCGATTGTTTTTTTAATCAGTTAAAAAGATGGTTTGATATGTTCGATTCGCTACTTTCTTGCTTGGCGCACAGACAATGACTTCATATAAACTTTAAATAAAATAAAATATATATCCACATGTTCCAGTCAACAAGACTCTACTGCCTAAAAATTTTGTGATACGTATCCCGACACGCATATATTTCTTTAAAAAAATACCTTTTCAAAAAATTATGTGTCAAATAACACGTATTTATAATTAGACAAATAGTTAGTCGAACGTGGATAGCTGAGGTTTAACCTAGTTGACGCCAACCCCGCAAGCAGCACTATTAAAAACAACTGCTCCTCATTGCATTACGGATAAAAGTTGCAAGCTGATTTGTAGCTTATCGCAAGTGTGATAATGAAGTTACACCTCGATTCTGCCACCACTCATCGATCGTGTTAGTGAAATTACAGTGCACATCAAATGCCAACACGAAGGTAATAGGATAGACGTAACGTAAGTATGTGCTGTTGTGCAAAAGCACTCGAAACATTGCATTTTATTATTGGCTAAGTTGAAGGATGACGTTGCCGTTTGATGGCCGCCGGCTGATGGGCAAATCTGTTGCATACTTACGCCTCACTCCAGTATGCATCTAATGCAATTTGAAAGGAAATTGCAATGCTTAGTGATGCAAGGCCAATAAATTTTTGTGGAAGTGAGCAAAAATTTCTTTTACCATACATCCGTAAATACATAAACAAGTTTGAGCATAAATACATTCCTTGAAATTCAATTTTGTTTGAAAAAATCTAATTTGCTTTCTCTGAAAAATACTTCATTACTATTCTCTTTGCGGTTACCAAACTAACTGTTGATCTCATTAACCTTCACCTTGCTTTCAAGCTCATAGTGAAAAGCAGTTTAAATGAGAAAAAAATCAATTGTATTTTAAACACTTCACTTCCGTACTGACGAGAGTGGAATAATCGATTTGTGGAAAGTTTATGTGACAATCATAATCCGAGAATTCAATGTATAAGTATAGTTATCTGTTATTAATATTGTTTTTGGGATGTGCAATGGATATTTCCATCTTCAATTTATGTCAGAAGATCTATGGTCATCTTGGATTAGTCACCTCTTTTGGACAAAAACAAAAAACGATTTTAAATATTATTTACTCAGTTTTTTATCGTGAAAGACATGTAACAGCAAAAATAAATGTTTCATAATAATTGGTGTTAATGCAACTGCGGCACTGTTCTCTGCAAAATAAAGAAAATGGGACCAAAGTTTATTTCAAGTGAGAGATGCTTTCATACAGAGATATATCAGCATATCATAAAGTGCTATTATTTCAAGACTGTGTAGATTGTAAATCATGTTTCTGGCGCTAATTCGTTCCGAGTTTGAAGATTATAGATACAAAACTATTTTGGCAGTACTCTGGAAAGTGGATTTAAGCAGTATTTTTGTTCTAATGGTTAAAAATAGCCTAAATATATATAAAAAAATCTCCTCAATCCCCTATGCAACTGGAATTACCTGAAATATTCCATAAAGTTTATAAGATTATGTGAAAAACTCAAATAAACTGATAAAGAATTTTCACATAGAAGAAATCATGAGGTCGTTATGATTCTGTGAAAATGAAATACTAATTTTGAATGGGAAAGAAAAACACATTTACTCAGAATATTGACCAATCCTCGTTATACATTTTGATCACCTTTCACACACCTACCACGTTATATCAAGATATTTCAGTATTTAAAAAACTTACTTAAACTCTAGATGCTTTTTGTAATCTCCGAAAGTAAAAATTGTATCACCTTTATGTCGAATGAAATACCATCTCTTGTCATAAAGCTGTAGACACTGTATTTATTTTGAAAATTCTTTATTTATTCTTCCAAATCAATTTCATCCCCTTCAAAGTAATCCCCTCCCGATGCAATGCACTTATGCCAACGGATTTTCCAATCTTCGAAAAACTGATTGTCACTTTCCGGGATGGCCTTCAGTTCCGTCTTCGCTGCGGCTTGAATCTCCTCTATCGTATAAAAACAGTATCCCCGGAGCGGTCTTTTGACCTTGGTGAACAGCCGGAAGTCGAACGGTGCCAGATCAGGTAAATACGCTGGTTGCGGAACGATATGGGTTGTGTTTCTGAGGAAATGATCACGAATTAAGAGGGCAGTATAGGATGGTGCATCGTGGTGTAAAAACCAAGAATTGTCTTTCCACAATTCCGGCCTTTTTAGGCAGATAGCGTTACGCAAACGACGCATAACGTTCAGTTTATTTAAAATTCGAAGTGAAATGTAATTAAACCGTTTTTTTTTTTGTTTGCTGGTTTATTTGTCAGTTACCAATACCCATATTTAATTATATAGTACAACAGCAATATTTGCATCAACCTTCAGTGCGTTTTCATACAAATAGAAAAAATGATTTAAAACCAGACCCATTTTTCATGATTAAACCGTAAATCATGAAAGAATATTTGAAATTATGCAAATAAGGCCGAACTTTTGACAATTTACAAATAAAGTAAAATCAGATTTTCACACCTTTTCACCGTAGTGACGAAGGAATAATGCGAAAAAAATCCTTTCGTTAAACAATATTGACATTTCTGCAATTTCTATGCTAATTAAAATGTAAAACAAAATATATTCACGAGTCAACTCATCTACATGACAAACATGACAAGGTTACGGATGGTTGTGTATCGGCATATTTACATTTGTATGTCGTAGCATGGAAATGCTAACGAGTAAAAAATAAGTTTAAAAAAATGGTTATGTATGAAGGGTCGTGCATTCATATGCCTAAGCATTGACTTGAATATTAAAGAGTAAAAAGTGCAAATATATTAAAAACTTAATCAAAATATGTCACGAGTGCAATGTGTTGAAAGTAACAAAAAGAACTGATTTAAATCTCCAAAAAATAATTGTCAACACCAGGATTGCGATGAAAGCGTTAAACCTTGCGTAATGTCAGTGTGGATGATTTTTGTTAAATTGGGAAAGGCCAAATTGTTTGTTGTTTACATTTATTTTTGTTGTTGTCAAGCGCTCGCCGCTTCAATAGACACAATCCTCATCCTTTGCACGGAATTAAATCTCCGCTTTGTATGACACAGAATACTTCTGATTGCTTCCAAATAAAAAGTTTCCATGAAAAAGAGTTATTTGTGCTTCGTTTTTGTTGTTGTTTGGGTTTTTATCTTTCCACTTGGGTCCTTTGCTGCTAACCAAGTTATTGATCCTTTTTACACTTGCATATTATATTTATTTATAAGGGAACGTCAATGTGTTTGTGACCAATAAAAGTCAGTGGCAACAGACAATCTTTCTTTGGTCTAGAGTATAAAAACAGGTGGCCTTTGGTATACACCTGTGATACATATACGGTATATAAAAGTATTCAGTGATGTCAAAATGCTTCCCCGTATTTTAGCCTGTAGAAATAGATTTTTATTATTATATGTATTAAGCCCTGAGGTAATTCGATCAATTACGACAAGAGTAGGCATGACAATCATTCTGCACATTCTTGATATTATATTCCACATCAGCAGTGTAAAAATGGTCTACATAAATCCACAATTGTGATGTTAGAATGTGAATATATGAAGCGATGTTGATGTCGATATGTCCTTACCAAATGTCCAGACACAATCATTGCGAATCACATGACCCATGTTGAGGCTTCCTAGTTTTTCTAAGAAAAAATTAGGAAACTTCATTTTAATGCAGAATATTTATTATTTTTCGAAAGAACATTATTTGGCATTTATTTTTGAAGATTATCTCTTTGAAATGTTGGCCGCGGCTACATCTCAGATGGGTTCATCCGTTGAATTCAATTTTCGAAGACTTGTTCGACCCCTTCAACTGGTAACTGGCGAATTGGTATTGTTCGCATAGACTTTTGACTTTACATATCCACACAGGTAAAAGTCTAACGTTGTGATATCACACGATCTTGGTGGACTATCGACCGGCCCAAAACGTGAAATTATCAGATGATATCCAGATGTTATCTCAATAAATCCATTGATTGACCAACGTCAGATATTTTTGGGAACTTTTCAAACGCGAAGCGGTGCCGCTTGGAAAGGTCGAGCGACTTCAGTTCTTGCACAAACTATGTTTTGTACGCTTTAAATTTTAAACCTCGACGTAAAATGTGTCAAGTCGCACCATACGCTGTACGATTGGTTGCGAACAGTGCCGAATCGACTCTCTACAGTCTTCGTGGACACTAGCAGCTACGGCTGCTTAACTTTCTTCACTGTTTGCTGAACGTGGTATATTCAGTCATTTTGTCGAGTATTATTTTTGTGAGAACTGTACAACCTTCACATAACAAAAATTTTGAGTTCTTCTGCTGCATATTTACTGCAAAATCGGTAATATTGGAAATATTTTATCACATTTTTTTCTGTTTTAAACGGCCTATCTATTTGTCTCGCAAGCGTTGTGGCTTTTACTTTTACATCGTCCTTTGAACAGCTGTTTTTCCGACTTTGGGAACAAATTATATACGAGCACCAAAGACATGGAATGAAACCAGAGTTCACGATGATAGAACGACTAATATGAGACAAGTTTTTTATAATCCCATCTCACTGAAGTAACGATTTATGTCACTAAAATTTGAGTTTCCACCAGGTATACGCTTCAAAAGTCTTGAACAACCTTAAGAATGATGTTTGAGTGATAGTTTCACTGAAAGTACAACAATTTAAGAGAAAACTTTCTTCATTGTAGAAATCTCGCTAGACAATTTCCGAATGAACTAGTTGTTATATACAACTTTCAATGACCTACATATATAGGCACAAAAATAAAAGCAAAATTATGCCACAGTATTCAGAAAATCTAATCGGTGTAACAAAGAAGCCGTTGGCTTGAGCCTTAAGGCAACAAAGAGTGATAGATTTGGGTGGCAGGGAAAAGGTTTACATTTTAAATAAAATTCAATGAAAGGCAATTGAGCAGCATCTGTATTTTTAGCAGCAAGTGATTAGCCCTTTAATTTTGTATGCTATTATTTTAGTTGGAAAATCAGAAAAAGGTCGTGAGGGTCATTAAAAATATTGCGAAGTTAAAAATAAAGTAACATTTCTATTCAACAAAAATATAATTACTAAATGAAAATAGAACAAAATTCAAAAGAAAATCAAGTAAAATTTATGCACCTGTGTAAAGTATTTTAATAGAGTGAAAAAAGCTCTGGAGGTCTCAAAAAATGCTATAATTGCTTTAAATAAAAAAAAGCTGGAAAAGGTTCAATTTTTTTTGACACCTGCCACTACAAAAGGAATACTTCAACTTTATTAAAAAATAAAATTTTTTCGGAAAAGCCGCCAATACAAACATACCCTCAGCAGTCGCTAAATATCCCTTTTCACACCTGCGCAGTTCAAAACAAAATTACAAAAAGCGCTTTAAGCTTTTGTCATCGAATTTATAGATTGACTCTTTCTTCTCCAGTGTTTGTTTATTTTGGCTTACACCTGCTATGTCTGTCATGCATGGTCACTTCTTTTTTTTTTACCTCAAATTGTCAATTTTGACAATTTAGTAAATGTGACAGCTTAGTATGACAGATGGGATGAGAGATTGGCAGAAGACAGAACGAGTTGTAATTGTGTCATTTTAATGAAGTTGAAAGAGGTGAGTATGGTCTCTATATTTACATATACCTATAGCAGTTAACATTATATAAAATATGTTAGGTTGACTGCCGAGGTGAAAATGTGTGTATTGGTTTGAGTCGACATTTATTCAAAAGTTTTTAGATTTCTCACAAAAGGTTAGTGGTGTCTGGCATAATTGGCGCAAGTGTTTGCTTGCGGATATTTTGGGCGTGTTTAATTTGAGCAAAGTAAACTGAAGGTTTACCCAAAGTAGTATACGTAATTATATCTTAACTTTATTGAATAAACTTGGAAAACAATTAATATTGTTAATTCAGGCTATTGTTCGTTTGGTGCTTACCCTTAGTGAGAGAAAATCTTATTCAATCATCGAGCACTTGATGAGGACTACGAAGTTGAGCGTTTTGTTGAAAGTTATCGTGTTTCTAATTAAGGGCATACGGTAATGAATGGAAAGGTTTCTGAAGATTCTAATATTTCAATAACAGTTAACTGATTAATTTTAGGGAGGCAATTTTGCCGGCTATGTTAATAATCACGCTGACAGCATTCTTAATTGAAAATTGAAAGACTAAATTCTGGTGCTTCGTTAATGTCGCCTTGTACTTTTGCTAATAATATTTACCAATGAATTAGTTACTTCACTGTTTATAGTTTTGTGTGCACTCAAATATACCATGTGAGAGTAAATTCACATTAAGAACATTAACTTAAATATTCTGGATCAGTTGGAACTTTTAGTGTTCGAGCGAAAGTAGTGACGATAACAAGCCCCAAACGGACCTGTTAAAGCATCCAGTAGATTTAATGGGAACTAAGGGAAGTTCTTTCCCAAATATAATAAATAACAACATTTATACTTAACTTTTGAAAATGACTGCACATACATAGATATACTTGGTCCATATTGGTTCTAACACATTTACTAGATGTTTATTTATGATTTGGATAGCATTTGAAAAGAAGAATACTGATTAAAATTGTGTGAGAATATTGAAATAATAAGGTTTGGCTGTTAACATGGATGAGAATTGCTGTATAATGTCTCTAGTTCACATGTAGCGATTATAATGATTTCTATTTGATTTGGTTTTTTTTTTGTTTTCTGAGCACATCGGTTTTTCTTCTTTGACAACTTTTTGTTTTTGAGATAATAAGTAGTCCTGCAAATAAAAATAACACAACTCTGTAAAGCATATGTGATTTTAGAAAACAATTGAAAATTAATAAAATTGCATAATTCAGTTCTGCCTTAGTTTTTTTCAACATTAATTTTCAAAGTTCAACTTAAAAAGTCCCAGCTTGCTCTCATATAATGAATTCGACTTGACTAAAGGAAAACTTTGATCAATGCAATAACAAAAGCATTCAATTTGGAAAATTCCATAAATAAATTTTTAAACGAAAAGCAACGATGCAAACGTCAATAGGAATGAGCTTAAAAGTCAGAAAAAGTTGCAAAAACACAATTTTACACACGATTTATACGCCATCGAAGCGAATCTCATGGAAATTCCACTGCACAAATAGACATTGCAAGCTTTTCTCTTGTGGGGGAATATAAAAAAATGTGTTTAAATGCATTTAGAGACAGATATACTCATATGAGATGGTTTTCTATGCTGCTAAAGAACACACATATACTTTTCAGATGTGTGCTCCCTCATACTGAATTCATTGCTGTCGTGATTTTCGAAACTAAACAAACAGAAAATAACACGCGTCTTTCAAATTGGCCCTACATGTGTTCCACCTGACACTGTAAATATTCTAAATAGTTGCTGTTTAGGACGGTGATGCCTTGATCAGGTGCACTTATAAACATATACCAGATTTTCGACAACATTTATTAAGGGAACTCTCTTGAACTCTCTTCAGAGCCCAGAAGGCCGAAACTGGGGGCCTCCTCCGGAGGATAGTGCGGATGCAGATGCTCTTCGAAGAAGAATTGTTGTTATGAAACAGCACTTTTTTCTACTTCAAATAAGACTTTTCTAACTCGTACATCTCTTCGTTCCATCGAATGTGAAAACTAGATATCTTAAGCAGAATCTTTCTGTTGAAAACTTGGAAGGCCGACTCATCTTTTGTCATCGTTCATGCCTCTGCACCGTAAAGCAAGACGGGAATTATGAATTACTTGTAGAGTTTGGTCTTTGTTCTACGAGACTTTTTACTTTTCAATTGCATCACCTATCATCGTCTACATATTCTTCTTCGAAGCCAGGTCCTTCTCAACTTGGTCCTTCCAACGGAGTGGAGGTCTTCCTCTTCCTCTGCTTCCCCCGGCGGGTACTGCGTGAATACTTTCAGAGCTGGAGAGTTTTCGTCCATCCGGACAACATGACCTAGCTAGCGTAGCCGCTGTCTTTTAATTCGCTGAACTATATCAATGTCGTCGTATATCTCGTACAGTTCATCGTTCCATCGAATGCTATATTCGCCGTGGCCAACGCGCAAAGGACCATAAATCTTTCGCAGAACTTTTCTCTCGAAAACCCTTAAGGTCGACTCATCAGTTGTTGTCATCGTTCAAGCCTCTGCACCGTATAGCAGGACGGGAATTATGAGCGACTTATAGAGTTTGGTTTTTGTTTGTCGAGAGAGGACTTTGCTCCTCAATTGCCTACTCAGTCCGAAGTAGCACTTGTTGGCAAGAGTTATCCTTCGTTGGATTTCTAGGCTGACATTGTTGGTTATGTTTACGCTGGTTCCAAGATATACGAAATTATCTACAACTTCAAATTTATGACTGTCAACAGTGACGTGAGTGCCAAGTCGCGAGTGCGACGACTGTTGGTTTGATGACAGGAAATATTTCGTCTTGCCCTCGTTCACTGCCAGATCTATTTGTTTTGCTTCCTTGTCCAGTCTGGAGAAAGCAGAGCTAACGGCGCGGCTGCTGAGGCCAATGTTAACAATATCAGCTGCAGCTCGAACTATTTTCGCCAGAAGCAGGTTGAAGAAGTCGCACGATAGGGAATCGCCTTGTCTGAAACTTTGTTTGGTATCGAACGGCTCGGAGAGGTCCTTCCCGATTCTGACAGAGCTTTTATTGTTGCTCATCGTCAGCATCAGCGTGGAGGATGGAGTCATGTGTACAAGTGAGGAAAGTTCTCTGATATTTTACATATGACTCAAGCAGCTCACGACTTCCGGTCTTTGACCAAGTATCCTCTGGGTAGCCTAATAACATCCGTATGTTCGGCGAGATAAATTAAGAAGGCGAAACATCCCCTGCATAGGGTTGTGCGCTGGGTTTGGGATCCGCCACGTAAAAAAAAAATGAAAAAAACAACAACAGCCTCGGATGAGAGACCCCCCTTTTGATGACGACCATGGCAAACGAAACATCGTCCATATATATCATACATAAATATCACCCGATTAATATTCACAACTCACCAACTAAAACTCGATCATGTCATAATAATAAGTTTAAATGTGAAAACGACAGAGTATAAAAATTTATACGCTGAAGTGAGGTTATTCACGAAAAAAAGTTATTAAAGAACAAAAATTCCAGTAGTAATTAAAAAGCTTTTAGGGATAGTCGAAAAAAATTGCCGAAAAAACCGCGAAAATAAAGCTTTGCAATATGCTGCTGTCATTTGCAATAAAAAGCCATTGCCTTTTAAAAAACGTTGGCAAGAAGAGCAGGGAATATTAATGAAACAGGCAGAAAAAACAACAAGTCACAAAAAAATGTTTTTTTTTTTTTGGTTTGGCAACTGTGGCGCTATGCGGTTAGTTGTTATTGTTACTGCTTCGGTTGTAGTACGGACAGCCTGATGTTTATTTTTTGAGGCACTTATGCCCATCCCCAAAAAGGCTTGTAAGTGGCGTGCTTGTTGTTGAAGTCGACGTTAGGTGTGGTTGTGGTCGTGTGGTCATTGGCGTGAATTTATGCTCACATACACTTACATATGCATGTGCGCTATATTAACGGGCGATGATAAATTAGAAGCGCTGTCAATGAGTGGCGTAATTAAAATCTGGGGCTATGATTGTGTTATGAAGGCAAGAGAGTGGCCTACATAAGTAGAAATAAAATGCATATGTTTGTTTTTGTGTTCTTTTAAGAGAGCAGATTTTTATTTATTAAAGTATGACATAGCACATATGTTGATTATGATACAATTTTAAATATGTGACCTGGTCTACGGAAAGGGGGCTTAGGTCTCAAAAAATCAATTTTTTTTTCGCACGTTAGCTCCCTTTTCGTAGACCAGGTCACATATACATAAATCTTTTTATATGCATATAACGCTTTTAATATGAACCTACAGAAGCTAATCGCAATCAAATGGCACCATAAAACTAACTTATGTTTGAATCGTAAGAAATGTGACAAACAAAATATTATAGCATATCATTAGGCGTTGGAGAAATGTCGGCAACATTTTCTTGGTTTTTTTTACATAAATATAATAAAAAATATGAGTGTTATTTGTATTATGTCAGGTTTTCGTAGTTAATTTTTTTCATATAAAAATAAAAATATATTATTAAAATTTAATTAAATTAATTAATTTATGTAGTAAGGCTCAAAGTTATATTATTTCCGGGTTTTAATTTCTATAAATTTCCGTCGAATCTGATTTCCCCTAAATAATCCGTGTTAAAGTACGCACACAAGTAATAACGGAATTTAATCCTTATATAAAATATTGCTACAGGTCCTTTGACTATTTATGGAATCCACATATGCTAGTCGATTAGTAATTTATTACTTATTTGAACTTTCTTAATTTTTGTTTTTGGCAAGCAATATTTTTTCTTTATAATTTAATATTTCATATATGATCTTAGCTAAGATTAATTTTTTTACTGATATAGGATTGGTGGACCGAAAGTTTTGGTTCAGTATCTTGAAATGATAGCTTAACATATCAAATAATTTCCCTATATGGGTAAAAGAGACTGGGTGTAGAGATAATTTTCCACCATTTTCAATTCTACAGGGAAGCAAAAAGTTTAGAAAGAGCGTAGCATTATTTCACTGATTTCGAACAAGCGATCAGTGAGCTCAGGTACATCTTTCTAATAGGACCTAAATACCTCTGAAAGTCATTTCCATCAGAACAAAATTTAAAACTTCGGGAATTCCGTTTTTACTATAAATCGAGTCCTCGGATTTCCCACTGCCAGTTACTTTATCTTGCCTGCTGGCCTACGTAATGAACTTTTTTCTGATCCGTTTGGCGGTTAGTTGCGCCATTGTCAGTCAAAATGCCTAACCAATGCTGTTGCGCCTTTTTGCTGTTATTAATGCCGCAGCTGAGTTTGATCGGTTCAACAATATTAGATCAAAAGCAAATTTGCATTTTCAAAGGTTCCAAACCTCACGAGTGACATCTGCACATTGTTCATTTTCAATGGGATTGTTGTTGTTGCTATGCTAATTTACTCGTTTTTTGTGCACGGCTTTGCTTGCTTAAATCCCACAAGGCATGTGGCATACGCTTTAATGCCGTTTTTCGCTCACTCGCTTGTTTGCCAACCGCCTGCAACGGCCGCATTAACAACCAATTCACACTTCATACTCCACAGTTTTTGTTCTAATTTGAGCCTTCTGTGTGCCTTTTGGGGGCGCTGATTGTAGCCTGCGGTTTGTCGAAACCATACTAGAACAGCATGTGCGTCCGATAAGTCCGATGTTGTGATCGAGCATGTTTTTGTGTTAATGAGTTTTCTCATTTTCATGTCGATTTTGCATTTATTCGTGAAATTATTTTCTTTTGAGCTTTTCTTTTTATATTTTTTAATACCTTTATTCAACCTAAATCTTTCTTATAGTCTGAAAATAATGTTTTAAAGTCACAACCTTTTTATAAATATTAATACTTCATATATTGTTACTGATTTTTCCTGATGCAACTTTTAATAGCGTTCCGAATCGTTGTCACTTGTCAGGGTTCAAGTGGCTGACCGTTTAGTAAGTTATCCTTATTCCATTCACTCACTACTTCCCATTCTCATTTAAATTTTATTGTATTACTTTTTTATATCCCTCCAAAAAATCTTTCTAGTTTTATATTCTCGCAATGTGATGCGTAGTGTTTAATACCTTTGTTCAGCTAATGCCCATATTTATGCCAGTCAATGTAGAACGCAGCATAATGATTTGGCTGAGGATTATTATTTGTCTTTCATATTTCTGAGAAGGAAAACTGGAAACGTCCATGTATCTTAAGATACCAAAAATATGTTCATAAAATTTTGTAAAAAATGAATGTAATTATTTCCTATTCATAAAGCAGATTATTGCTATTATTATTATTAAGAAGTGAAGAAAGTAAAATAAAATATAAAAACATATTTTCCAATTTTAACCCGAGTTCTTACAAAAATATTGGAAATTAACCGATTCTAAATTGACACTATATAAAATTAATGAATATATTGAATTCCTACTGATATTATATACACATGTACATAGGATAGTTAATCAGATAACTAAATGAATTAATTGGGGAGATTGCTAAAGATAAAAAAAAATCGGTGTAAATAACATATTGTTAAAGAAATGGTAAAAAATTTGTTGCTTTTTAATGAAAATCTGTTTTGTTCGATAACTTGTTATCATTTTGAAGGCAGTATATGATACTGTTATCATAGAAACCCTCACCTCTATTAGCCAAAATTAGGGATGGTCTACTTTGACAAGCTTTTCTTGAGAACAGTCGAAATTTTTTGCCATAGAAAGGAGCGGCTAGCAATTACTTGACGTCTGGCCGAAACTGTACAAATTATACATAAGAAAATCCCAACAAAGCTCCCTGATCTTCTGGTGACTCACTAGCGGAGCCACACTTCTATTAGCCTCACCTCTATTAGCCACACACGGTCTCGCGTTGTCTCGATAGTCATGTGGAAATAGCTCATGGTAAGTGGTAGGCAAGGCCCTATCGCTCTATATACTATATTTACATAGCAAAACTTTCCTGACCGCCAATAACCATTTGTGCCTATTCACAGTGAGTCAACCACGTTTAGCTTGATGTTGACATAAATCATCCAACCCCATCAGTAAGCATCCGATTCAGAAATTAATCGATTTTGTTTCGATTCGTTCGTGGTGTTTTTTGCCTTAACTCGTTCGTAATGTCTCCTCGACTTCAAAATTACAGAAAAGTAATCGAAGAAACGAAGAGTGTCCACATTCAATTGTTACAATATCATGACTATAAACACTATTCATATCTTTAACAATCTGTATTGCGTTTTGACTTTAATTAAAGATGAGCTCTAATATATTGTGCATTTTCTCTTAGCTGACGTTGATCCTTAACGAGTTGTTAAACATTAAAAACTCAAGCAATAACAAAACTATTCAAAGAGTATTTTTATTTGAAAGCTGGTCGGTCCAACGGTATATAGTGTAACCCATTCAATGCGGCTTATGCAAGTTGCTAAAGCCTTCAATTGCAAAACAAATAATTTTTTTTTTTTATCTCAATATAAATTGCGGCTCATTTATGTGCCAACAATTACTTCAAAGGCGATTAAAGAATGGAGAATGGTCTTGTATACATCCATGAATTTTCTATATTTTATATATTTACCATACCATTCTATAACTGTTTCCAGGTTCGCTTTCTTATCAATGGTAGAATTTTAAAAATCGCATATTCCTTCTTTGATATCTGTTCATGTCTTCTTCCGTGCTTTTTCTTGCTTCGCCAACCTGTTGTCTGTCACACTGCCACTTTGGAAGGCCGTCCATCATATATGCTCTTTACCTTACTGCATTTGCTACCTGCTTATATCTTCTTCATTATTTCTACATACTTTTGTTTCAATTTCATTTCCTTTAAGCGCACAGGTGAGTGCTTCATTAACCGCGTCATTAGTTATGTCGGTAGTGCGCTTGAGACGTGATTTTCTTTGTAGTTATTGTTACTGTCATTCGAGTGCATTGTGTTGCAGAAATATAAATTTTCGTTGTTTTCGTTTTTTCTTTCATTTGGGTTCGCGCACAATGAGCGACAGCCACGCTTGCTGGAGGCATGTCGTCGCTGAAGTTATTATTGTTTTTTTCATGTGAAGTACAGTTATTCAACTTTCTTTACTGGCGTAGACACCGCTTACGCGATTATAGCCGCGTATACAGTTATTCAACTTAATTGATTTTTTCTCGTAAAGGGCTATGTGACAAATCTACGAAGTGGTGGATTTTTGTAATTAAATAATATTATTTAATAATTTTAACAGTAATTATTTACTTTATTTTTGAAGTTTTAATGAATCTATAACGATGTATACTTTTCTTATAATGTTATCAGCTAAAACACTAAACATTTAATTTCTATCAATCTTAAATTGAAGCTGATGCAGCGAGGTTTTTGGGGAGATATCTTTGTTTAAGCTGAAAATGAGTAAACAATTTATGTCAACCAGATTCTAGATATACTTGTCATTGAATTATTCTTCATCAACTCGGTAAGAATATCAAACATTTTTAAGCAAAAATTATATAATAAAATCTAAAGCTCTTTTTGGATTGTCCACTTTAACTTTCATTCCTCTTCCACAGTGCAATTCCAACAATTACGTTGATTCGCAGAAAGCCAAAGGTTTCGCTGAAATATTACGTACTAGCTATGTGTGTGTAAAAATTTGCTTACCTTGGAAATGAACCGAAAAAACAATAAGAACATTGTAATAAAAGTAAATATAAATAAGAAAACAAGCATTGCAGGGCGCTAACGAAAGATGAGCACTCACACGCAGTGGAGCAGCTATAATCGTTGTGACTTTTACGAAGGACATTACCGCGTGTTTCTAGGAAACAATAACGAAAAGAAGTTCGGTGGATTAAGAGACTGAAAACGCACGCGCTGTATGGTAGGGATGGTGTTTTCACATAGATTCTTAGCGAATGTGTGTATAGAAATTTGCCGTTTTGCTGCTCGCCAACACATGCATACGCTTTTTCAGTGGTATATATACACACATATGTGAATATGTTCTATTATGTTTTCTTTCGGAAAGCGGAAACTGCCTGAAGTCTATGAATGCCAACAGTCAACAATCTCAAAATGTTACCTTTCCACCTTTTATTTGAGTAGATTTGAAATGAGCTGGAGCTAAGCTAAGCTTGTGCCAGTGCAGAAGTAAAACTCTTTTTTGTAAATAGGAAGCATTTTATGTCAACATAATCAGACTGAAAATTAACATACTATACAAATTTATATGTAAGTGTGTATTTCTGTTCATATATGTTTAAGCGGCAAAGCATGTTAAAACCCTTGGAAGGAGATTCTGTATAAGTAAGGCAGAAAGCTACTACATGAGTCTCTCCAGCCCTAGAGTTTCTAGCGGAAACCATATCCTTAACGGATGCTTATGTATGGAGATAGTCGTATCTTTACTTGTGTTGTATGATTGCTTACCTTGTATGTGCTTAAATGAAATATATTTACAGAAAAGCTATGGGAAAATATAGAAATACGCTCACTTCAGAAGAGGGCAAAATGTTGTGGTTTGTTAACCTAGAAGTATGTATATTAAGATATCCGTTATTGCCGAAGTTGGTTGTTCTTTTAGAAGCCTTCCCTGAAGTCCCCAGAAGTCCCCTGAATCCAATGCAGTGCCTTAATCATTTAATGTTTCCCATACACTACCTATACGATTTTTTTATATTTTGCCATAAAGATATGTTTCCAAAATAAATAAATACGAGTATATGTACAACTTGAAAAAAGTGATAATTTAATACAAAAACTTGTGCTTTCAAAAAAAGAGTTAGTGATTTTTTTTTTTCATAAAAACGGTCCGTGAATAGTTATTTACAGTTAAAATTATGCATGAAATTATTATTAATTTAGTACACCCTGTCGTATGAGCAACACAAATGTACCTAAAAATCGGTTGTATGAATGCTCAGATCATTTGATGTATAACTTTAACTGCGTATAACATTTCAAATAAATGTTTTTATGAAAAAAATAATTTGCATATTTTTTTTTGCAGAGAGAAAAATAGAGAATTGGAAAATATTACTATTTCAAAGTGACCTGTCTTCTGAAACAGGGATTCTTTTTTGGCAGTTAAACTTTTATTTTCATAGTAATTATCTTTTTGGTAACCAGTAGGTTTCGCTTTTGTTTATGTGTAATGGCTATGGCTTACGTTTGGGAACAGAGAAACCGGAAGGTCACTATTTAGAACAACATACATATACAAAAAAAGCTAAAAAAAATTTTGAAGTCAATTTGAATGCAATTTTGAAAAAAAAAATTTAAAGAAAAATAAACTGATTAAAATGAGCGACCACTTTTTGGGAAACTTCAAAAATGTTCAGGCCATTCATGTTTAACGTTTTTCATAGTTATTAGTCATTTAGTGCATTTGTAACAGCATTTGTAACAGCAAAACTGGTCTAAAATCTGTAAAATAAAATTTGCCAGCATTGTAAGAATCGGATATTCCACCTTATCTTCGTAGTCCCTTATAACGCATTCAACGCGGTTACTTTATATATACACCCTTTTGTGGGCTATTCAATAAGTATTTGTATATGTTGCTGGCTGTCGAAGGAAAATTCAAGTATTAAACAGTTTATTTTATGGTAGCTGAATTTTTGTAACGTTTGGAGTGAATGAAGTGCCCTCATTAAATTTCATTTTATCAACTTTTTCATGCTTCGTTCACTGTATACATATATAAGGTTGTCAAAAAAGTCTTGCGGTATTTTCGCTAGTTGGCGCTGAAAGCGCGTAGTTCTAGTTTTATTCGTCGCATCGGGTCATGCTACATCTTTTTGGAAAGCTCATTTCACGCGCTAACACGTGTTTGATTGATTGTCGTTTCTTTTAAGTCGTTCGTGAGTTATAGCGTCGCAAACATGGAGCAAAATAAAGCGAAAATACGGCATATTTTACAGTACTACTACGATAAAGACAAAAATGCATCTCAAGCTGCCAATAAAATTTGTGCAGTTTATGGACCCGATATAGTTTCCATTTCCACCGCACAACGCTGGTTTCAACGTTCTCGTTCTGGTGTAGAAGTGGTCGAAGATGCGCCACGCTCCGGAAGGCCTGTGGTCGAAAAGTGCGATAAAATCGCTGAATTGGTCGAAAGAAACCGGCATAGTAGTCATCAAACCGTTATAAACCATTTGAAGAAGCTTGGAGTCACTAAGAAGCTCGATGTATGGGTGCCACACGAATTGATTCAATAAAAATACCGCAAGACTTTTGAATTATCTCAATGAAAATTACATAACATGTTAGAACCATAACAGTTCATCTTTGTGCCTAAAGTTGATAAAATTGCACCTGAACTTAACTTATTCAAGAATTAGATGAGACCAAATTCAAATAAAATAGTTTCTAATGTTGGTCGGACTTCGGTGGGCACCGCTGGGCATACTCTTTTTTAAAAACACTTCCCATGGAATATAATAGTTGTTTAAATTCGTATCTAAGTAAAATAACGTAGTATATATGGATAATTTTTATCAATTTATTATTTTAACTTTATCATTTATTATATTTATGTTCTTCTTAATTTTTCAAGACTGACAAATTTTTAGTAGCTGAACAATAGTTTAACACTTTATACACATATTTTCCGGAAATAAACGTAGTATTAGATTTAAATTAAAACTCTGTTGCATTTGTAAAGCTTCACTTTCACTTGAAACTTTAGTATGTGACTTATGTGTGCTTTGTGACTAGCGGAATGTGGGTTTGTAGAATTAGACGTTATATGTTATCATAATTTCTCTATTTCCTTATCCTTTGGTTGTTTGAGCTACATCTGTGGCATATTTGTGTATTTAGTAATGAAACAAATATTTAAATTTTAATTGTTACTAAAACAACAACAACTGCTGCTAGTGCGACAACTGTTTAACAAATACCGACATTAAAATTTTCTCCATGTTGATGGAGTACACCATGCCGTATGAGCAACGCCAAATTATGAGTGAAATGCATCAATGTTCAGTACATTTTATAAAAAATTTGAACTACCGAAAACTTTTACAGCATGCTTTTATGGAAAAACCTTTTAACTTCAGGAGAACCAACAAACACAAACAAGCGTGGGAAATGTCTGTTAATGCTCATATATGGTTTATGTTTTCCAGCTGAAAATGCTTTATCCATCATATCTTAATTTAATATCACAGTAAATGATATCAGTCCAAACCTTCTCTAAATAATATAATATAAATACTTAAAGTAATTTTGGAAGGAGACAATAAAACCAAGTGAACAAATAGCTTTTAGTAAACCTAATAAAATAAATAAATTTTAATCAGCTAAGTCTAAAAATTACATAAAAATAGCAAAGGAAAAAGTAAAAACTGAAGAGACTGTCAATAAAGAAGAAAAAAAATAATAATGCCGTTAAATATAAGGCGTTAATTAAAGCATAAAACTGAAGCAAAAAATAACAGTAATCGGAGAATATTTGAGGCAAAACCACAACTTCCGCACCACAGAAACCGTAATATATGTTAGCGTGCCGAAAGAAATCAAAGATTCACGAGTTGATCAAAGACGAGCTGAAAGTGTGCGTTGAAGTATGTATGATGCTGAGCGATATGAACGTAGAGCCGGAGTTAATTTTCTAAAACTCATTTTTATGAGTTAACAACAATAATTGTCACTATAACAACACATCAGCACTTGAGCGAGCATTAAACATGAAACGAAAACGAAAAGAGAAAGTATAAAACAACATTGAAGAAACAATATTGAGCCTGGAGTCTTGAATGTTTGCAACTTTGTGTCATACAGCCACTTATACACGCTTGAAAGTTGAGACCCAAGTACCTTGGCGATGTCATCAAGTGTGCACTCGCAAAAACGCAAAACGGAAGGAGCACAGCAACAGTCACGAACACAACACCACAAACTTATTTATATGCAGAAATGAATCGACTAGCAACATCTGTCGAAAAGCATAATTAAACTTTTTGTCACTCTCTGCCGTGATGCAATTATAAGTGAGAAAAATATTGGTTAGAAGAAATGTAAGGTAGAAAAATAACCGTACGTATTGTAAAAGCAATGTGTGGCATGTCACTTTTGCTGACAATAAAAGTGATTAATGATGGTTTACTGATATTGCTAACGCTATTAGAATTCTTCTTTATTATTTTAGTTTTTGTTATTACATTTTCTTAATCTTTCTTGCTAAATATTACTTTCAAAAGTTATTTGTAAAATTGCGGCTTCATTGTTGTTATGATGACATTGTATGTGACATATTTGATGAGAAAATATGTTAAAGAAGCTAACATCGACTAAAATTGAAGAGGTTTAGAATAAGAATATTTTAATTAGTATAACCTTCTTATATAACTCGGAGCTGACTTCTTCTTCTTTACAGGCATAAACGTTATTCTGCGTTGGATTTCGCAGCTGACTCTGTTGTTGGTGTCACACGAGAGGGAGTCACATTGCCTGATACCTCTTTTGGTCCAGAACGGTTCGGAAAGGTCTTTCTCTATCACGACTCACCTTTTGGTTTGGCTTGCCCCAGGATAGTTGGAGCAGATTTGCCGCTTAGATGTTCTTCAGCTGGGCTTACGCCATACTTTATTCACTGTATTGGAATCTGATAATTTTTATTTTCTTGGCCATTGAGACGGATACCATAATTTATTTATTTTATGATAAACACAAATTTTGTGATTTGGTATTTGTAAAAAGTGTAAAAAAATCCATTTAGCAGATACTACTTTTAATATTATTAATCATAATCCAAACAATTCAATATCTGAAACCAAAAAAAAGACTTGGAAAATTTTTTAACATTAAGGGGTTATATACCTTCTTTGTCGAAGAAAAAAAGGAAAGTTTGGATTATTTTTAGGTATGTAGCAATTATTTCATTACACGAATGTTTCTATTTTTTGATAGTACACTTTATTAGCAAAGTTTGTGCGAAATTTTGTGGAAAAATGTCAAATAGTGTTTAAGGGGTGGGTGGTTCCCTTAGAGGCCTTTTTTTGGGCAGAGCATTGCGGTGACAATTCCCCAGGTCGAACAAGCCAACTGAAACCATAAAAGTAAACAAATTTCATTAGTTTAGTGTAATTCCTTGTGCTTGAGCGATCGTTTTTATGATTTTTTTTTGTGCACACAGGAACGTTTTGAGCAAAAAATGAACTTTTTGGTCACTAGAAATTCACTAAAAAAATTCATGTCGGTCAAAAAAAGTTTGTGCGTAAAAAGTCGATCGTTCATGCACAGAAAATTTTCATTACGAACTTTAAAAAAACAAAATTGAAGAAAATTGGTTCAGTAATTTCCGCCAGTCCATGTCACCGCAAAGTCATTTTTCAAAAAACACCTTTTCGAGATATTCGCGTTTAAAGTTTCAAGTTCAGTTTGGGGCCGCGGCGAGGCGCGCAGTTAGAAATGCTGTAATTTTTTTTCTACTGCTCGAATCTCTTTGAAAATTTAGTAAAATGTTCTCAAGGAGTTGTTCTTTAAGATAAAGTAAATAAAAAATTTCGATTTTTTAAAATTAACCGTCCGGTCAATGACCAAACTTTCACCATTCGTTCAATGACCGGGTACCGGGGTACCCAGGCGGAGCAGATGTAGAAGTCGTTAGTATACTGAATAAAATTTTTTTTTGTGTAAGTTGGCTACATGGCATAAGAAATAACTATAAATGGCGACATAATCTATAGTTCTCGTAGAAATAACGAAAGCGGAGTGCCAAGGTCAATGGATGTTTAAGTATCTAAGCCGTCGCTCTCCCCTTTCAATTTCGGACGAAAAGAAAGAAACGTGTTCAGTTGGTGGTAAGTAAAAAAAAATATACAAAATAAATATTATCAATAAACAAATTGTAATTAATCTAAATACAATGCCCGATAAACCAACAGAATACCTAACAATCGACGAGCAACTTTATCCCTACCGAGATCGAACTAGATTCCCTCAATACATTCCATCAAAGTCAGATAAATATGGAATTAAAGTATGGTGGAAATGTGATGCTAAAAATTCGTATCCACTTACTGGACAGCTTTACACTGGGAAATCGAAAGATGGTCTTGAGAAAAATATTGGTGGCTCCATACATCAAGCACCATAAAGACTTGCTGGCACCATACAAAGGATCCGATAGAAACATTACAATGGATAATTTCTTCACAACTCTTCCACTAGCAAAATTTTTACTATCTTGAAACTTGACGATTGTTGGTGCTCTGAAGAAAAATAAAACAATTCACCAGCAATGGCTGTTTCAAAAACTTGAGAAGAATTAGCAAAAAAAAAGGTAGTAATTATGCTATCATCAATGCATCACGAAGAAAAAATTAGTGATAGTGCAAAGAAACAACCTGAAATCATCGAGTTTTATAACTGGTCTAAAGCTGGAGTAAACACGATTTTTTTTACAATATTCTCGATATTTCCTGCCTTGCAGCATATATTCCGTATTATGAGAATAATAAAATGCTTGTTAAAAAATCGTATGAACGACGCTTATTTTATCGGCAATTGGGCAGAGAGCTGTGTACTCCATTCGTTGAAAATCGTGCGAGTAATGCACACATTATGAGACCTTCATCAATGAAAGTGGTTATTGAATCTCTTCTTGGTCGAGCTGTCAATCCAAAAGCGCAGGCAACATCATCTGTATCATTGAGACCTCAGAAGCAGTGCGATTCAACTGGAAGGAAAAAGATTACTGGTGTATGCTATGAATGTCTTCAAAGTGAATTCAAAAAATGTTGCAAAACTAGAAAAATTTGTTCAGTATGTGAGAAACCTATTTGTGATGAACACTGTATTACAACCACGACATGTGAATGATGTACAGAATAAGTTAATATACTTTAATTCTTATATAGCACTGTATCATAATAAATAAAACAATATACATAAACAAATAGTAAAAAATAGAAAACAATATTACCAAAATAAATAAAAACGGAGTTATTTTGTTCTTACTAACCATTTTTTATTGTTTCTAATATGAATTATTGTTAAAATAAAAGAAATTGTAAACTATATTGCCTATTATTAATTTAAAAATATAATTATCTGAATGCTTTGATAAATAACTTTTGAAGTGTGTGTAGAACCACATCAAAACGATAAGCATGTCAAGCCTAATTTATTGTCTAGTTTAAAATGTAAAATTATCGAAAAATGGTAAGGACATGTGTGAAATTAAAACGTGCTATAAAAACGTAAAGAAATTGGATACAAATCATGCTTTCTTCATAGTTTACACAAGTGCAATAACTATCTATTGAATGAAGCTGGATACTTCAAAATTAACGAGAAGGATGAGCAGGCTTTTGCTCAATGAGCAACCTCAGAAGCTACTTCACCGACTTGTAAAAAAAAATTGTCCTAAAATTCCTTATATAACTCAGTTGAAGTTACTCCTTAATTATAGGTTTTCATGATGGATACAATAAATTTCATCCAAATTAATCGACACCGGTTAATTTACCTTGTTAGCCCCCATACACTGATTATGAAGAGCGTACCCATCAACTGCTTGCATGCGATCAGTATAAGAGGGGTCCTTATTAGATTATAATTGGCCAATGATCTAAATAGTCTTAGCGTAGGCTTAACAACGTCTGATCTATACAAATGGTATGCTCGGAGAGCACAGAGTAGCACATTTCTGGTCCAACGTTAGGAACCTCAAAGCTCACAAGTATCCAAATAACCCAACTATTCTAGTAAGATTTGCATGAAAAAATTTGTATTTTACAAATATCAACAATTCTTTATTCAAGTAGAAAGCTTTGAATCGCATAATGAACACACCGAACAAACCAATTACTTCCTGGCTTCATTTAAATTTATTTACGTAAAATTAGATAAATAAAATACCTAGACAAGCTCCTTTTCAAACTCCCACAGGTTACTAGAGGAACTTAATTTAGCATTTTTAAGTTCAACTGTATTTAACTTATTTCGCATTAACTGTCATTATTTCACTCCTTGAGGACTCCACACTAAATAAGTACAAGAAAAGAAAAACACAGCGAATATTTTACACTTTATATCGCGCTCTCTTCATCAGATTTTAAAGTATTTACATGTTGTCTCGCTAATTTCGCCATCTGCTTGCAGCGCGTGTCTCTCAAATGTCCTCACCCAATGGACACGGAATAATTTTCAATTTTATTTGCTATTTCAGGACTAAAAGATTGAAGTGCGATATTATTGGTGAACTGTGATACCGCAAATGAGAGTTTCGAAGAACGGGGAATTAAGTAAAAAGCATGAAAAATTGTGGAAGCTATAAAATATTGCGTTCTGAGAATAACGAGCAGCGTGTCGTCGTATGTAACGTCTCTTGTGATCTCTTCTGGACTTTTTACCCGCACTACCTACAACATGGAGATACTTAGCTGCTTGCTGCTGCCAGAACTTTTCATATATTTGTCACTTTTGATTATTGTGACTTTTACCACTTGTTGTTGCAGTAATTTGGTGTTTTTATTGTTACAACTGCTATTCACGTAAACATGCTTTTCATGCTTGTCTCTGGAAAAAATTGATTTAAAGTTGCTAAAGTTCGTCATACTAAGTATAAGGCGGCAATAAGAAACACCTGAGGACCTGTCAATATTGAAGTAAAGTGGCAACCCCACAACGCTTAACTTTGCAGCGACTAATATAATTTGAGTAGCTGGAAATTTACCTATCACTCTTTTCTCTTTAAAGTGATAGTGAGAGGTTCTTTCATTTCTGAGAAAGTGGAATTTCAACTACAAGACTTATTTTAATTAAAAATATATCGGCTAATTGAGTACTTGGTAAATGTACACACAACCACTACGCAGAACTACTAGTTTGGTTCCAGCTTCTGGTCAGCATCTTAAAGATTTGTTAAATAGCTATCGATTCTTAGAAAGGGTCACTATTAAAATATTATATGTCAGTCATAACATAAGGGTTCATACGAGGTGCGTTTAAAAGTAAAAAGGACTTAAAAAGAAAACACAGATCAAATGGTTTTGCGGCAAAATCAATTTATTTTATTCAAAAGAGTCTCCTTCTGCTTCAATACAGCTTTTTGCACGGTCCAAAAGCATGTCGAACGAGTGTTTTAGCTCGTTGCCCGGTATGGTCGCCAGTATTTCTACGTCTGCATAACGCTTTCCTTTCATGGGCAAATGCATTTTTCTGAAAAGGAAGAACTCGCACGTTGCCACATCAGATGAATATGGGGAGTGGCTAATGATTAAAATGTGATTTTTGGCCAAATAATCGTCCTTCGAATGTTGGATTCTGAGCAATTTTTGGTCGTCAGTCAATTTGTGCGGAACAAACCGTGATCACACCTTTCGTAAGCCCAAATGTTCGGTCAAAATGCGATAAATCGATATTTTGGAGATGTTCAATTCCATTTCCATTAATTTCAATGATTATTTTGGCTGATTTTTGATGAATTCATGCACAGTTTTGATGGAATTTCTGGTGATCCGAGATTTTGACTGGCCCACATGTTGATCGTCATTTATGTCCTCACGACCACTTTGAAAACGTTGAAACCAGTCGTGCACTCTGCTACGGGATAGGCAATCATCGCCATAAACTTGTTTCATCAATTGAAACGTTTCGGTAAACGTTTTAACAATTTTAAAATAAAATTTAATGTTGGCTTTTTATTCGAAACTCATTTTCGCACCGATAACACAAATCTACTGACACTTAAAACGCAATAACTTCACTTCCAATCAATGAAATGTCATGAAATTTGGACATTCGACAATCGATAAAGATAGCATATTTCAACGCACCAGTTGACATATAGATCGCGCCACCAGGGGTGGATTGTACATTAAGAAAAAACAACCCTCTATCATCAGCTCGAATGGTTACACACCTATTGTGGAAAGTAAGAAGTATGAACAAAGTTCAATTCAAACTGATTTCATTAAAAATTTTGTTGTAGACATCAACATATTTCGATGCAACACTGAACCATTTGAAATGTGTGTCATTCTGTTTATCTCCATTTGCCAAGTGTTTTATATTTATGTATGTGAATACACATATATGTTTGTATGTTTTTAGGTGCGAGATCTGTGCACATTGTTGATTTGTAAGTGGCCTGTGCTGAGCTGTGAGCTTATTTTAGCGACCGAACGACTTTGCTTGTAAGGCAGCCACAAAGCTAGATTCTTATAAAACCGGACATCAACTGCAGTCTTAGGACAGCAATGTCATGTGCTATGTGCAGCAAACTCATTACAAACCATTCATTTATGCCACAATCATTGCACCACCGCAATACGCACATAGACCAGACGCACAACAGATAACCATGGGAATATTGTGTATAACATGAATATAGATAAACAACTAAAAGCATAAATATATATAGCTCTTTAATTTGAAAAAATATATTGTTATTCAAAGATCATACAGCATTGATATAAGAAACAAAAAAGTACAAAATAGTCTACATATTTACTTTTTCATGAACTGACACATTTTTTATAAATGGTCTCTACCTCTAATCTAATCTAATTGTGGTGATATTTTTTGTATAGTAATATTATTTTTTGTTTTATCAAAGCTTGGAGAGAGACCAATAGCATTCAGACTTGAGTTAAAATAGAAAAACAAGCAATTAGGAACTAATAGAATTACATACATACGTTCCTATATTGAGTTCTAATGAAAGAATTCGGCTTCTGCAAAAGTCGACAATTGCCGGCCGAGCTACTCAAACGCGGTAGCGAAGAATTGATAAGGAGCACGCATCAACTTCTTTGTAGAATATGGTCGGACGAAAGCATGGCCGACAACAATTAGAATTTAAGTGTGCCTTGCCCAATCCTTAAAAAAGGAGACCCCACAATCTGCGCCAACTACCGTGGGATAAGCCTCCTCAACATCGCGTACAAGGTTCTATCGAGCGTAT
The DNA here is from genome assembly GCA_037783105.1 of Bactrocera zonata. Classification (NCBI taxonomy): domain Eukaryota; kingdom Metazoa; phylum Arthropoda; class Insecta; order Diptera; family Tephritidae; genus Bactrocera; species Bactrocera zonata. The sequence goes on along the minus strand of JBAWJQ010003453.1, from coordinate 73,711 downwards.
TGTGTGAAAGATTTAAGCCCACCGTCAACAAACTGATTGGGCCTTATCAGTGTGGCTTTAGACCTGGCAAATCAACAACTGCCCAGATATTCACCATGCACTAAACCTTGGAAAAGACCCATGAAAAAAGAATCGACACACATCACCTTGTCGTCGGTTTCAAAGCTGCTTTCGACAGCATGAAAAGCAGCTGACTTCATGCCGCGATGTCTGAGTTTGATATTCCCGCAAAACCAATAATATCGCATTCGATAGAACGATGGGCTGTATAATTGCCATACAAGTGGTTCAGCGAATTAAAAGACAGCGGCTAGGCTGGCTAAGTTATGTCGTCCGAATGGATAAAAACACTACAGCTTTGAAAGTGTTCGACGCAGTACCCGCTGAGGGAAGCAGTGGAAAAGGAACTTGTATACGTAAATCACTTTTTCGTGCGTTTTTTTAATAAACGACTTGGATTTTGTGTGATGATGTGGAAGGCCGTGGTTTTGAAATGGCGAAACATAATATAGTCTTTGAAATAATATAATGATTTGAATCAAGTGACAACCTTCTTTTAATGGAAACAATTCGAGCAATTACAAAAAACAAAAAGATAATAACAAGAAAAGGTCTTCGCCACTTCTTTCTGAATGTTACAAATTAGCCAACCTTAATATATGCTGTCCTGCATATAAATATTCAAATGAACACTCACTATCAATATGTTAAACCCAATATTAATTTTATAGTTTCTCTTAAAGATATATGTAGAAAATGCGGTTTAGATGGCAAATAGCAATGTTATTCGCAGAAGGAAGTAAAAGATGAAGAAACAATCAAAAATTTTATTCCACATAAAACCTTTAAGCTCGAGGTCAACTTTCTACGTCACATGCTCCACTCTTCCATTTCAAATAAATACATTTTATGGGTTGGTGAATGCTGTTGCAACTTTACTATGCACTTGCACCACTATCTTCATACCTTAATTTTATTCTACACCTGCACAAAACAGTTGCAGACCGAGATAGAGAAAAAGCTAATTCTTCGAAACAACGCACACACACGTAAGTCGTTACCTCCCCGCAATATGAACGCAGTGGCATTTTGTAATTTCACTCCGTCGTGATTGCATACGTTTCTGTTTTCCCATGTTCCTTGCGCCGGCAGTCGCGCTCACGTCTGTCGCATTTTATTCTCTCCGCCATTTAAAAGATTATTTCACGCTTTACAAACTATCTCCTACTGTTACGCTGTGCTATGTTATGTTATACCATTGTATAACTTTTTTTGGTGTCTGTTTCATGTTCCATGTCGCGCCGTCGACATGTCCAAAAAACAATAAAACCAAATAGAGTAAAACAATACATATCGAAAAGTTGGGACGTTTATTGAATATTTGTACTGAGCTCTTCTTCATTTCCTTGCCCCACACTAGTTCATTGACTAGTTCATTCCTCTTGTTATATAATTGTATGTTTTAAGTGTATACCGTCCTGTTGTATTCTAGTTACGTTTGCCTGTTACTTTTGCATTGATTAAGTGTTTGAATTGCGCGTCACTCTTCACCGAGCACTTAGTTGAAGTTGTAACTGTATCGCGCTGTAAGTGGTTGGGGCGAACTAAGTCGCTTAACATCTCAACCTTTTAGCTTTGTGACGCTGCTACAACTGACCACTAACCTGCTAACAAGTTGCTCTTTGAATTGATTTCTTTTACTCTGTGGTCAATGGCTTCCGCTGGGAGAAGGTTGTCGTTGACCTCCTTTGTATTCAATGGAATAATGAAATTAAAGAAAGTATGATGAAAGCATAATATTGAGCGATTTTCTGTTAATATCTATGTATATATATGTATATATATATATATTATAATGTCAATTGATCTGACTTAAATATTACGTGTATTTGTTCAGACGATGAGCTCGAAGTAAAAATGATTGTTGATGGCAACGTGCTTTTTCATCCAAACGACTTTGAAAGCACCATTTTGAGAAAAACGCGTTTAAAGTTTGGAATGCACTTCCAATCACTCTGAAAGGCTTTTTCAAATTTGCATGTAACTTCGAAAATATTCACCGGAAATGTACGAAATTTTCAGTGTGTATTCTTAAATATTGTAAGTAAATTAAGAGGATAAAATTAAAAATAAAAAACGGTTTTTTGAAAAATCTAACCTTAAAAACGACTTTAAGCTTTCAGTAATATTCGTCAATGTGATAATGAAAAACATCTTAAAAATTAATTAATTATTCAGACGCGCCGATATGTTCTTAAGGTTCACCGATATTTTTAAGACGTAAGCATAAATTGTTGGAAATTTGGGATGTTCTGTAAAATAGGAAAAAAGTACTATTCTCAAATTATACTATTCAAACTCGTTACCATACAGCTGAATCATCTCATCTGCTTCAGTGCTTTTTTTTTTTTTTTTTTTTTTTTGCGGAATGATCTGTAAATGGCAGTAAGAGTCGTACTATTCCCTAAGATAAAAATTTAAAAATTTAGCAAATGTCTAGCAATATATTTATTTTTCTTTCAGCCAAAATTACATATTAATCATTAATAATCTGAATGAGAGATTTGAAGTTGAAACTAAACGTTGAGCTGTCCTTCTTAATACAAATATATATGCAAATGTATATAAGAGATGTCTTACACATGGCCATTGACTTAGAAACTGTAAGTTTAAAAGCAAATCCATTCTGAATGTCTGATTGCGTTAACTTTCAGAGAACATGAACCACCGGTAGAATGCACAGCAGCAATGTGTTTTTATATAACGTTTAACTTTACTTATTGCAAGCAGTGACACGTATAGCATGGAAGTCATAAATAACTATGTTAGTCTTACTCGGCTTTAGTTACTTCTGCTCGCATAAAACATAAGTCGGTTGAATAAACTGAGGTGGAACGCAGTCAACTCAGTCAACGATGAAATATGCAGTAGTGGAAAATGTCTTGTGGTTGCGTACACATATAGCCTATAAAAAATATTAATATTGAGAAAATATTGAATATGGATCATAGAAGTGGCTCCTAAAAGCTGATCCATAATCTTCTGCTTTTGCGTGAGTGCACTGCTTGAAGAATTGACGTATGCTATGATATTGAATGTGTTTTTATTGTAATAAAACAGTTTTGAGAAAATTGTTTAAATAAAATATATGTAGCGATATGTTGTACATATCGTAGGAAATCATTAACTTAAAACATAATTTTATTGCAATTTGAATACACATAAAACGTGGATGGCAGAGTAGTGAACTTGCTAGAAAAGCTGTATAAATGAGTGAAATTTAATTTGTTTATAATATTTTTATTCCAAATGGTTTAAAATTTAACACCCGTAATACCATGCGGTCTACGCCCACAAAGAAGAAGAAGGATACCATATGGTTTGCTAATTAATATATATCTTTCTGAAGTTCTAAATCGTCACTTAAAATGCAAAACAATGTATCATCAAAAAAATTTAAATTGAGTTTTCTATTGCTTGCGATTCACTACATCATACTTATATTACATATACAAGTATCTATGTATCTTAAAATTATCAGCTTCCGCTTTCAGATATAACCAGTATATAACCCTTTTTTTTATCCAAAACTCAATTTTGTTTTAATATGAGTGGTTTCTATTACATCGTTTTTTCTTCGCCTGTAAACTTATGAAAATTATGTTACATTATTTTGCATTTTAGGTGATTATGTGCTATATGTGCCAATATTTGTGAGCACATATTGATTGCAGATGGATACTACTGAGCCTCTCTTCTCTCTTCTCTACTCTTCTGAAGTAGGCAAATGCGTAGTTTTCTTACTTTTTGCAACAACATAATACACGTATGTAAATACTATGTATTGATTATATGCCTGGATCCGCTTGTGTAAAATAACATATTTATAAGTGCGTGGACTACTTTTCATATCTATAAATATACCTGTAGGCACATTGGTAAATAGCGGAAATATATAAATAAATTTAAGCTGATGAAGAAAAAATGAAACCTTGCTCTTGCTATCATTTCACAGGGACAATGTCACACTGATCATTTAAATATATACATATTTAATGGAGTTTTCGATTTTTCTTTCTTTTGGCGTTACAAACTTCGTGGCGACTTTGATATACCCTGTTCAGGCTACAAATATGGCCAGTATCAAAGCTATATTTGTTAGGGATTCTCGATAATCTAAATCAAGTAGCTTGGCTTGTTCATGTAAAATTCTAGAGATGAACACATCACAAAATGTGCTCGGGCAAAGCCAAGAACCATTATTTATGTTCATATTTGTTCTACTAAATAATCTTTTAAGTCAGTAAAGACGCCACAAAAATATGTTTATAGTGTCATAACATATTTATTTCTATTTTTTTCCTATAATATCTATGGGTAGAGCAAAAAGATACGTCGGTATTTATTGCTCAAACACTATCTTAAAACTTTTTTGGAAGACAATCCAGAACTAAAGTAATATTTTAAAATATTCTTCATAAATTTACATTAAAGTTTGAAAGAAAAGAAGTCACGACAGGATAGAATCCAAAATTTAATTTAATTCTTAAAAGGTATAAAATTCAATAAGTTTAAAAAATAAAGAATAATTTTTTAATAAATGTCTTCCGTACAGCTTTACGTTTCCACGCCGAGTTCAATCAAAAAATCGTTAAATATATCCACAGAGGCATTAAACCGTCGTTAGCCGCAGTACAAGCATTGCCAGGCCAATGCGGATATAATTGAGAAACAACAGATATTTAGCCTCTTAATATCCAACAACAAAGCAGATAGGAAAGACACATGTGAGTACACCGACTATTGGCGAACAGGACACAAATAGAAGCTGTCATTGGAAGGGAATCTTTTACCAATAGCAATAATACCGCCATAGAGCTCCCCATAAATAAAGGGTGATTCATTTCGAGGTTTCGAGGGAATGTTTATTATCATTCGAAAGAACACTCTTTGGCATATATTCTCTTTCAAATGTTGGCCGCGGCTACATCTGAGATGGTGCGTCCGTTTAGTCCAATTTTCGATGAGTCATTCGAGCATTTCAACTGGTAACTGGTGAATGATACTCGTGAGGTTTTGCTTCAAGGTCTGAATCGAGGCGGAATCGTCGGACTTTGGACTTTACATATACCAACAGGAAAAAATCTAACAGTCAAATAGTCGTTTATTATGGCGCGATAACGGTCCCCAATGACGTTTACGTTCTCACCGGCATCATTTTTGAGGAAATATGGACCGCTGATTCCACCATTCCACAAACCAAACCGTTGTTTGTTTTTCTTGTTGAAACGGCAGCTCTTAAAAATCTGCAAATTGCTCGAAAACGTGGGCTCTTCTTGGAACTTTTCAAGGGCCAATAGAGCGAAGAGATGTCGCTTGTGGAGGTCGAGCGGCTTCAGTTCTTGTGCAAGCTGTATTTTCTACATTTTCGATGTAAGACCTTGACAAAAAATGCGCCAAGTTATTGCATACGTAACTCTGAGTTGTTGCAAACGTCGCCGAATCGACTCTCCCAGGTCCTCGTGTATACTCTCTGCTGCGGCTGCTATATTCTTTTAACTGTATGCTGGAAGTGATCCATTGGGTCGAATATTATCCAATAATGCTGGGACTCAAGATAAGAGACAGTGTTGCGAGTACTACGCTCAGTGTGATCTGTCAAAAAAGGCTATTGAAAAAAATATGTATATTTGGATCATCCGTCACTACTGACTTACTCACCAAATTGCGTATTTGACTTGCACCGCTCTGCTTGCTGGAACAACAGTTTTCATACGGAGTGTATGCCATGGTCACTATGCGTGAATCGTAAGTAAGAATGAATGTTCAGGTCTGTTATGTTGTCATCGTTGGCAGGTGGCTTTATTTAGCGTTCATGCCTGTGCGATGCCTTCACGTCAGGGCTATTAACTGTATAAACTATCGATTTGTGGTCAATCGCTACCAAGCCAGATTTTCAAAGCATGTGTGTGTGCTCGTGTTGTCGTCAGGTTGTATTTGAAAGCGGTTTAAGGACATAGGGTTGAAAATAATGTTTTATAACCGCTTAGGTGCTCAAAAGCCCAGCACTATTATCAGCCGTTTATATTCTTCTGCTTTTATAGTAAAATAATGATTAGATTTTTACAACTGAAGATCGCTTTATGATAAATTTTTGGCGGAAATTTTGATATTTGAATATATAAATAATGGATATTATTTTTTCATTGCACGTCTGTCTCTTAAATTGTGAGCTCATTTTGTAAAGCTCACTATCTTTCAATTGATTAATCTATAGCTAAATGTGTTTTGTTTTTAATTTTTAATATTTTTGTTTCAAAATATGGTAAGGTTTGCATGGCCCCGAGTGTAACCGTACCAGAGGATGGTTTAATGTTCTCTATTGGCTACACACGAAAGTATATGCCTTTAAAATGAATGTTGGCAGTGGTTAGTTACATTTCTGTTTGGCGCCATAGGAATTCTATCCTTATAAAATAAAACACTTAGTTGTTACCACGACACGTCTTTGCTTTATTGGGTACGATTTGCAACTGTACGTTCTCGTTCGTCGTCAGTAAGCGTTATGCTGTTTCAGAGATGCATTTAATAGGTCTTTCCGGATCGTTTTGTCGGCAACTCTCCTACATGTATATAGTAAGTGATGGATGTTAAGCTACTCCCCTAAAGCACGTTAACTGCTCAAATTATACGCAAGCACATTAATAAAAACCTGACTTCCCAGCAGGAATTGAAAAGCACACACGCAGCCGTGAGGTTTTGAGCTAGCCCCACCCTCGAAATTATTAAATTAGCAGACCCCAACTGCGAAAAGGAACTAATCTAATGCAAAAGCGACAACAACTACGCTTAACAGCGCACATATTTAATGAGCCGTTGAACAGTAAATTGAGCTCAACAAGCTCAACATATATTATTACTATTTTTGTTTTCAAAGTTTTGTTACTTGTTTTTGTAGTGGTTTACTACCGACACCATTGGCAGCTTTGTTTGTTGTCCAAAGTCTTTCTTCAAGTACCCGACAATGACCGTTAATGCTCATGGCTCACTATATGCCGCTTTGTTAAGCTATCCTACTGCTCAATTGCTTATCACAACTGGGGCGGCATTTTTTGATTGAGTGTGTGCAAGTGGTTTGTTTGTTCTAGGCTCTAATTTGGCATTTTCATTTTCGGCTTAATTTCATGCTTAACTAGCGCACACACACACATACACTTACACACTACAACGCACACAGTTCCCAAAAGACTCACAGGAAAGGCGCTAATATTACCAATGGCACCAGCACATTTCCGGCTGCAACACTTGCACCACTTGACCAAGGCAATAGTTTTTATCATTTTTTCTTGATTTTTCCTTCCCTCGCTTGCTTCCGTATGGAACTAGGAAAATAATTGGCAACGAAAAAATGCTAAAAACAAGTGGAAGAAAAAAGAAAGAATAAAGTCTAATAATGAAAATGGAATGGCACGTTGGAATCGCACATACATATAAACTACCGGGTTTTCCAACAGGGCTTTTTGACCATTTTTAATATGTCATGATCTGTAATTTTTCTTCATTGTATGCAGAAATATTTACAATTTCATCGTGGGAGGACAAACGCACAAACAACATTAACAAATTATTCAATTGTATTATAAAAATAAAAATAGAGAAATATGAGCCGATGAGGCTCACTTTCATCTGAGTGGTGCAGTAAATAAAGAAAAGTGTCGATCCACAAATCACAACCATTACATTCACCTAAATTGACAGTTATGTGGTTTTTGGTCTGTTGGAATCACAAGCCTTACCTACTCCCAACTCCTAACTCTCCCACGGAACCACCTGATTAATTATTACTTCGTGGGAGGGATAAGACAATTAAGTCTCCTCATGGCACAGACTGACGGACGCCTATTCTGCTTAATATGTCTAAGTTTTGTCATGATTGACGCTGCCGCTTCGCTGACAGTCATCAAAGTTTCGTAAAACTACCACCGAGTGTAGTTTTAAGTTTTTCCTCTGTACTTGAAAAGCGAGGGCAATGAAAGAATACACGCTCAGAGTCTTCTGAGAACACCATTAGACTACTTCTTGTCTGGTTATTTGAAGTCTTTAGCAATAACCGGACTTTCTTCAAGCTTTAGAAGTCAGTATCGAATTAGAGGAAACAGTACTCGAAAATTGGATTAATCGAGTTCGTGTATTGTTTTTTTTTTTTGGTGTCACATCACTCCTATTGGAAAACCCTGTATTTATGTCTTATCTACTATACTTTATATAAAATTTAAAATATGCTTGTATGCGTTTGTGCTTATGTCAAGTAATAATAGTGTAAATAAACACGTAAAAAATTGTAATTAATGAAGGAGCCTTGTTACTGCTGGCCACCTACTTTCGAAAACTTTTGTTATAAAGTTTAATGGGTGGAATTAATTTGCAGTTAGTTAAGTGATGGGCAAAGTCAAGTATTGATTACGAGTATTATTTAATTTCTTTTGTTAAATGAAGCTTAAAATCTCACCTTTCCAACACCATATGGTATGACACAATGTGTTGGGTATTGGAGATATGGAGTCATACGCCTTCTATTGCAAAATACCAAAAGACTTTTTCGACTTTCCAATATATCACATTCCTCCCATTCAACCTATTATTTGGACTTGTTTAACTTCGTCTTAAAAATCGAAAAAAAGTATTGTTAGGCTTTAAGATACTGTTATATTGGAAGGCATCTTTGGTCACATCGTCCTTCTTTTCGGGGCGTAGGCGCAAATCAGCGATATCAACGATGTTCATCTATCAACCAGCTGGGCAGCGGCACCTTCCCAATTAAGGGACCGGATATACCAAGTGCGTGCCTTTAAATCGTAGTCCTTATTTCGTTTGCCATGGTCGTCATCAAGAGGAGGTCTCCCATCCGAGGCTGTTTTGTCTTTTTCATTGGTACTGTTTTTTACGTGGCGGGTCAAACCCAGCGCACAACTCTGTGGAGGGGATGTTTCCTTCTCACTTTAGCTCGCCTTCAAACGGGCATTCTTAGGCTACCCAGAGGATACTTGATCAAAGACCGGAAGTCGTGAACTGCTTGAGCTATATGTAAAAAAATCGTTTCTGGCCACTCCCAAGTGGCGATCAGAGAACTTTCCACCAGATGTAACATACTGCTCCGAAATACAGCTTTCTTCAGAGCTTGGAGTCGGGTCGATTCTCGGTTGCCAGCTTGGACCTCCAATAAGTTCATCAGACGCTGATGAACAACCAGAACTTGTATGTTTGCGAAATTCTTCTGGCCAAGAGTGAACCGTAAGAGGTAATCTGAATTAATGGCTCTTAGCAAATTCAATCTCCCTACAATTATAGATGTTCTGACTGAACACGGTCCAATAGGTTTACACGTCGGACGCTCCATGCAAAATCGGTATGGGGAAAGGCGAGGTGGAATCACTTTGTCTTTTCCTTCTCAATTGCGCAGCCTTAGCCTGGTGTTCTGGCGTATGAGTAACATTAAAAGTGTTTACAAAATATTAGGGTCCACATAACCTAAGAATACCGGAGTTTTGCCCAACCACCGTTACCATCACACCATATTCCAAAACATATTTCGCAACAACAACAACATAAATTTGTAAATGTATTCATTACATTCCTCACGTATGTATCAACAATAACATCGCCATTTATGTACATACATGTCTGTCAAAAATTTAGTATCTAGTGTCAATATTCTATGCAGACACATTTTTTCGAGTTTAAAATGAAAATAGTTGCTCATGTGGACGTTTCCAAGTGCAGTTGTTTGATATTACATTGATAGCTGGCAGTTGTTAGAAGTTATTTAGTTAGTTTGACAGTGTTTTGCACTTTTCGCCTCCACCGCGGGCAATGACATGTCACACTTGCTGACATTTTACTGCGAAATTTAATTACGCCCAAAGGCGAACATTACACCACTACTGTAACAACAACACCAAACTAGTTATAACAACTTTTCAGTTGTCCACAAGCGAACGCCTCTGGCAGCACATAAACCAGCTGGGTTGATTACCGCCTCTTGTAATGTAGCTGACAGTTATCATTATTATTTACCCACATTCAAGTATAGTGTTGAACTATGCCTGTGAGCTTTGTTGCAAAAACAAAACCACTACTGCAAATAGCCCCAAGTAGTGTCAGAAGTGACCACAACTTCACTAAGTATAAACAGTTTACTTTGCTTTCGGTGAGCTTCGGTTCTGCGGTGAAGAACAAAAACAATAAGTTTGATTTTTACTTTGGACCTTTCAAGGAAGATACGATAAGGAGAAAAAATCACTCTAATGAATTCTGGTTGTACCTTATCCTTTATTTTAGCACTCATCTAAAAATGGCTGAATTATTATTTCTACAACATTGGGTGTGTCGAAAATTCATTATGTTTTTAATATTTTTTTCGTTTATCTTGATTAGATTTTTTCATGGATTCTGTACAATGAATTGAATTCGATCCATCAGAGGAAAGGATAATATAGCTATAAACCCAAAAACATAAGGTTAAACAAATTGAAATAACAACAACAATGCCAGAAGGCACAAGGGTAGATTTATGTATATTAAGTTACGTATACGCCATGACTAACCAAAAGAGACGACTGGGCTGCCACGCGTTAGCAATTGAAGATGTTGCTAATTAAAACATTATTTACGATCTACTCGCTAGCCTTTACACTCCAGATGAATCCAGCTGTCATCGCAAGGCATTAGCTGCACGGTCGCGAATAGCGCGTGTGCGGCAAAGATGGTGCAGGAAATAGTATCATCTTATAATGCTGCTATATATTTATCGATATTGATTTTATTTTGAATCAAATTTAATGATTATCTCCTTAAGCATTCATGGACCCAGACACAAATTAATTTCAGCCATATAACGCTAAAGCTATACGGATAGGTGCAGCTCTGTACATGCAGATAGTTGCCTGGCTGGGAGGATACAGAGGCAGTTTTTTATTCACGCTCGCAAACTCACACTCTCATATATGTATGTGAGGTTCCTAACTTGGTTGCAAGGATATAAAAAGTACGAAAAAGCTTAGTTCGGGTACAACCAACCAATTATACTATTGCAACTCTTATAATTCATACTCTGACCAACATATTTGACAAACAGTTTTTTAGAAAAATGAACGTCACTATATCATACATATGCAATATATGGGAGATGGGGATCGTAGCGAACCAACTTTAGCAATTTTTGCCGATATAGATATAGAAGATTATATGTATATATAAATGATCTGGATGGCGAGAAAAGTTGAAATCCGTGTGACTGTATAATCTGTCCGTCCGTTCGTCCGTGCAAGTTTTGACTTTAGTAAAAATTAAAATTTGGTGGAACTCGGTAGACATGTTCCTTGCCAACGTAAGAAGTTCTGTAGATGGGCGTAATCGGACCACTACGTCCAAAAAAAACCCATTATTCGAAAACGTATGAAAGGTCATAACTAAAAGGGCAATATACAAAAGAACACAAATTTGGCGCAACAAACCAGAATAAGGAGAATAATTTTAATTTTAAAATTCTCAAAAAGTTATAGTGGCCGTCCCACAATATGTTTAATGTATATATTTTCCAAACAAATATAGCTATAGCACCTAAATTTACACATGATGAATAATTTCGACAGATTTCACAGTATTTAAGCTAAGGTGGATACCTAGAACATTAGCAAAGTTTCGCTTATCATTCAGCGAACCATCACTTCACCTTCATTATTCTATAATTTGTTTAGCAATTATTTGTTATGTGCAACAATGTTTATGTAAGTCTACCTTGTTGCTCAATTATGGCACCTTCACTTCTTGGAGCACATACAGGTATATGCACACACAAACATATTAAAGTTGCAATAAAACCTTCAGTATTCGCCAGTATTTCGGGGTCACTTGTACAAGGTCAGCACATTTCAAAATGCAAAAGGATATTTAATACCCAACAAAAGTCGGCATATCTTTCAACGTCATTTAATATAATAACCACATTGTCCAATAAAGACTCCTTCACATTGAAGTCTCAACCATACTCCCTCGTTGGCAATTTTTGATGCCTTTGTGTGTGAAATTTTTCAAATGAAAACTTTGAGGTCAAAGGAATGCACTTTGTCAAAATATAAATTAAAATGCAAAGCAAAGGATGAAGTGTGTGAAGTTTCTGATGTGGTCTCCCTCATTCTCATGCGAACTTGTGGGGCTCAATGTTGAAAGGCATAAATTTGAATTATTGCTTAGAATTTGCTCATAATTTTAAGTTAATAAAGATTTCATCAACAAGCATAATATTCTAAAGTTTCCACTCAAATCTGCAGAGACTTTAGAATCTATATAACAGTAGAGTAAGCAAAACAACAACAGCAACAATGACAGCTCAGACAAAGGCGGAAGTGGGATAGTTAAAATTTTCAAGTACGAATTGCACAAATAAATAATTGAAATGCTCAAAATTTCAGGTTAACTTTGCTTGTATAGTTTACGGAAATTGGCTTGCTCTGTGACATAAATACATTCGAGTTTTTAAAAAAGTGTGGTTTTTATGTGCCTCTAGAACTAATAATATTATTATATTTTAACAAAGATTTTTATGCTCTTATGAAATCTTTTTTTTTTTTGGCAAGAATATACAGAACCGTTCTAATCCTTGAAACAATTCAAAATATCTTTAAAATGTAAGGAAATGATATGAAACACCTTTTTTTAATACTCCTTGATAAAAATATATATATGCTTCTAAATGTTCTAGTAAACACATTTTGTTCCAATTATTTTCTTCTTTTAATACTTTAAATAAATTTTTCAAAATTTGGGTGAAATATTCATTCGAAAAAAGCTGTATTCTCAAATTTTCCAAGCTTTTTTAAACTTTTCGTTGAAATTAAGTATATAACTTAGTAAATTGTATATATAAAGATCTTTTTCCAAAATTTGAATAGCAGAAAATTAGAAAATTTTTAGTTACTTAACCATCTCTAATTAGAATTGAAAATTTTCAACAGAATTTCACCACATCATGCGTGCCTACAAGTCATATTTATGCTCAGTCAACTAGTTATTAATTTCTTCAAAAAAGCGAGTTAGTAGCGTAGCGGTTGCGTGAAAAGCAATTCACTTCTGGTATTACATCATTCGTCACTACGAAATAGTCTGCTTGTAAGCTCTGCTGCCAGCCCACATTCCATTCTGTTTACATTCCATTTGCAATTTGCAATCAATTAGCGCTAAGCGCGTACTTCCGCTGCAATAAAATTTCCAACAGCGGATGCAGCTACTTTATACACTTCATGCACTTAGCCGTAAACAAAATGCATGATGTTGCTTCCAAAGTCAGTTGCATAATTCGAGCTTGAGAAATTATTATTCTATTTTTCAGCTTTTTCATAGGTTTTTCACGCAAGCATTGAATTTTCAAAATGATTTCCACATCCGCTTTTCCGCTTATTGTTGCCGTTGTTGTGCACTGTCTGATTGGATCTATTTGTCTGGCTCACTTGTTGGCGCTTCCCACATCAACTGCTTATTGCCAAATCGGATACAATTTGCGCGCTTCAGCTGCATATACACCACTCTCACGGGCCGGCGCACATAGAGAAAGCAGAACGAGTGCACACTGTTGTCAGTTGTTGGAACATTTGTTGTTCTATGTATTTGTAGATATATGTAGTTGCTATGTTGCAGGCGTGTTTACCGCTCGGCGCGCGGTTTGCCACCGTCACACAAACATTGCACCGTGTCATGAAAAGAGCACAGTACATGCATATCAGAAAACAAATAAAATTGATGATTTTTTAATGGCGAAAGAATGCAATTTAATTCGATTAAAGTTCAAATTGGAAACTAATTGCAGTCAATTTGTTCAGCGAAGAGGCTCATTTCTGGCTCTATGGGTATGTAAACAAGCAAAACTGCCGCATCTGGAACGAAGAACAACCTGAAGAGATTCGAGATCTGTAATTGATCTTACCGACATCTGGTTTCAAACAGACAGCACTACTTCTCACACATCGCATTAGTCAATGGATTTATTGAGAGAATACTTCGGTGAGCAGATAACTTGACGTTTTGGACCAGTCTATTGGCCACAAAGGTCGTATGATATCACACCGTTGGAGTTTTTCCTGTGAGGATATGAAAAGTCTAAAGTATACGCGGATAATCTCATCTTTGATTAAGACCTTGGAGCAACACAAAACGCGTGTTATTCACCTACTACCTGTCGAAACGCTCGTACGAATCATCGAAAATTGCACTCAACGGATGAACCATCTGAGATGTAGCTGCGGCAAACATTTGAAAGAAATAATCAAAATATTCTCTAAATGAATATACTTGTTTTTAAATAATTATTACATATTAAAAATAAAAAAATGTGAGGGTTGAATATTTTTAAAATGCCATCATCGTATTTACACCTTCGCACCTTCTTGTTAGCGAACACTATTAAACGCAGTTCAAGCAAACAGTTTTTTAGTGTTTTTTGAGCAAACCCAAATCACACCAAAATCGCTGCAGAAGTCGGCATGTGCTTACAGCTCAACGGACGGACCTTCACTGCTCTAGCGGCAAGTGCCTAAAGGACACTATTGACAGACCCAACCAGTCCGCACTGCCCGGATAAAAGAGATTGTGAGAAATTTGCGCGCAATTCTTGACTGCTGTCACCGCAGCTGAAGGCGCTTTCTTCGTCAATTTCGCTCAGTGTGTGTTGTTATCTGCTGCTACTTCTGCTACTGCTAACATAGGCGAGTTACGAGTCCATTTGTGTTTGATAATATCGTAAAAGTGATTTGTGAGTTGGAAAAAGCCGAGCGCAAGTCTTTTATGAGCGGCGGCTGCCGAGACGATGTCAATATGTGTGAGTGTCTCGTGCTGAATTCAGCTTGCTGTTCATTTTGAAAACTCTGGCAATAATATCGAGGCCCAACAACATGGCGTAATGGGTAATGTTTTGATTGTGTACACACGTGCTCTGTTAAAGGCTACTCATTGTTGTTTATACTACTGGTAATTCTGCAAACAAGCGAATTGTATATCTCTCCGTTTATCAGTGTCTCTCCGGAAGTGCAACTCGCTCAGCAACATCTCATTCTCTCACACACATACATCACCGCTCACACATACATAACATTGCCATGCATCTATCTTATTTAAGCGCTAATTGTTACTCTCTTATTCTTTACGGGCATTGCTTTGTCCTTCTGCTTGCGTGACGTTATAGTTGTGTAGTTCTGTCGTAGTTGTTACGAAGCGATTGCAGAAGCAACTCACTGGTTGTTGGTGTTTGTTCCAGCACAAGCAGTTTATATTTGTTGCTATCGCAAGCGCTTGTCTGTATTTGTTTACTTACATTTGACTAACACTAACGGTGTATATCTCCATATTTTTGCTTCTGTTTTGTTATTTTGCCGCTCTTGTAAATTTTTGTAAGAAGTTGCGTAAATTCAATTGTTGCGCCTTTAAACTATTATACACGTTGCATAACTAAGGAAACCGCCAAAAACGCCTTCGGGTGCGCAGACTTTCTTTGCTTCGCTTAGGTTAACCCTCAAATAAAGGGGTATTCTTAAACAGGCTTGCATGTAATTAATTTTCATTTAGTACAGATGAAATCAAACATAAACACAATTTTAATCTATACAAAATTTGGCAATGAGAACATATTTGAATAATTCTTACACGAAAGTGTTAAAACCATTAAAATTTTATTTGATGACAGACAGTCAATAAAGAGTTCTATTTAATCCTTTTCAGGCCTTTGCGTGAGAATATCCGTCGAAAACGGCCGACGTTGTGAAAGAACAATTCGTGGAATTTTTTGTAGTTCATGGATGATAATACTACTGTGCCCAAAAAATAAGGTGACATTGTATTTATTTTGAAAACTTTTTATTTATTCTTCCAAATCAATTTCATCCCCTTCAAAGCAATCCCCTCCCGATGCAATGCACTTATGCCAACGGATTTTTCAATCTTCGAAACACTGGTCGTAGTCACGTGATGTAAAAACCAAGAATTGTCTTTCCACAATTAGGCAGATAGCGTTACGCAAACGACGCATATCGTTCAAATAATATTCCTTGTTGACTGTTTGACCCATTGGAAGGAATTCATAATGCACAACACCACGATAATCGAAGAAAACAATCAACATGACCTTGATTTTTGAGCGACTTTGGCGCTATTTTTTTGGTCTCGGCTCCCTTTTGGCACGATATTCGCTCGATTGATCGGTTTTTTCGGGGTCGTAAGCATAGATCCAAGTCTCATCGCCAGTAATAATGCATTTGATGACACCCTGGTAGTCAGAAAGCATCGTTTCACACACTTCAACGCGACGCCTTTTTTCCAAAAAATTCAATTTTTCGGTACCAGTGGAGATTTGACGCGCTTGAGGCCCAAAACATCCTTCAAAATAGTATTGACTGAGCCTTTTGATATGCCAACTTCATCAGCAAGGTCTCTAATTGTTAATCGACGGTTTTCCAGCACTAAATCTTTGATTTGTTGAACGTGAGCTTCGTCGGTTGAGGTTGATGGTCGCCTTGGACGCCTTGGACGCTCTTCGTCTTCGACACGTTCACGGCTGGCTTGGAACTCACTATACCACTTGTAAAAATTTTTTTTAGACATATGTAGGTTCATCTCCAAAGGCTTTCTGCACTATCCTCAACGTATCTGCAGAAGAAAATTGATTCCGTAAACAAAATTTAATGCAAATTCTTTGCTCAACAAATTTCGACATCGCAAAAAACGAAAAACTTACTTTTAGCAGCTCACAAAACGACACGTATCTTAAACCCTAATGAATATTTTGACATGAAATTTGACATAAATGTGACTGACAGTACTACCAACATAAAAAGAGAATTATTCTCCAAATCCTTCGACGCGCGCAGTTTAAATTCAAAATTTAAAATGTCACCTTATTTTTTGGGCACAGTAGTACACCTTTGCATCGAGCCACGATTGTAACCGAATGTAAAGCCAAAAAAACGCAATAAATACCATCGATCAACCACCGTATTGACCAGATTTGGCTACGTATGATTTTTTCTTGTTCCTGAAACTGAAAATGCCGCTCCGTGAAACCCGTTCACAGTCGATTGCAGAGATAAAACAAAATTCGCTGACGGAGCTGAAGGCCATCCCAAAAAGTTCGTTTGAAAAGTGTTTCAATAACTTTCTAGTTGGCATAAATATATTACACCTGGTGGGAATTACTTTAAAGATGAGCAAATATATATTGGTGAATAATTAAAAAAGTTGTGCTATTATCTTAGGTTTGAGGAATAAATACTGAAAACTGCAAAAAACTACAATTCTGGATTTTTTGTTTTGTGGTTTTCCGGTTCTTACTGGTTTTTATAATTTCTTCACCACCACGACTTAATTCGTCTTCTGTACACTAATTGCCCTCCACTACATTCTTCCAGTTTATTTTACATTTCATAGTAATTCAATAGTTATCAAGCACGTAGCCACAGGCCACAAGCCGTATGTAACAGTTAAGTGCTTGCCAAATTGTGCACGAGGCCACAAGCCGCACGTACACTCCAACGCTTATAATTAAGCGATTATTGAGAAAGTAAGACCACTTTCCGCTTCAGGTGTTTTTTTCTCTGAAAAAAGTTGTTTATACAAGTGTATGTGTATGTACACTAGGGTCTTCGTTATTTCACAAGATAATTGATAATTTTTTTTTTGCAAACGTTTCCTGCCGTTCCATTATTTACCCTTAAAACAGGACTCAACGTAATTAGGCTATTTATTTTCAATTTAAACAGTGTCTCGAGTTAAGTAAATCGAAAATCTACTGCTACATGAAACAAATAACTTTCATTCTATAATAAGAGTAAATGAGGATAACGCTATTCTAATTTATTTAAGATCTATGTTGAATTGCAGATGCAGATTGCTTTAAAGTTTGAGGTGTGCATTCCGAGCGCTCCAAACAGCGAGCGGTATTTTTATTTTTGAGTCTTTTTCGAAACCTTCCAATCGTAAAGTGGATCAGTAGTACAGAGTGTTTCCTTAATCACTTGGTATTTTTAAAATAATTATAAATATTGATGTATGAAAACTTAACTTCAAACTCTTTTACTTTACTTACTTTTCCGTACAATTTTCCGAAGTTTAAAGCAGTTATTTTCCAGAGCATACTTCATATACACATACATATGTATATGGCGACATTCTCGGTCTTGCCTTTTCTCACTCAAATTTCAATATTTATGGAATCGCAAGGAGCAACAAGCGCCACAGCTGAGACAAAGTAACTTTAGCGTTGCATGCAACAGTTTGGAACCTCAAAATGCCACATTTGTCTTATTTACGAGCAGCGTAAATGCCGTTATACCCGCCACCCGCTGCTGACTTTTATGACGCTTCCTCGGTCTCGAGCTCAAATTATTTTTTATGTGATTCTTCTGCAGTGCTTCAAGATTTTTGTTATTTGTATGCAGTAAATATGCATGTATTATGTATATAACATGTGCATAACTGACTAGAGCAATTTCGAAAGAGTTATTGCTGCAAAGAAAAGTGAGAGGCAATATTGTAGTATAACGACAATTGTTTTTCTGCAGTCACCAAACAAAAGACAACATGCGGACTGTGAATTAAAGAGATTTTCTTACGTGATGTTTTTATGTCTATATATAAACAATTGATCTCCCATAACTCGAAGTCTTACTGACTTGAAGTTTTTTGTGTTTTATATTGATTCGAGTTAGGGAAGTTCAACTGTATTTATCTATCACAATTTGATATAATTTATAGAGACGCCGTTTAAATACTAAACACATACAAGCACATCCATTGTAAATGCCAGCGCCAATAATGTAACAGTACTAATACGCTCTGTACCAACCTTCATGTAATAAAAGTGAACCGTGGTCACAGCAAAAGAAAATCTCCCAAATACGCGGGCTCTACTGCTCTTTCACTGAATAAGACGGCGATGAAAAAACCAATAAAAACAGGCAAAGTCGAGTCGAGGTGTCTTAAATCGGCGGTAACGTGTCCTATTAACAACGTGTCCTGATTAACAAAAAATAACCATCACATGGACGAAAATACTTGTAAAACAACGCTTACACACACTTTCGCTTCATTAACTTTTTTATCTTCTGTTCACTGAGAAAATAATATTATAAAATAGCGGGGCCCTCACTTTTATACCCCTACACGTGCACATAAGTGCCTTTATCCTAGTGTACTGTATTGCACGTTGAAAGTCTCAGCTTATTTTCCTACGGATCCATGAATTGTGCACATGGTTACGCTTCTTTGTTAAAACTGCAACTGTCAGCAAGGCACAGGAACTCTTGGTATTCATACAAACATACTATACATACATATATACGTATGTACAGTGTCTCATAGGTATATAATTTATTGTTCGTACGTAGAACAAACACTCCTACGATTTCCGCTGATCGACTGAATATTTCATACTGATTTTAAATCATGTATTAACACCTTGCATTTTGTGTCGTTCTACTTCTGCTGCAGATAAAACGGATAAACTTTTATTGAATTTACGAAAGCTGTTCGATAAATAATTAAGTAGTAGTGCTTCTTGCACGGCTACGAAACTACGCAGAAACTTTTCGGATTGAGCTTACGGCTGTTATCTCGCGTACATTCCAGCAACAGTCTGCCAAAAGAATTCCTAAAAATGGATCAACCTTTAAAATTTAACTTGATATAGACGCGTGACTTTAACTCTAGTATAAACTCCAAAATGCTCAAAGAAGAAATAAAAAATTGGCCTTGAAATGGGGAAAAAATAAAAAAACTATAAAAGTAAAAGCTTTTTCTGCGTAATAATACATACGTACATATATTTATATTTCCACAAAGGAGGTTTCGAAACTTTACGTTTTGGTAAATCATGAGTTTCAGTTCACTTCAATTTAAAATATATAATATAATTTTTTATAAAAAATCATCATGGTTTTTAATTCTTGTGAACCTGCTTGCAATTCGTGTTTCATTTTTCCATACATTTTCAAAATGTAAAATATGTATGTATAATGTGTTTTATGAATTATATATGCTCATTCTTTACCTAAACCATCTACAACATGCACAAGTAGCAAAGCAAAGCAACTCGTAACAATACCGCTAGACATCGAAGGCAAACTCTCAGCGCCGTGTGGTTAATTAGAGTTCACGGCAAGGGCGTCTGCGACAACCATCGAGTCGTTATTATAAGTTTATGTATTTGTGAGACAATATATGAAATCTCCACATATGTTTTCATATGGGTACAAAATTATTTGAAGAATGTTAATTTCGAAAAAATTCTAAGAAGCCTGTGCGATGTCTTTTATAAGGAATACCTCCAGCTGAATCTGAATCGGATTTTCTTTCGCCGCGACTGTACTTTGGAGTGTGTGCGCACCAACTGGATTCGGTAGAGAACATTCTTACCTAACGAACGAGCGGATGGTCAATTGTCTCCGAGTACATGTAGAGTCAGGACAAACATTTTCCACGACATGTTTCCATGAGTGGTGCAAGCCGAAAATGCAGCGTTCGTTAGAGCAGAGAGGTACGCGATTAAGTTCTATGCGATACTCGGTAAATCGGAGACCCAGATGTTGCTTTAGCAAGAAGTGGTGTGTTTTGGTGACACCAGACCGAGAAGAGATCGCTGATGAAGGCCGGAAGAATGAACAAATCCAAAGCGAAAACGATACTAATTATCTTTTTTTGAAATCAAAGGTATAGTGCACCATGAATTTGTTCCTCCTGGACCATTAACGGTTTGTCCAAGTTTTACGTGGAAGCCCTAAAGGACTCAAACGAAGGGTCAATCGGGTCTGACAAGACATCGCAGCCGATTGGAAGTTGCACCACGACAACGCTCCGGATCACAAATCCTTTCCTGTGACCAGCTACCTAACTAAGGTTCTATAGCTCAGATTCGGCCCCCTCCGACTTTCTCTTATTTCCTTGCCTGAAAAGGTTGATGAGAGATTCAAACAGCATGCACCTTGGCGCTCAAGGCTTTTCCGTAGATTGCTTTTTGCTTTCCTTAACGACTTCAATTCTTTGAAATCGACACAGTCCTATTACTTTCCCGACAGACCCTGTATGGTCTTTTCCAAATATTTCACTGGTACTTTCATGTTATTGCATTTTAAAATAGCGATACTTCTTATATTTCTGCTTAATCCGTTTCGCATTTTCGAAGGCACAGAAATCGTTTTTCATAGCAATTGTTCTTCTGGGCTTACGTTGTTACGCTAAAAAGCAACTTTGTATTTCCAATGCCAATTTGCACCCAGTTTGTGGTTTTCTCAGCTAGGAAGTTATTTAAGCGTTCAATTAAAATCTTAAATTACAACAACACTAATTCAAAAATCCTCAAAAAAATCTCAAAAAAATAGGTATCTTACCTTTTATTGAACTTGCCACATAAGATATTTGTAAAGTAAATGGCTTTCTATTTTAAACACGTACATAGATATTCTACATATATTCAGCAACTAGCTGCTATACACTTTTACATTAAAAAAATTTTGCTCGCCCACTAAATTGCAGATCCCCAAACGTAAATGGCACTCAAAAAGCAAATGCAGAAAGGCAAATGCCCTAAAATATTGCCCACAGAAAACGAATCGCTTTGGCAAAGCATAAGCGTAACTGGTCAGCTCACTTTCGTTTCCATTTGTACAAGTTTAATTTACAATGGCTGTGCCAGTTCCAAACGAATAATACAAGTAGGACAAGGATACTACTAAAGACAACAAGTGCAACAAGAGGAAACTACAAATGAGGCGTATAATTATTTAATTAACCGAAATAAGCTCGCTTCGATGAAGCTTAAGTAATACTTGTGTGTATCTGACGCTTACCTTTCGGCTGTAAAAAGGGGGAGAAATTCTTAAATGTGAATGCAAGCAAATAAATATTTTTAAATTTTTATTAAAAGGCATTATTATAAATAGAGCTTGATTTGAGTTGACCTCAGATATAGTATGAGTAAGAGAATTGTATAAGCTAACCAATCAGAGAGATGAAAATGATTTTTCATGCAAAGCATTTAAAACTTCAGTTAACATGCGAATGTAGAAGTAGCTTTAATGTGGTTGTAAATTTTGTACCATAGTCGTTTTAGGCTGGAAAAATTAAAATTAAAATGTGATGTATTTATTGGCATAAAAAATCTCCATAGATGTCACAAGGGTTGAAATTATACTAAGAGTAACGTTTTTGATCCAAATTGACGCCAATCTTAAACATACATTAATAAATGAACTACATCTATAAAAAAAATGTCTTGCCTCGCTTAGTGTCCCAGTAGAACTATTAAAATTTCGCATCCGCGAGTGCAACCGATACCGAATGGCCTATTAGACCGATTATACGATATAAAATCTAGCAAGGAAACAGTTAATAGTAAAGGTCTGCTTGTAAATAACTGCTTGTCTGAGACGGCTATCGATCGCTTTGATTGAGCTGAAATCGGAAAAGGGATCGTTTTCTGCTCCTGATCTTCCTTTTAAGTTGTCCTAGGTGGTGAATGTGAGTGGTTTGTTCGATAACTTGTTAAATGATATGTTGTATTCAAAGTGCTTTCCAAAGTAAACAGTACTTTATGAATCTAGCGCCCCTTGATAGGGCCATCTATATGTCGACTCCTGCGTTAGAATCTGCTATCTTTGTCGATTGTCCAATGAGAATTTCATGATATTTCATTGATTGAAAGTGAAGTTATTGCGTTTTAAGTGTCAGTATGTTTTTGTTATCGGTGCGAAAATGCGCTTCGAACAAAGAGCCAACATTAAATTTTGTTTCAAAATTGGTAAAACTTTTACCGAAACGTTTCAATTGATGAAGAGAGTTAATAGCGATAATTGCCTATCCCGTAGCAGAGAGCGCGAATAGTTTCAACGTTTTCAAAATGGTCGTGAGGACATAAATGACGATCAACATGTGGGCCAATCAAAACCCGTGATCACCGGAAACTCCATCGAAACTGTGCGTGAATTCATGAAAAATCAGCAGAAATCATCATTGAAATTCATGAAAATGGAATTAAACATTTCCAAAACATCGATTTATCGCATTTTGACCGAACATTTGGGCTTACGAAAGGTGTGTGCACGGTCTGTTCCGTACTAATTGACTGACGACCAAAAATTGCTCAGAATCAAACATTCGAAGGACGACTATTATACCAAAAATCATATTTTAACCATTAAACCCAGTATTCCCAGTATTCGCCTGATATGGCACCGTGCGATCTCTTCTTTTACAGGAAAATACATTTACCCGTGAAAGGAAAACGTTATGCAGACGTAGAGGCCATTCAAATGGCTTGCACCGACATACTGACTGGTATCGCTGAATATATTAGCATAAAAACAGTTCACAGCAACCTTTTCTTTCCAAAGGACGCTGGAATCACACAATATCCAAAGCAATAAAAATATATGGACATAAAATTAGGTAAAAGGTGTTCGGTGTGATTTAATTGTATAATTAATCTTAGAAGTGCCTTTGTGGTATAGCCAAAGTTTTTCTCCATCTAATATCGGATCACGAGCAATATTTAAACCAACTAAAATGTTCGTTTTATTCTTTTAATTGTACAGTAGGATCATGTGTAGAATGACACATACATATAGATATGTGTTCATAAGCAATTACTTTTCAATATTTTAATTTCACATATTTATTTTATGCAAAGAGCAGAGTTTTACATTTTATACAACCATAAAGTTCAAATATAACCAACTGATGCGCTAATTGCATTTATAATTATAGTGCACTTTTACACAGAGGAAATTCGAAGCAAATGCAAATGCAAAAAAATTCAGATTACACTATATGCTGTTTAAAAAGTATCACAAATTCAGATCAAATAGTAGGATCTAAAATTTTGAATCCCATTAAGGAATAGCACCAAATCAATTTTAGAATGAAACTTTGAAATAAAAATCAAGTTCTTGTTCTTACTATCGAAATTTCGTCCATATTTTGCAAACGCACTGATATAAATATTAAATGGAAGTCTGTTGTGGGATATTGAAAATTATTTATCACTCAAATCAAGAATATACCCTTTTACGCTGAAATATTTAAACCTAGCTAGGCTACATGGTCGTAAAACCATATAAATATTTAGAAATTTATGTACAGTCCAAGTCCGAATACTTTTCAGGCAGAATATGTGTTCAGTTGCAGCACTCTGTATTTATAATTATGCATTTAGTAAGCTTGCAAATGCTTGATTTCCATATTAAATGCGGTCGTTACAAATTAAACTATTTTGTTGTAATTCTGACCGCAATCCAGCAAACCGCAACTACTAAAAATTACAATTGCAATTTGTTTATGAGCGGCAAGGAATTAAATTCGAAACAAATATTTCGGTGTAATTAGTAGCAACTCTGAATTCATATCATGTAAGTAGATAAATAAACATTTCTCCGTATGTATGATTATTTGCAAATTCCAAAATGAAACGCACATCCTATTGCATTATCAAATTTGTATGGAATGTTTATTTAATTATTCACAGAAATATTTAAAATGAATGATGGAAATATATACTGTTAAAAATTTTATATTTCGAACACACTTTAGAAATTTTTTTTAATTTTTTCAGTAGTTTCATCATTATTTGCTATTATTTGATTTAGTTAAAGTAAAAAAAAAAGTTTTCTTAAGAAAAGCACACATTTTTGGAGAAGTTCTCTTTTATTGTTGAACAGAGAAGCCATCAATGATGGCACACCATTCTAATTATCGGTAATTTCTTTACAACAAGCATTTTCTGAAATCTGAGATCAGTAGAGATGTGGGGGGTGTCAGATCCGGGGACTACAGTGGATGCAGAATCGAATTTTAATCCCAGTTTATGTATCTTTGCTATCGTTTACACAGATTCATGGCGCGATGCACTATCTTCATGACACGACAATATAGGTTTAACCCATTTTTGCCCGAACTGAATAGTGTTCACTCAAAGAATCATATCTCGGAAGGTGTTGGAGATATTGATTTTCTTTTTTCTAATTTCCTAATAGAGGAGATATGAAACAATGCACACTCTTTGTAAAACAGGACAAAATTTCGATTAGGTGCTTATACGAGGGCTGCTATATATATTTCTGGCCTAATAATGAAAATAGGAATATTTATCAACGAAAATAGTTTTATTGTTTTTTCAAAATATTCTCCATCAAGATCTATACACTTTTGCATGCGCTCAAACCAATTTTCGAAGCACTTTTTCCACTCCTTTTGATATACCTCCAAAACATAGTTTTTGAATGCTTCAACAGCATCTTCTGGCGACGAAAATCGTTGACCACGCATTATTTTTTTGATGTGTGGGAATAAAAAGAATTCATAAGGTGCCAAGTCAGGGCTGTACGGCGGATGACCCATCAATTCGACATTTTGGCCGATCAAAAAGGCGCTGGTTTGAGCCGATGTGTGAGAGCTCGCATTGTCATGGTGCACAATGATTCGTCTTCTCTTGTTCGTTTTTCGAATTTCTCCGAAAACTTCAGGCAAACAAATGGTGGCGTACCACTCAGAATTGAACGTTCTACGTTGCTCAAGTAGTCCCAGTCCCCACATTGACCATTTGCTTCGAAGTGCTTCTTCCACGAACAACTTTCGTTGGATTTGGCTCGTCTTAGAAGACCCACACGGTCGATTGCTGTTTTGTTTCGGGCTCATACGCATAGATCCATGACATTTGTGACAATCTTATAAACGTCTTTTGAAGCACCGCGATCGTATTTTTTCAGCATTTCTTTACACCAATCCACACGAGCCTTTTTTTGAGCGATTGTCAAATTGTGCGGGGTCCAACGAGAACAAACCTTTTTTACGGCCAGGTGTTCATGCAATATCGAATGTATATGCTGGTGGGAGAAATGCATAGGCATGCCTCTATCATGCATCGATGTTTTCTGGCACAACGGCTGTTTTTGGACGACCTTCACGGAACTCGTCTTTGAGCGAGCGTCGGCCACGATTGAATTCGTTGTAACAGTTTTTCACATTGCTATAGGATGGTGCTTCATAGCCATACAAAGATTTTAGATAATCCACGTCGAAATTTGTGAAAAATGATCGCACGAAAATGTTCACGAGTTAATTCCATTTTTTGGCCGAGATGAATTTTTTGATTCCCTGTAAATAAAACAATTCACTATTAAATGACAAAACGTTCTGAGTGATGTTATGCTAAAAAACGTCAAACTTTCCAATGGAAATGTCAGATTGCACCTGGTAACACTTAGTGTTGCCTAGGCCAGAAATATATATAGCAGCCTTCGTATTCAAGGTCAAAGTTCAGACATTTTTAGAAATCAGAAATTTATTTTTCGGTAAACTAAATCATAATCGGGGTTTGTAAAAGATTTTCTTATCAAGTAAAAAAAAAAGCAAAAGTTATTCTTAACCTCCTAAGATCATGTTGCCGAATATGTATACTCAGTTGAGTATATAAGTGGGTATATAAGTATATTTGTATTTGTTACACAATGTTAACAGCCACACTATTTCACAAATGCAATTTCACTAGCATCTACTTCGTAACACAGCTGATTTTGATCGACACTTGACGAACAGCCATTCAACAGACTGATAAATACATACAATCAATTTCAGGTGCATTTAGAACTCTTATTGGCCCATTTGGCACTTTTTAACTCATCGAGTATCTCAGTTATGCGGAAAATTTCAAATCTGAAATTTCACAGAGCAACTTCTATGAGCAATATAAACTTCGCCATAAATATCACTGTGGAACATTTTTGGGATTATTGTCTGGGGGGTGAGAAATTCCAAGTCAGTATGATGGTACTAGGTCAGTATAGTAAAACCCTCAAAGAGTTTGGCGTTCGTATGTGTCAGTTTTTTTTATGACCCTTTTCATGCTTCTTCATACAAAATACATGAAGAAATATTATGGGCACTGAGTGACCCAAGTCACGTATAGAGTACTCACCATATAAACCGCCGTAACATTCTTATTTTAAAAGCTATATACCTAAAATTTTGTCAACTTATAACTTAAATTATGGTTTATTGCAATGCTGAAAATAAGGCAAATTGGACTGCCCAAACCCCAGGTACTGAGTGCCCAACTCACGGTTCTAAGGTTAAGATATGTACCTCTTGCCAGGAAATAAAAAGGTATAATCTTGTTATCAAGAATAAAAAAACAAATCTCTTAAGCCTCTCATCTATTCCCCTTCCCTTCGCTGATTAAAAATAAGGTTGATTGAAGACTTCAACCTTAAAACTTCCGTAGAAAATGCTAAAAAAGTTTTGTTTTTTCACTGAAAATATGTTATTTGATGTCCAACATTAGCAGTCACGGAGACAAATATTCAGTTTTACTTGTGTCTTCTCTTGGCTGTACTTTAAACGATTTCATACCTTCAATTTAATTATTATATTTAGTCATTGATACACACATATTTACTTACATGCGCCATGAGGAAATACCGTCCTACTCTTTGCCATCATAACAGCGTCGATCCATAAAATCGCCGGACTGAAAGTTTGAACCTGTTATGGCGGATGGCAAAAGAGGCGTAGTTAAACATTTAATTCCTCGCTACTACTACAATGACAAAGCGGATTTACTGTTATTGTTTTTGTTGCATAAACATGGGCATTAAAATGAGATATTGCTGAAGTGGCAAGCGACAACATCGACGACAGCAACGCTGACTACCGCTTGTAATAATGGTCATACGACGAGAGCTTGGTGACAATGGCGGCATAACAATGACTGTCCCAGCATCTCCGCCGGCAAAAGTGTCACGCTGAAACGCTGAATGGCCAGATTGTTGTGGACACGACGCTTTTATTTGTTTGCGGCAATGGGCAAAAGATAGCAGTGAGTTTGCCTAAAGTCAGATACAATAGATGTAACAAGCAACAGTAACAACAACACACGGAAGTTTGAACAATAGCAGGAGCAACCGTTGACAGTTAAAAATTATACTTTGATAAGGCAAACGATTTTTGTACGGCAAACTCAGACAAGTATAATAAAAACCCTTTTAACCCTGTAAGCGTTTTATGTATATTTAATAAAAAATATAACAAGAGAGTAATAGTCGGAAACAGAAGGTTCAAGGATGGTAATAATATTAATTTGTACAATCATCATCCTGCATTGAGCTCGAAAGTAAAAGCACCATTTTCTTATCCCATAAGATTAAGTGCACCCTTTATCAGATCATCTGACTTATTTTCTTCATATTTCGTCCAAATCAGATACTCATTTAAATTGCAAATATATTTTTTCTCAAAAATTTCAAATTCTACATTTTAAATTAAACAATCGAAACTATATTTGCTTTTGTTATTATAGTATATAGAGAGAGAAATTCCAAGAATCCTTCTACACCGTAAACTTTTCATTAAGCTTTTGCATGATACTGCAATGAGTATAATAGGTTTGCTGACCTCAACATTGGTTATAAAATTTCAAAACTATCAAAGTACGTAGTCGAAGGGATCTCGATCAGATCATATCACTCCGCTTCAACTCTACATACTTCGTCAGAGGGAGGCTTTAAATTTTCTGGAAGATAAACCTTTTGCTATCTTCTTATATAATATGTTTTATTCCCTTCAAAATAAATTTTTCTAACTCTTATGTGTGTTATATGTGAGACTTGCATGAGCAAGAGTCCTAAATTCCATTCAGTTGACATCGCAAATAAAATATGACGGTAGCAATTAATTTTCATGAAATTAGGAAGTGTGCCTTTAAGGAAATGGATGACAGTTGAATTGATAAAAACGAAGATATTAAATAAATAACCGCTCACAATTGGCATTTATCACAAATTTGCGTTTTTATGAGATAAATTGGTAGATTGAGTTGTGGGAGATCTTTGGCAGCAAATGGATTCACAAATTATTTATGTGTTGCTTTTATGTTTTTTCTCACATAATATTTATAAAAATACAAAAATTTGCTTTGCCGCTTGTTTATTTCTATACAAATTTATGGGATTACTCCGATAGGTATTTTCCCTAAAAAATTATTTTCGGGTCGGGTGTCGTACACATAGTCTGACTTGAGAGCGTGATGGAGAACAAGAGTTTGCGGATTTTAGAGAAATGGAAATAGGGCAATCTCGCTCGGTGATTCGATTTTCATACTTGCGACGATTACTCCCCCTTCGTTGACACAATGAAGTGACCATGAAGGAGGCATTGAGAAGTTTGATAAAAATGAAAATAGTTCTTTTCGTTTTTCTTTGACTACAACTTTGATTCGTAGAGTCGAATTATCATAGACAATATAACTAGTAAATTTGAGGCATTTTGCTGAATAAGTTCGCTAGTAACGGTCATAATTCGTAGATGAATTCGACATTGCTATATCACATTTTCATTGAACTCGACTATGTATAAATTTCTTTTGCTTTCGTATATCAAAATCAACCTCGTGTTGCACCTCGTGATGCGGAATTAATGGATCATGACAAACCTAGCCTAATATATAAAACCATTCAATTATTTCAACCAAAACAAAAACTTTATCCACAGTTCTACAAATCCAATCACACTTCATTTTAATTTGTCAAATCGAAAAGCAATTATTGCCCAAAGCGTGTGCTGCAAATTGAAATAAACGCTGGAGAACACACTTACATAATTGATTAGCTTTTGCTGCATAGCTTTCATAATCGAATTCTCTTCCATTCATTGTTTACAAACAAAAAAACAACAAAAAAGTTGGATCCTATCTCACTCTTTGTTTCTCATTTAGTTGCCTTCCATCACAGTGGACAATGCGTTTGCCTGTCATTCAATCGATTATAATTTCGAGAAAGCTTTTTCCCAATTTGTTTGTTTTACTGTTAAATTGCTGTTTGACCAGCTGTTGCTGCGGCCAATTTATTGATTGCCTTAGCACTTGTCGTCGGTGATTGCTTGGTTATTTTACTGGAATCGGATTATGCAATGGTGTTGAAGTTTCGTTTATTGTTGCTTCTGTTATTTGCCTCGTTTGAGCGTTAATTGCTTTGCATATTGCCGACACTAAGCCATAATTTCGATTTACGTGCGACCCAAAATGCCTACAGTTAAGTAGATATCTTTGGAGGAAGTTTAAAATTCAAACTATCGTTTAAATACTGCAAGGCTTTTAATCTACTTTGGTTATTTAATCACCTATTTAGTACGTGTGTGATTTGGTTAGTAATTAAATTTAGTCTCAGAGCTTTGTTCTTTGTTTCTAATAAACGAATAAGTAATTTGTTTAAATATATCAGCCTGTCACATATTTGAATCAGAGGATCAGAGGATCAGAATCTAAGCAATTTTATATATGTATAGTACATATAACCTATATAACTCGTACACTGAGCGACAAATTCGGCATAAGATTTGTCAGAAAAATGAAAATCATTATATATACTTGTAGTAAGTATATGAGAATTTAGGTAGTACTTGTATCAACCCGATTTTATCTATTAAATATTATCAAGCCACATACTAAAAAAATGCTCCCTGGGTTTCATTAAGGTACCTCACATACAATCATCAATCATAGGAGCAGAGTCAGCCAGATGTTCGAAAATCCTGATATTAGTTATATATAGTTATATAGGAGGAATAGGTCAAGTTTTCGACCTATTTTATCTAGTTTAAGTTCAGATATACTGTGTTATGAATAAAATTCATTGAGATAACTAATTGTTTGATGTATGCGGTATTAAGTCTCCCTAAAGTTTGAAATTGTATATAAGGTATGTACATGGGGGCATAGCGAACTATTCAGCTGATTCAACCTATTTTTTATGCCCGGGGATGCTAGTATCAGGAAAATTCTCTTTGAATTTCTATTGAATATTCCATAGATTATCCGATATTTTCAGTGAAAAGTTAACTAAAGATACTGGGATCCACATATCCTAGGGGCTTGTTTTTAATGGATTTCAGCAGTTTGTAGTCTTAATTGTTAAGGAATCAAATAGAAATTAAAAATTTTCTATATGGGAAGTAGGCGTGCTTATATTTCGAATTCGTCCATTTTAAGGTAGTCGTACCACGCCCATTCTTCTATTTTGATCCCTGCTTTCATAAAGCTTATGTACCACGCTTCATGAAGTAATTTTTGTTTTTGCTTGCACAGACGGATAGATGGTTGTACAGACAGACAGTCGTCCGGCTTACAACTCGTTTCATCATCCAGATCATGTATATGTATATATAACAACAATCATTGGCCGTGCTGTCATATTCGCCAACTTTGCCATATTTTGTGTTACACGACGGAAGTTGCAAAATAGTTGGAAATATCGCCGGAACCAAAAATAGACTTTAAAATATTGTAGGAGAAACAATAGATAATAAGAGCGCAAAATGTATTAAGTTATTTTTAGCCGTAATTAA
Source organism: Bactrocera zonata (assembly GCA_037783105.1). Classification (NCBI taxonomy): domain Eukaryota; kingdom Metazoa; phylum Arthropoda; class Insecta; order Diptera; family Tephritidae; genus Bactrocera; species Bactrocera zonata. Next base: position 42,289 of record JBAWJQ010003453.1, on the reverse strand, counting down.
ATGAAAATCACAAAAATTGACAATCAATTTTACCTTATCCACTTGCAATAACGCCAGCTACTGCGCCTGCACTTGTAACTGCTTTGTTGACTTTGGTAACGCACGATTCCGCCGCAGAAACAGCCTGGTGACTTGGCGACTCCACCGCTTGTGGAATAGTCACCGATGCCCTCGACAAAGTTTTCGCATGCTTCACGTTGCACCTACATTATTTTATGGGAATATACATAACGGTTTTATATTGTCATTATTGTTGTTTTGTAGCATATACGCGCCATTGTTGCAATTTCGTTACAAAATTCATGAAATGCCTGTTGCAGTCAATAGGCGGAGCAGAGGTGGGAGGGGTCGAAAACACAAGGGGAAAACTTAACTGCATTATTCTCAGAAATTTGGATTGACGTAAATTTGCGACTTTGATGCAACTACTAGTAGAAGCACATACTTGTATATGTTAATTTATCGGTTGAAGATCCTGTGAAACTAATTTCAACACACAATGTTTACCCTACTTGCAGTTGGCTGTGTTCGCGTATACATATATATAGTCTACAGCAGAAAGCTTGCTATTGCGGCGCTAAAGAATGATACGTCTCTCGGTATGAAGCTTATTCTCGGCAAGGTAAGACGCTTTGTTGCCACACGGGGATTTTCTCTAACCCGATTTTAGAATTTTTGGCACAATAATACTTTGTTATAAGTTCGTTTATATAAATGTCATTTAGATAACTCCAAAAGTTCACCAATGTCAACTGTAAATACGAAAATCTTTCTCAACTTACTTTTCATCGATTGACTGAACGATTTGAATAGAATGCCGATGAGGAATGCACTACGACCTTTGGTCTATTGTGCCCTTGAATGAAAGAAAGATGTGACCAAATCGAAAGAAAATCAGCCAAACAGTGTTAGAAAAGATACAAAACAATTCTTAAAAGAAATAAAGCAACTGGGAAGAGTCTTCACATATTTGACTCCAAGATGCCAAGAGTTGAGTTGTACAAGAATTTTAATACTACTGCAATGGATGACTCAATTATCTGAAGGTTAAAATGTGCAGCCAAGCTCTTTTAAGAAAAACAACATATCAAAACCTGGGGACACGAAAAAAATAAGTCCGGGAGAAGCTGCTTAAAATCGCGCTTCGGAACAAAAAAATATATAGTATTAAAAACTTTCTGACCTAACTTTTTCCTTAAATACCAGATATGATATCAATATAATACTTAGGTTGTGAAAAGCAGAACATGATATTGTATATCTTGAATTTTAATGTCTGGTTTTTATTAGTTTTAAGTAAATATTATATGTAAATTAATGCAAATAAATTAAGTTTTAGTTTCTTTGAGAGAACAGCTGGTCTTTAAGACTACGTGCGAAAAAATTTTAAATACAGTTTCCTGGTACGCCTACTACGATATTTTGCCACACTCTTCAACGAACTAACAATGGTAATACTGTACACTGGAATACGAAGAAGACCGCAAGAGGCTTTAGTTCAGCCTGCGATTAGTTTGTGTCAATCTGGCGACCACATCCATATCGATATGGCCCTTCAACATATTTAGCTCTCCATTCTCATTCTAAAGTGATGGTAAAGTTAGGTGGTCTCCGGAATTTCCTTACTTTCGATCCTCTATGATCAACTCCGATTGATTGTGAACAGTGAGATCTAAGTACATGTGTTCGATATTTATACTCCAGTAACTTTTCGATATTTGTCAAAAGTAAGCTTGCAGCTTTTGGTGATTTTCGGCAGAGAGACTAAATATGACAAAGACATGGTATGAAATCGCTTTATGTGAGCCAGGGTAAAATTGGACGATGAGCGTAGCGCCATCAACTTTAATGTGAATTTACATATTTCGGGGCCTGTCCAACCAATTTCAACCACTCAGACCGATATGTGGCATTCTTCTCATATTCCTATGGCACAGCGCGTGAATTGGCGAAATTGGAGTACCAGGCCTACTTCCTACATAACACAATTCTTAATTCCTTTTGATTATTTTACTTTCCAGTGTATAGGTCAAGAAGTAACTTATATATGGAATAAATTTTTGTACGAATAATGCGTTAGAGTATGACACCGTATGACCAAATATTATCCTAATCCAAATCTGTTCAACCCACTAGGTACCGAATATGTGGACCTCACTATCTATAGTTGACTTTTGATCGAAAATATCAGTGAATGTGTGAGATATGCAATTGAAATTGAGAGAGAATCCCTTCATGACAAAAGTTATTCTGCATAGTAAAAATGGGATGATTCGGGCCAGTACTTAACAGAGCCCTAATATACCTTACATAATGACTTTTGAAAATCCAGGTGACTTTATGCTGGATACATCGGCACATATTTGAGTTATCTCCATGAAAATTACAGAATGTGTTTTACTCATAACAGCATATCTTTAGTCCCAAAGATACAATTTAGCGAAAACTTGACCTGGCCCCTATCTATCTACATATCATCAGGATTTTCGACAATGCAGCTGGCTTTACGCCATAAGATGAGTAACGTATCTTAATGAAACCCGGGTACCAGTTTTTCAGTATCAGTATCAGTATTATCATGTGGTATGATAATAGTTAATATATAATAAAGTATGCAAAATCGTATGAAGTATTTCCATGTTTGTGGAAAAGATCGCTAAGATATAGAATCGGTTCGTGAATAACAATGGGAACTATCTTTTTGGGAAATAAATTGTCGTAGCCAATCCACCGTCTAGACTACTTTTTCGCTACTCTTTGGAATCAAATAAAAGTCGGGCGATTCTGTTAGACTTTTAACCATTGGAGGCGATGACAGATAATTTCTCAATTTGGCCGACTATCGTTGAATATTCAGAACGCTGCTTTATTTCCACCTTATTTACAAAAAGCTTCTATAGAAAATTATCTTTGTTCCTCGGGAAATATTACAATGTCAATTGTTCGTCAATATTCTGCATGTTCGTTCACAGTTACATCGTTGTCCTCACAGTGACGAATTTGCGGGGTAATCGATTGAGGTGGAGTAAATGAGGAAGCCCTCAACAATAGAATCAATATATTTTAGGCCTACGTTTTAATAGTTTTTAATAAAATTTCGTGAGTAAAACTCGTGTTTTCTTTCCATCAATTATTTTCTTTGAGCGAACAGCTTTTTGTTTACACGACATTTCATACAACTGTAAAATAAGCCAATAATTAAAAATTCTAAAGAAAAAGGCTCCGACTGTTAGAAAAAAATTAGATAAGTAATCGTACCCGCATTTATTTATAAAATTTTTTTTTTTCAACCCTGTGCTCAAATTTCTATGCTTGCAATACACACACAAATAGTTAGCTGACCGCAAAGAGCTGAGGAATAACATTTTTAGCCCCATAAGCAGCATTGCTATAACCAATGGCTTCCTAGCGCACTACCAACAAAGTTGCAAGCAGATTTGTAGTAGTGCAAGTGTCTAAAATGAAATTACACCATAATTCTGCCAGGTTTTATCGATGTGAGCTAAATTACCTTGCACATCAAATCCCAATCCGAAGGTGGGGGAATTGGCGTAACCTAAGTATGTGTTGTGGTGAAAAATGATAGAAACATTGCAGTTCATTATTGGCTTAGTTAGGGTGGCGTTGGCTTTCAATATTCGACATTTGATGGCCAAATCTGTTACATCACTTGTGCTTCACTCTAATAAGTATCTAATTTGAAAGGAAATTGTAATGCTTAGTTATGCAAGGCCAATAAATGTTTGTGGAGTGAGGAATTATATTTTATACCATACATTCACAAATACATAAACAAGTTTCTACACAAATTCTTTCCTTAAAAATCAATTTTGCTTGAAAACCATAATTTTGTTTAATCTGAAAAATACTGCAGTATATTTGGGCTACTTGTGATTCGGTATTGACTCTTCTACTAACTTTCAATTTGCTTTCAGTATCTTACCTTCTTACAAGACGGTTTAAAAGGGAAAATAATTTGTTTTTTAGGTACTCCACCTTTGAATTAACCAAAGCAGCATTATTGATTTCTGGGATGTCGTTGCCATTCACCTTTGTGGAAAGAGATAATTGATGTTTTTTATATAGATCTTTGTTGTTAGCTTTCTGATGAGAACGTCGAATAATATTTCAATGCGATGAGATTGCAAAACGTCCCCAAAAACTATAATTGTGTAATAAGATAAATAAAGGAACATTTTGTAAATAGGGTTCTAGCAGTATTTTTGTTCAACATCTAAACATAAGTCAAAGATAATATAAATTTATCTTCATATAATTTTTAATCGGGTAGTTGAATGAGATACAAATTAGCTGACTGCAAAAACGCGTAATTGATGAATCGTAAGAGAGTGAGTTTAGAAGCAAATTACTACTTACTACTTCCTAGTATTACTGTGATCGAATAGAAAGATGAATTTTGTCCATTTCATCTCCGTCGAAGTAATCCCCACCCGCTGCAATACACATATGCCAACGAACTTTTCACTCACTATAGCACTTGGAAAAATCCTCCGACGTGATGGCCATCAGAGCCTTCTTCGATTCAGCTTTTTTCAGACATAGTAAAAATCGAACAATTCACTTTTAGAGGCTCACAAAACGACGCATGTCTCAAATACTAATGAATATTTTAACGTGAAATTTAGCATAGATGTCACTAACAGCACTATCAACTTACAGAAAAAAAATTACCGATTCAAAAATCACGCGAAGTATAAATTAAAAATTTACCTTCCAATTTGATGAAAGTAGTATTTTATTATTACTTATTTTGCGCTGTGTATTTTTAAAGAAGTCACATAAATCAGTTGTTTCGCATGTGAGTTTTCCAGCAATCGACATGAGCCACTGGGTAAACGCCTAGAAATAATGCGTCTGTAAAGAGAGGAAAGGAAATCATTTTAAAAGGAATTGAGACATTTATAGCAGGATAACACATGTATGTAGATGTCTCATCTGTAAATATGTATGTACGTGAACATAACAGTCATTATGAAAGGAGCAGAGCTCTACTCACATCGATTCGTGTCTGCGAAAATATGCTATTATGACATTGAATGTTTGTATGTTCGTCTATATTTTTTGCGCTTTTCAATTTAGTTATCAATGTGTTTTGAACCGTTTATGAATGTGCTTGTTCTCTGGGGTACATTTTATAGATGAAATAGCAAAACATAAAAATTGTTGGTATTTTTATTCATTCTTCACATTTTTAACGATGAAGAATTGCTTGCAATTCTTAAATGTATCGAAGGGCAATTCCTGATTTTTGAACTTCATTTTGTATACTTTTATTTAATATCGAATTGTTTTGTTATCAAAATGTTTTATTATGTTAGAAAATCTTCGGACACAGTTGACTTTAAGTTCATATTCCAAATACACCTCCAATGATCGCATTTGCTTGCATTTAAATAAATAAAAGTATTATTTTTCTGTATACTATAAGTCAAAATATGAAACATAGAGCTGGTTAGCTTATGCGGAGCAAACAAAAACGGAAAAGTCAACTGGTCAGCTTGTTTGTGAGATATGTGTTACGCAGAGTTGTTCGATTTACTTGATTTTCACTTGCTTATTGGAGAACTATTTTGCAAAATTACATCCTCTTAACTATTTGCTGAAAAGCAGGCAATCGAAAAATAAAATGACTGATTAAACGTTGTATGGAAGGTATGATAAGTTGAGCAATAGATTGTCAAAATGCACCTACACACTAAATTTCATTCGGTTGTCTTAATCTACATATATATATCAAATCTCTAAAAGGAAAACTTCGAGTTGAATATTGCAGGCTCGAAAGCAGTTTTAGATCCACAGTCACTTAGGCAAAGTGAAACAAATGCGACAATAATGTGCGAAAAAGATCAGGTCAACAAATGGTCACAAAGCCAGCGTTGTAGCCTCGAAAGGTTATGCTGAGTTATTGGTGAGATTGGAAATGAATCATCTACTATGAGCTGCTCCAGCCTGGGCAAACGATTGATACTACATTGTACTATCAACAATCGATGAGACTGAAGCAAGCAATCGAGAAAAACGGCAGGAACTGATCAATAGAAAGGGCTTCGTCTTCAGGACAACGCACATCTTTGTGGACTCGGCAAAAGCTGGGAGAGCTTGGCTGGGATGTTTTTTTTTTGATACATCCACCATATAGCCCTGAAATTGCACCATCGGACTTCAAGAGAAGCCTGTGGAAATAAAAGTTTTACGCTGAAAGAATAATGTCTCTACCCGAAAAATGGCAAAAAGTAGTCGACCAAAATGGTTCATTAAAGTTCATTACAAATATTTTTATTAAAATAAAATAAAATAAATAAATAAAGTAAGTTGAAGTTTAATTATAAATACGAAAAGACTTTTTTGGGTTGTCACCCGCTTTTTATTTCTAAAATCATAGTTGGTCGCCTATGAATATTGAAATATTGATTGCTTCCATTTTGGAGAGTAAATATGAGTTTAGAAAAGAGTAAAAATCAGAATCATCAAAAAATCTTAATTAATAACTCTAGGTTGCATTGTTTCTGTGGAATATTCTTTATGTAATATTCACACAATGGTTTACAATAGAAATTTTAAGACTTTTTGCTATATTTCTAGTACAAAATCTACGATTTTTGAAATTTGCTTCACCCTTCTTTGCATAAAACAAAAGTCACAAGGCATCGTTAGTCTTTTTTTCGCTCGAAAGCTTTTTAACAGGCATCGCATCAAACCATGGTTCATAGCAGTGATTGACTCATATGGGAATAGTTTTGTATCATAAATCGCTCACTGATTGGTTTCGATACTCCAAAATTACTTGCACAAAAGTTAAGATGAGTTTTGTTTGAAAATTTCATTGGAAACGCAATAATTTAAATTGCTGAAATCGCTTGTTTTAAATTATTCACTATTTACTACCTTCGGTGTCCAATTTGGGCACGTGACCCATAAATTTTATGCAAATAAAAGATGGTATAACAAAATCGGTACAACAAAGCAGCCGGTGTTTTATGAACTTTGAGTGTTCATGACTAATAGATTCGCATGGCAACGAAAAGTTTCACATTTAAATACATCACAACGAAACACAATTCAGCAACATCTGGGGTTTAAACAGAGAGCGATTAGCTCTTTAATTATTTTCCTAAAAAATTTGTAAAAAACATGGGTAAATGTGTAATTAAAATGGGATTTTAGATTATAAACGAAAATAAAAACAGGAAAATTTAAAGCCAAACTTTTATTCAACAATAATTAACGATGATAAATAACACAAAAAAAAGAAAATCTATATACAAATGGAATACAATTTATAAACAGAATGAAAGAAAACTTAGAAAGTTGAACTGTATGAAAAAATAACTTGCAATACTGTGAAACCAGATGCTACACAGTTTTATTAAAAAACTCACAAAAAAGTTTTTAATAGCCGCCTAAAAAGAATATTTATTTTTCAACATTAGTAAAGAGTGAAAACGTTGTCGGAGAAACCACAAACAGCAATCGAAGGCACAAACTCACCACGAAAAACTACCTGACATCGCTTTTCATTCCTTCACATCTGAAGATAAAATCAGTAAAAGCGCTTCCCATCGAATTTGTAAATTTTCTCGTACCTTTTCGGGTTTTTGTTTGTTTTGCCTTACACCTGCTTTCTGTGGCAGGATTGTTACTTCATTGTTATTACCTCCAAATTGGCAAATAATAGTAAATGTGATAGATTAGTACAGCAAATAGATGTGAAAGATGAATAGAAGATAACGGTGTCACTTTAGTTAAGTTTGTATGTATAGTTATAGATATCAATGTACTCCTCTATAAATACCATATATCCATATATGGATCCCAATTCAGCCATTAACGCTATAATACATTTTGTGGATATACTATATGTAAGTATACAATTTTATGTGCGTTCGGGTGGTTGGTAAAGTTGAGGAGCATACATATGTTATTATTCCAAAGTGTTTCGATTACTCCCAAAAGATTAAAAGGGTTTTGCATAATTGACGCAAGCTTTTGGTTGTGACATTGTGAGCGTGTTTAAATTGAGCATATTAAATTGTGTGTTTCCTAAAGGTTTATATGTATGCCTGTGTTCGTAGGTGTTTATATTTGGGCCAACAAAATAAATTTTATCCCCGTTTACTGAGTTAATTTGAATATAATTAAAATTATTTATTCAGTGTTGTTTTGGCTCCCGCCTTTAATAAGTGAAAGCCTTTTTCAATCAGCGAACACCTTTGTGAGGTGACATGTGGAGCGTTTTGCATAATATTATCGGGTTTATATTTAATGGCTGGCAGTAATGAATAGCAAAGTTTCTAAAAGTTGTAAATTAGGTGATTCTGCAGCCTAAAAATCTGCTCACTATCGCATTTCATAATAGTAAATGATTAATTAGTTTCGAAGGACGTTATTTTGACAGCAAAATGACATAAAGCGGTGACATAAATCTAATAATTCGAACTTAATTTGATATTGAAAATCTGTAAAATTGCAAATATGTTTATCTCGGTAATATTTCATTAGTTTCTATCGCTTAGTATAAAAACCCATTCGCGCAGCAAAATTAATTTAGTACATTAAGATTATAATTAAACAAGTAAGGAAGGGCTAAGTTCGGGTGTCACCGAACATTTTATACTCTCGCATGATAAAGTGATAATCGAGATTTCATTATCCGTCATTTACATATTTTTTTATTTTGCTGTAAAATTAATTAGATTAGATCAATTTGTGTACTTTGAGTATTGAGTAGTATTTTCATTTATTTTAATTTTACTGAGGACTATGTAAAAAAACAAAAACAATCGTTTTTCGAAGTTAATGCACATTTTATTTCTTACATGAATAAGATTATACAGGTTTGACGTAGAAGTAATAAGTATTATATATTTTAATAATTAAATGTTATATTTTTAAATTCTAAAGGTATGTTTTTACAAATAGCAAAACGTATCCTACGAGAGTATAAAAATGATGCCCTCTGAATTACATAAAAATAACTGAGAGATTTACCGATATTTTCGGTGAAAAATTAGGTTAGGTTAGGCACTGAATTCTTCGTGTTCAATATCAAGGACCTTGAAAAGTTGTAGTCCGATCATGACAATTTTTCCACAAGGGATACCCCAGCTCAAATACCGTATTTGTGTAAAGTTTTATTCCGATATCATCATTGCTTCCTACTGTATATATTATACAGAGAAGGCATCAGATGGAATTCAAAATAGCGTTATATTGGAAGAAGGCGTGGTTGTGAACCGATTTCACCCATATTTCGTACATGTCATCAGGGTGTTAAGAAAATATTATATACCGAATTTCATTGAAATCGGTCTAGTAGCTCCTGAGAAATGGTTATTGGTTCATATGTGGGCGACGTCATGCCCATTTTCAATTTTTAAAAAAAGCCTGGGTGCAGCTTCTTTCTGCCATTTCTTCCGTCAAATTTAGTGTTTCTGACGTTTTTTGCTAGTTGGTGAACGCACTTTTAGTGATTTTCAACATAACCTTTGTATGGGAGGTGGGCGTGATTATTATCAGATTTCTTCCATTTTTGAACTGTGTATGGAAATGCTTGAAGGAAACGACTCTATAGAGTTTGGTTGACATAGCTATAGTAGTTTCCGAGATATGTACAAAAAAGTTGGTAGGGGGCGGGGCCACGCCCACTTTTCCAAAAACATAACGTCCAAATATGCCCCTCCCTAATGCAATCCTTTGTGCCAAATTTCACTTTAATATCTTTATTTATGGCTTAGTTATGACACTTTATAGGTTTTCGGTTTTCGCCATTTTGTGGGCGTGACAGTGGGCCGATTTTGCCCATTTTCGAACTTAACCTTCTTATGGAGCCAAGAAATACGTGTACCAAGTTTCATCATGATATCTCAATTTTACTCAAGTTACAGCTTGCACGGACGGACGGACAGACAGACATCCGGATTTCAACTCTACTCGTCACCCTGATCACTTTGGTATATATAACCCTATATCTGACTCTGTGCAAAACATTGCACAAAATACGATTTATGGTGCTTGTCTTGATTTACTATATAACAAAACTAATTGAATTGAAACAACTAATGCGAAGAAAATACATAGTTAGGGTTTTCATAAGTCTCATAAAGTTATAAGTTATAACGATTCAAAAACATTTAAACATTTTACGATGCTTTACGACGGGTTGTGAGTACTCCAAGTATTTTTCTAAAAAACAAAAAGCTTCTCAAATTGAATTAGACAATTTTTTCAACAAAAGCTTTAGCCTGCTCTCAAACACTGTCTTCTGCACAAAACCTAGCTTATGCAAAAACAAAAGCTTTCAAATTGTCAATTCTACAGAGAAAGGATAGGCGGAAACAAAACACAACAATGCAAAGGGCAATCGGAAAGAGCTTAAAAATCTAAAAAACTCGCAAAAATACAATTTTACACACGATAAGTCATCGATGCGAATCGCATAGAAATTCCATAGCACAAAATAGTGATGCACTTTGTTCTACAAAATATGAAAAAAATGTACTTGTATGAAATAAGATACAGAGATACTCGTACGTGATTTTTTCCAATCGTGCTGGGGAACATATATATGTATGTCTGAGTGTGTGTTCACAAATATTGGAATTTTTGGCTGGCGTGAATTTCGAATCCAAGCAAACGAAAATGAATACGCGCTTTTCGAGTGCAATCAAGCCAACGAGTACATAACATGTTTCTGGTCTTTGTTTTACTAAAATCCGATTTTGTTTTTTTGGTTACCTCCACGCAATTGAAATGCGAGCTCTTATTACATACATGAGCGGTGCATCAAAATCAATACCAGGTCCGCTCTCATGAAAGCAACAACAACGATTAAGTTTAATAAATCGTGGAAACGAGGGAAGGCAGGATTTGCCTACCACAAATACAGCGGCCAATCCGTGTGTCGTATTTTGGTTAGTTCAAAGTTTGATTAACTTATGAATGAAATTTAATTCAAAAATAGCACTCAAGAGTTGAAGTTTCATTTCGCCTAACTTATACATATAGATGCTGTGTGTTCTGTGTGTTTAAACTAGACACAAAGAGAAAAAATTATATATGGGATACATTGATGTTATCGACGGCGGTGATACACTACTTGTAACCATCTCTCACTCTTCGGTCCCCATTTCAAGAACTCATTGACTTGAGAAATCGTCCGGATCAAAGTCTTATAACATAAGGGGTTAAAGGTTATTTATGCTCGCAAAATATAAAACTATGGAAGCTCTTAATGAAAACCTGCTGTAGAATACCCTAAGTTGGAGTCATTCATAGGTAGAACGTGAATTTGAAAAGCTGTGGCTGGGGGGAACTCTATTGCCCGGATATAAATCTCAATGGCTTATTTCTTTTGTTGACGAATAAAAGGAAATATCATAAGCATAGATATTGAAACGAAATCGAATTTTAATGATAAATTCGCACAAGAAAAGTGTTTGCATTCAAGTGAGAAAATTTTCAATAAAACCTTGCGGAAAGAACTGAACATCACCATTCGTGTAGTAAAAAAAAAACTTTTAGGGGTAGTTGAGAAAATGAACAAGACACCACAAAAATATAATCTGCAACATGCTGCTCTCAGTTGTAACATAAAGAACTGCTTATTATACATAAGATTGCAAGAACAAAGGGATATTGTATTTATTGAAGCACGGCAACTGTGGCGCAATATAAACTGGTGGTATGCGTGTTTGTTGTTGAATTCTGCTTACATGGCTGAGTTGTGCATCAAGTGTAGGCATTGGCTTGGGTTTATGTATTAACAGGCCATTATAAGCCATGGAATCAAAAATCTATAAAGCTCTTCTTGGAATTATACGCTTAAACTTTCATTTCTCCTCTCCAATGCAATTCCAATGTTTTAATTGTGTTGCTGATTTCAACGCCATGTCAGGGTGTAAATGCTTTTAACAAGTTGGGAAGTTTAGCGTTATTACCGAGTACTAAACCAGGCATATAGGTTAAAAACATACGAAAAAGTGTTAGCAGCAAGTGCAGTAAACACACAGAGTTTCACTTATGTATTTTTACCTTTGAAATAAAAGGTATGATGAAACACTAAAAAGAACATTTAAAAGTTTGAAAACTGTTAAATGAATAACTTCATAAACATTTAATGAGGTTACAGCAAAATTAAACAAAGTAAATGTTTCAAAATCTACTACAAATACTAACGAACATTTTTTTTTTTATTTTTATCATAAATTTATGTTACACCTCTCTTTCTTGCTTTGTGAGTATAGTACACCATGTCGTATGAGCAACACATATGGACTTTATAGCGCAAAATTTTACATTTAAATAATCATATTTCAAAGTTGTAGATTTATTTGATTTAAATATAAAAAAATTAAAGCTGTACCTAACATTAATCTCTTAAACTACTAACTTTACTTTTTCAATGTTTTATGTATCTTATCGCCCTTTACATAAACTTGCGTTTTTGTCCAATGAGTCAACAAAGTGACACAAAATAGTAAACCATCAAAAATTTTATCAATTAATACAAGTTATCAATATTCCAAAGAAAAAGTAAGAAACAATTGCACGGACTTACCATAAAGCAGAAAAGGCAATAAGAAGAAATAATCAAAAAAGCAAAACCTTAAAACCTCAAAATCTACACAACAAATGCCGTAAATACGTGATAACGAGTCGAAGGAAATCAACGAGAAACAAGTACTTCAAAGGTCTAGCGGAACCGTGCGCTGTAGGGCGGTAGTGAGCGTTACAAGCCTGGAGCGCTGGTTAATTTTCCTAAATTCATAAAGATAACAACAACAATAATATTGACTACAACAAAATGTCAGCACTTGAGTAGACATTAACAATGGAAGTAGAGGAAATGGAAGAAAGGAAATGCCGTAATGAAATGGCTTGTACTTACATGACGACGTACAGAGCTCTCCTAAACGCTTGAAAGTTGAAGCGTAAGTAGCTCGGTAATGTCATTAAGTGTGCTCTCGCAAAAACGCGATATATGTATGTACTTCAGTATATCGACTTGCAACATTTGCTAAAAAGCATAATTAATCTTTTTTTCTTCCTCTGCCATATTACCGTTATAAACAAGGCAACCAAGTGTTAAAGGAAATTTAAAAAAGGCCAATAATGGCGCATATTGAACAGTCAGTGTGTGCATGCCACTTTTGCCGACATTGAAAGTGATTAATAATGCTTTGTTGTTATTGTTAACGTTATTAAAATTAGTATTTGTTATTCTAATTGTTGTTGTTATATTTTTTTGGGTTCTTGCCGTCCATTAATTTCTGAAATATGTTTTCATATTGCCGCGTCATTGTGATTATGATGACATTGCATGTGGCTCCTTTCTACTCAGAATTGGATCAAAAAGTTAGGCTCTGCTTAAAAAAATATTTCTTTTATAAATTTTGGTGAAAAAATTTATTTCAAAAAGCTGCTAAACTTTTTAAGGACCTTAAAAGATCCTGCCAGAAAATAATTGAGGCAAGTAAACTAGAATTCTTATGGTAATAATAAGTCATACTCCAAGCAAGGCGACGGATTCGAATAGCTATTTTGACACAATAAAACAAATTGCCTTATTTTTATTCAAAGACATCAACAATTTCTACACTTTACCGTCAATGTAGAGCGAAAATTTAATTTCCCACTCAATAGTATTCAATATTACCTCAAGCTGAAGTACTGACGAAAAGAATGGTTAGTTAAAACAAAAAACCGTGCAGCAGGACCTTCCCTAAAAGTCGAAAATGCTAACCAATGGAAATGGTAATCAATTGATGCAGAAATAGAAAAACCAAAGGCACAAAGCTAAGTACTCAATGAAGAGGGAATCCGCCACAAAAATGGATTATCAGTTAAAAAAATTTCCACTAACAAATTTTGTATGTCAGTCCACATCGTGTGTTTGTAAGCAGCTGCAGCAGACGTGATTACTGAGGCCACAAGTGGATTCTATAACAAGTTCAACAAGTTCAGTAAAGTTCTCCTCAAGGACTCTCAACAAAGTTGCATTGCCAACGTGATTGTCAGCTAATTGAGTATTGTGGCAATATATAATATATTTTAGCATAGCAGCTATACAGACGGTTGTTCTGTTAGCACTTGCCTCTCAATTATCTAGCGTTTGGCATTTTATTTTATTCTCTCTCTATATTTTACCTCTGTATTGTGTCGGTCATTCTAGCGAATTTTATTTTGCTTAATTAAGTTTAATACAAACAAAGAGTTAATGAATAAACTTTGGCTTCGCATAGAAACTCGGAGTTAAGCAAATATTGGAGTTTTCCCAGTAAGTTTTGGTTTGCTCGAGCGGCTTAATGATATTATAGTATATCCCACTTTTTCAAAATCATGAAAATCATCATAATCAAAAGCATCAAGATCTAATTTTGAATATTATTAGCTTTCCTCGAGTGCCCAAATAACCTAACCTAATACATACAGTTAAGCGACATAGGTATGGGATTCTATATACCAGAAGAATCAGTATGTCGAGGAGTGTAGAAATTCAATTTGTTGACTTGTCGCGCCCTTTTAGCGATAACTTGAGCTATGAGGTATCTTGATAAATTTACTCAATAGCACTCCCGAAAATATCTTTATTCGACAAACCGTATGGTATTGAATCTCATCCTCAAGTCACCACTTGAGCTACGAAGCACATATTCAGTAAAGAATCTAAACATTAAAATATTAGAGAAAATTTAAACTCTATAATATCATATGCTTTACTCTAGAATAAATTTTTTAATCCCAAAATTAATGCACCAAATGTTAGAACTATGTATGTAAAATAATTAAACTAAATGCATAGAGAAGCAACTTGTCAGGAACTCCGCAGACTACCTACTTAAGTTTCCACTTTTCGCTCCAATTATCTTATTTAGCGTTAACTGCCGTTATTTTGTGGCTCTACACTAAAGAAAGACAAGAAAAAACAGCAGTCAATATTTAACAGCTTTTATCGCGCTCTCTTTGTTTTCCTTTAAGATAATTCCACTTTGCCACGTTAATTTCGCCGTCTGCTTTCTCCGCGTGTTTCTCAAATATCCCCTTTCAACGCACAGAGGAATAATTTTGAATTTTATTCACTGCTAACAGATTGAAGTGAGACATTATTGGCAAACGTTGACATGAAAAATAAGAGTGTCAAAAAGCAGGTAAAGAAGTAAAAGGCGAAACTTTCACAGCATTGCCAGCTACGTATATTAGCAATGACGGACTACTGATTCCAGTTTGGCGGCCTTTTCTGGACTTTTTACTCGCATTGTTCGCAACATGAAACTAGTAGTTTGCCAGGACTTTTTACATATTATTTACTAATTATATTCGTAGACGCGCGTTTTATTATGGAAAAGGTAGATTAACATATATTTAAACAGGATGTGTTTAATATTTCAACTATGAGCAGCAGCCAAGACAATTTAATTAATTTGCTAGGAAAGATTTTATCCCTATGAGCAAAAAATAATAAAGTGCAAAGTTCTATGAAGAGAGAATTATAATTAAATATGCAGCTTTAACCCCTGTATGACACTACAAACACCCTTTATTTACAGCATTTACTTTTGCTTTTTTTTTCAAATATTGGCTGCAGCTACAGCCCATATGATTCATCTGTTGAGTTCAATTTTCGATGACTCTTCCGAACACTTCGAGTAGTAAATGACGAATCACACGCGATATGTTTTGCTGCAAGACTTGAGCCGCATAGACTTTCTTCTTCTTCTTTATTGGCGGAGACACTTTAGACTTTATATATCCTTACAGTAAAAGGTCTAGCGATGTGATGTCACACGATCTTGGTGGTCAATAGACTAGTCCAAAACGTAAAATTATCTGCTCACACCAAATCGTTGTTTTTTCTGGATGAAGTTGTACGATTTGTTAAAGTTGTTTCCACAATCTTTCCATGATGAAATGTCAACCAATAGTGAACACAAAACACACGCCAGCATGACACGATTCACGCGTGATCTGTCAAAAAAAAAGGCTTTTGAAAAAAGTACTTCTATTCTATCCAACTTTAACTTAAGTAGGTTAATTTCTATATTATCATGTGCAAATCTCTTTTTCTTCTCTCTGCAGCAATAATTAGTCTTACTTACTAATTAAAGATTCGACGACATAATCGTCATAGGCTCTACATTCCAGGAACATGTATAGAATTTACGAAAGGTACTGCAAAGATAGCAAGAGAACTCTGACATTTAGATTATAAGATCAAAGAAAAAGGTATCCACATCGACTTCGGCAAATTGGCAGCAATCAAGAAGCTGAACGCCCAACTAACGACAAATAAGTACGCCAATATATTGGGATAGCCTCCTGGTATCGCCGCCTCACTCACTGAAGTGGCTACATTCCATAGAAGGTCTTCCGGTAGTACATATTGCAACTAGGGGCGAATCCGAGTAGGGGAAGTTCGCCTCAACTCTTTCGGCACATCCCGCCTAAAGAATTTCTTGTATAATTTATATCCGGATATAAAACTAAGTCAAGACTTAACTCCCATTTTTCAAACCAACCTAGTTTAATAACCATCCCAGCAGTGAAAAATATAATATTAGGTTGTCAAAAAAGTCTTGCGGTATTTTCGCTAGTTGGCACTAAAAGCGCGTAGTTCTAGTTTTATTCGTCGCACCGGGTCATGCTATACCTTTTTAGAAAGCTCATTTCACGCGCGTGTTTGATTGATTGTCGTTTCTTTTAGGTCGTTCGTGAGTTATAGCGTCGCAAACATGGAGCAAAATAAAGAGAAAATACGGCATATTTTACAGTACTACTATGATAAAGACAAAAATGCATCTCAAGCCGCCAATAAAATTAGTGCGGTTTATGGACCCGATACAGTTTCCATTTCCACCGCACAACGATGGTTTCAACGTTTTCGTTCTGCTGTAGAGGTGGTCGAAGATGCGCCACGCTCCGGAAGGCCTGTCGTCAAAAATTGCGATAAAATCGCTGAATTGGTCGAAAGAAACCGGCATAGTAGTCATCAAACCGTTATAAACCATTTGAAGAAGCTTGAGTCGATGTATGGGTGCCACACGAATTGATTCAATAAAACTACCCTTAGATTGGTGTTTTGGTCGCTGAATGTCTTTAGTTTCACTTTAAGCCGGACCTAAATAATAATTTTTTTTTTATATTTTAAAATTATCTTTCTTATCTGCATGGAAAGTAATTTTCTTTAGAAATTATAAATAGCTACATTTATGCATCAGATGTGCTGGATTCATACAGTACACCATGTCGTATGAACAACACGAAAAAATGTTAAGTTCGGTTACACCGAAGCCATACCCTTCGCAAATAAAAAAGTTTTCATACAAGAACTCGATTTTGATCGGTCGATTTGTGTGGCAGCTATAAGCTACAGTGGTCTGATCTGAATAATTTGTTCGGATGTTGTAGTTATGAGTTTGGATAATATGAAGATAACTTGTCATACACAACAGAGTTCTATATTTGATTCCGGTCGACTTAACTAACCCAGCTCATCATGCTGATCACTTATAAATATAATTTCAACCAATATGGGTCCGCAACCAGCATATTCCTCTGACTTAGCTGAGTGTGGCTTGTGGCTATTCAGCATACTCAAACGTCTGCTCTGGGGAAACCGTCTTGAGGCAATTGAAGATATTAAACGTGAATCGCTACGCACATTGAAGGTTTTCCGGAAATTGACTTTAACAACTGTTTCGAGGATTGGAAAATCCGTTAGTATAAGTTTATTGTGATCAAAAGGTGACAATATAGATTCTGAAGAATGAAAGAGGAATTTTAAAATTATGAACTAAGTCTTACTATTTTTTGCTAATAGTAGTAAAATAGACATCTCACAGATGAATTATCACAATTGACGTCGAAACCACCAAGTACTTTGTATCATGGGAGCCATATATATGCCTGTTTTATTCAGTTTTAGAGACTCCCATTTGCATAAAAACTAAATTGGTTAGAGCTGAAATATAATGCAGTCAACTTGGTCGTCGATGATATATAGAATACATATATGTATGCATCTCTTTAAACAATATTTAAATTAAGAGGGTATTGAATAATTGAAGCCTAGAAGCTGCTACTAAAATACTGCTACAAGAATCTGTTTTAAACAAAATGTTTTATTAAATTAAACAATCACATTCGGCTGTTTACGTTTCATTTTGACTTTTTTTGAAACAAGCGAACCCTCTTCAATTATATCTCAATAAGCTATGTATAAGCTTTTCAAAAAACTAAGAGGTTTATTAGAGAGCAAATTGTATTTAATTACATCGAGCATCTATAGTTTAAAGTAATATATTATATAATATGGTATTAAACTATGAAAATAATCTGAAAATCTCTCATTTCATACCGCAAAGTATTTTGAAAATAGCCAAACTATAAACCCTGTTTATAGAAAATCTCAATTTATTTTCCATAACATATTATTGTCAAATTTGAAAACGAATGGACTATTCTTAATCTAGCGAACCTTTAATCGGTAGTCTGCCAGCAGAAGAACGTGGACTTTTGTCAAAACTCGTTCAACCAGTTTTCGAGGAGAATCTATCATAAAGATTAGCAACTGTTTATAGCTGACAAGTGCTTTCACGGTATTTCTTCCAACACGTTCTCCTATACACGCACAATGTAATATACCTCCATGGAATTCATTCTATTATGACGTCAGTGAGCAGTGAGAATAAGTGCGAACAGGATTGTCTTGATATGTGTTTATTCACAAATTTGTTAACAAAATTATTATTGTAAATATTTATGATGCAAATATTTTACCATAAACCATTGGAAAAGCTTATCTTTGCAAATTTTATGCAAGTCACATTACGGTGTAATCAGTTTTGGTTACACGTTGAAATTGATTCGCATTGTTTATACGCATGTAGAATATGTATTTATAACAACCTTCTTCGAAATATATGTAATGTAGGGTATCAATACATCGGCTGACCATCGTGGTGAGGTGCGATAGGCCTCGGGGTGCTAAGTGATTTAATTAGTGTCATCAAAATATAAACACGTCGTCGATCTCATAAGCGGACAGGTAATTTGCAGACGTACAAGGGATTGAGTAGCCACACAACTAACTCGAAAGTTTCACTGACAATTAATTACTTGCTGGTCGCGTTGATTTATTGATTGAAAATCGAATCGGTTTATTTATACGAACCGTAGCAAACTCAGCCAATAACACACATACTAGAATAGGTGTAAAAACTGTATCAGAGGTATTATGTCCTCCATTCGCTACACACGCAAGAATATTTACAAAAAAGGCTAATTCATATTTCAGCTGATTAACTAACGTTTACGCTTTAACCGTAACCTTTACTCTTCCAATACACTGCATCTTAGTTCTCCCCAGTTCTGTCATGTTTTGCTTTTAGATCAAGGATGAGTAAGGTTACAGAAATAATGCTTAGCAGAATTGAGTTTTCGGTACAATTTCTTGTTCAAAAATAGTTGAAATCCGTATCTTCATATAACTTCCCTATATCCCTATGGGATGTTATCGTTCTTCCCGGCTTTTCACATATTGGCTGATATTGACTTTATGACAAATTTATTGCCCAATGACAAAGTGACATGTTAATAAATCTGTGAAATTTAAACGTATTTAAATTTTATGGCAAAACAAAATTAAATTGGTAATTTTGCCACGATAGCACAAAATTTATTTCTTTATAATGATTTACATCGCGAGCTTAGATCAGATTAAAAGATCAGTATGTACATTGAACTGATGAAATTAAATAAATACTTATGTTCGAGCAATTGACTTTTCCGATAAATCACGTCTGTACCAAAAATGGATACATTTGATCCATTCATTTATTGATATAGAAAATAGATCAAATCTTTCAATACAATTTTTTACATCTCATACAAAGACCACCTAAATTTATCTTTAGAGTAAACTTCTTTCTGCTATCATTTTGACTACAGTCCTTAATATGATTATATTAAAATTAATCAATTTCAGCCATTGAATTTAAAATTCAGTAATCAAGTATCATGAAGATTTAACGTCAATAAGCCGTTATAATTACAGAGAACCATCAAATTAGTATTCACCGCAGCTGTTGCCTGGATTAATTTGTAATAATTATACATGTACATGTCATTTGTATGTATGTACATAGTTACCGATAACCTTCAGTAAAGTAAATATTTATGCATCTTCTTGTAAACCGTTGCAATATTGCATATATTAAAGCGCGCGAATTGCGCAAACAATCAGTCAGTTATGCGAAATTATATACAAGTAAACGATGGGCCTATATATACATACATGTATATGCATGTATCTGTAACACACACACTCGATTTTATTCATTAGACATGCATTTGCTTGTACTTTAAGAATTTACATATGAGATAATAATTAAAAATGGGTTTATTAAAGAGCTACTGGATATTTCATTTAAAATTTTCCCAAACAAATATTAACTAATCTAAAATTTAAATAAATTTTTTTTTGTTCATCAAAAACGGAAATATTTTTTTCAAGGCGTAAAGTTTCTATAGAAACTTTTAACAAATTACTCTCTAATACTCTTCCAACATGTTGCTACAAAGTATAATAGTTTATTCTCCTATCTGCTTGGCTATCCGTCCGTCTGTCCGACCGCACAAGCCGCAAAAATTGGGATATCTTGAACCACTTCGACGCCCACAAAATATCATTTACCCAAAACTTATAAAGTGCATACAATTAAGGTAACAAGAATTACTTGTCAGCAAAAAATTATGAAAAAAAGAAGTGGCCATTTTTATGTTACACTGTGAAAATGGGTGAAATCGGACTATAGCCACGCCTAATTCACGTATACACAATTTAAAATTTCATCTGATTCCTAGCTTTCCAGTGTACAAATTAAGAAGCAATTAATATAACGGAATAAAACTTTGCACAATTAATGACAAAAAATTATCTCTAATCAGGTGTCAACTTTTCAGGGCCCTAGGTACCGAATATTTGTACCCCTCTGGCAATAGTTGACTTTTTATAGAAAATATAAAGGATATGTAATTTAAACTAACTGATAACTCTTTCCTGATAGTAATATATCTGAAAGTCAAAAATAGGTTGAATCGGGTCAATACTTCCTTTAGCTCCCATATACCTATTGTTGACTTTTAATTAAAAATTTCGGTAAAATGTGAGATATATGAGTAAAATTCGGAAAGAATCCTTTCCTGATAATAGTATGTGTGAAAGTCAAATGTGGGTTGAATCGGGTCAGTAATTCACTTAGCTCCCACATCCCTATTTTAAAAATTTTTCGAACTTCCGATCGCATGATATGTGTTTCATCTTAATAAAATTGAGAAAACGTGGACAATAGAGGAGGAAGTGCCTTGATGTTCCTTCCTCACCTGTCCCGTACCGTTTTGTTAACTTGCGTCTGTAAAGAATTTTAGCTGCACTGCGTGAATGCCTATTGATCAATGCCCAGTAAGAACCATTATTTTTGCAGCAAGATGAGCTTTGCTAAGAACAAGAAATGAGCTCCTGCTTTTCACGCTAAGCCAAAAGTATATTGCAATCGCACAGAAGCGGGTCAAAAGCAAAGTGAAATTTTTACCGCGATGTATTTAAAATGCAGAGTTAACACTCATAAGCTTTACATGTACTATATAGTACCTGTAGCAGAATATAACAAACCATAGCATAATACATAGCACACATAAAACAAAGAAAAGGAAAACAGACACTCCTGTGGCGTTCTAGCAAAACTGTGATCACGCCATCAACATTCTGTCGCAGGTCTCACTGTCTCCCGGAACGCAACTGCGTTTGACGGAACGTTGGCAGCAAACGGCAGCGAAAAAATGTATGTCATTGTCATTTCTCTTGGTTATTTCGTGATTTTTTACTACTTTTGTTTTTCAGTTTCTTTAATTAAAACGTAAGGTTTGTCAGAAGGTACTATCATTCTTTGTTTTTACTTTGTTCTATCTGCTAGAGGCGTTGCTGTTATCACATTATTTGCGTCTTTTGTTTCTTTTAAACTTTGATAGAATTAATTACTTTAAATTTTAATTAATTTATGCTGTGTTGGATAGAAGGACAATTGTTTTTATTTAAAAGAAAACGTGGTGAAATCCACGTAATATAAGTGGTGTGACATAAATAAATACAAGTCGCTTTTATTGAATGATAGTTACATAAATGAGAGGGATCTAACGATATACAGTGGAACTTCCCTAACTCGAATGTCCAAGGGACAGAGTTCGAGTTACGGAAAATTCGAATTAAGGAAAATACACTAAGTTGAGTTCAAATTTATTTACATATGTATGTATGTACATGTTTATTTAAAAAGACAGTTTGTAATACATATGTAGTATATAAATAAATGTATATAAATTCTTATTGGAAAAAATTGGTAATTTTGTTTTGTTTAAATACGGACCATTTATCTTTCTCCATAAAATGTTTCACTACATTTATTGACGCATGTACTGCATTGCGAACATTTTCTTTTGACGAAGTAAAATTTCTTAGGGACTGGATAGCAGAATACGCTTGATTAAATGTGGGTATAGTTTCAGTTGTTGTTTCAACCTCTCTTTCACTAGAGACTTCCTCCTCTAAGTCTGAAACAATAGATTATTTGTGTTGAACAATGCTACATTTTACAAATTTTACTTTAGACTTACCTTTTCCAGAAGGAACTAGATTTTTCATAACGCTATCTAAAATGTCTTCATCTGTTGGGAATCCCATTGTTTGCACACCATCGTCAATATCGACGTAATCATCAAAAGACACATTATCGGTTCCCATTGCCGTTCGATATGTGGTTCAAATTTGTTTCAATTCAGACACTGTAAGGTCATCTTCTTCATCCCAGTCATCCGTAGTAGCATTCTGCATTAACTCACCTTTAGCAAAACCAGCCTTTCTAAAACAATTGCTGATTGTTTGTGGTTTTACACCCAAATTCCAGGTTTTGTTTAGATCCCTGATTGCATCAAGTAACGACACAGTTGTAGGAGTTGGTTCTTCCATATGGGCCAAAACTTTCATCACAATTCGTTTTCTATAATGTTGCTTTTTTGACCTTTAAAGGCTAATGTTTTATTGGGTAAACATTAAAAAAAAAAATGCCCGTTTCATCTGCATTAAAAATATCGTTTTCGTGGTATTGTCTGATTAAATCGGGCAAAACGTTTTTTTTTTCTTTCATTCTTCACTAGACTGCAAATCGGCTGAAGTACTTTCTCCACAAATCGACATTTGTGCGATATTATGCCTTTTTTTTAAATTTATCTAACCACCCTACACTAGCAGAAAAATTTTCGCGACCCAAAGCAACCGCAAATTCTTTAGCTTTTTCTCTGATTAAGGTTCCCGAGAGAGGAAGATTTTCTCACGTGCGGTAGTAACCCACTTAAGCATAGCTTGATCAACATCATTATTGACGCAAGTTGTAATCCTTTTTCGTTCGGAGTTAAAATTATAGTCACCTTTTTGTTCTAAAAGTTTGTCTTTGTTTTTCAAAATGGTTGATAACGTATTAGGAGGAATCCCAAATATTTGTGCAATGTTTTTTTTTTGTTTTCGCCCTTTTCTCCCTCGGCAATTAGCTTTAACTTTTCCTTAAGCGTTAAACACTTTACACTTCGTTTTGATGTCATTTTAGTCCAATATCACTACAAAAATTGACAATTTTCACCACCGTTCTAACAACAACTGATACAATCTTATGTAAGTGCGTGCGACGCTTGCTAAGAAACTTAAAATACAAGTCGTTATCTGTCGCCGACTCGCAGCTCGGTAATTCCCTGAAATTGCGGTAGGTGTTTCCCCGAAAAATTCGAGTTACGCTTGGTTACCGCCGCAGTTTCAATGACATTTTAGTTCGTGTTTTA
Source organism: Bactrocera zonata (assembly GCA_037783105.1). Classification (NCBI taxonomy): domain Eukaryota; kingdom Metazoa; phylum Arthropoda; class Insecta; order Diptera; family Tephritidae; genus Bactrocera; species Bactrocera zonata. The sequence goes on along the minus strand of JBAWJQ010003453.1, from coordinate 18,388 downwards.
GAAATATTCGGGTAACAGAAATTCGACTTATAGGGAAAAAATTACATAGTGATGTTATAAAAACGTATTTTGTTCTTAAGGAAATTCGATATAGAGAATATTTCGAGCTACGGAAGTTCGAGTTAGAGAAGTTTCACTGTAATTGACACGCAAAACGCTTTTGTCAAATTTGGTTAAATGATTAGAATTGTCACCTCGCACTTAAGCTATTCTGGAAGCAGAATTCGCAATTTTTTATATCAATATTTTAATTTCTAAGCTTTATCCTCGTGCCTTAACTGGTAAATGTTATCTACTAGCGCATGTCAGGATATGTTAAGACACTCTATCGAAGCCATGATTCTGATGTTACCATAAAATTGTTTGCCTGACGACTCTTTTTGGGCAATTAGACCGTCCAGATCTAGATGGTGCATATTTATTTTTCACTTTATTGGACGTACTCTCAGATTACTATTTTTCTCTTCTCCATTTAATCCTACTACCGAATACCTGGGCAGAAAGGTTTTCCGTTAAAGTTTCATCAAGCTTAAAAACTTTCATAATTTGTATCTTTTTCAAGTAGGGTTTATCGATGTCCGTGTGTAGAAACTCCCTCTCTCTTTCTCTCTCAGCAGCTAGTAGCTCTGTTTAAAATAAAACGTTTTGCGACTATTGCAATATCAGATTCGTTAATCTGGTGTGACCTATTTAAATACATCATTCAAAAATAATAATTGTCTTAAAGATAAGTATGACATGAAGTGAGGCCCTAAGTTCACTTACAAAAAGTGATAAATCTATCCTCTACCAACACGTAATTTTGTTCTCCTCCCTTTTTCTTCTTCTTCAAATTTTCACCTTTCTGTCCCCTGTTTTGAGAAGCTTGTCTTTTTTATGCAGTCTTCTAAATTAACAAATTTTTTACTCTCATGTGACTTGATAGAAGATCTACTAGAACCACAATAGAAGTATGAACTCTTCAACAAAGTGTTGTCAAACTACAAAAGTACATCAATTGCTGAAATTTTACGCAAAGAGATTTTGCAGTTGACATTCGCATCATATTAAATATAACCTGGTTTCTAACAACCAACAGAAATTGAAGTAGCATACTCGCACAAAGCATTCGCGTTTAATAAAAAAGTAAAGTCTTTAGTTTTTGTGCTGCATCCCACACTTGAAATTTAAGCTTCCCAACTGCGAACAAGAATTACTTCAAAGGCAACAACAAAGGCGTTTTACAGCGCTCATATGTAATTAGACGGTGGAAGTATTTGGGCAGCAAAATAAGCTCACCGAGTAGGAGCACGATAGGCTGTTGGTTCAGTTGTTTCAAACTCATATTAGCACTATATTTTTTTCTTGGCAATCTGCCATTACAACCGTACACGGCAGCCAAGCTGTGTGCACTTCAGCAAGTGCTGGCAAGTTCCAACAATAACTGTTACTATTACTATTGTTATTATAAAAGTTGTGTTGTTTATTCTTGTAGTGGTTTAATCGACACCAAAGGCACTTTTATTGCATATGTTGTTATTGTGGGCAACAATGTTTCTGGCCCATAGTTTTTCTTGAACCGTTGACCGTTAATGCTCATGGCTATGTGTACTGTTGTCGTAGGCTTTAATTTTCAGTTTTACAGTTCTATTATTCCCTATAAGCTAAGTCAGCGTGCACGCATACATCCATAAACCGACTTACTCAAACTCTAAAGGCCTCACTTTAAAAGCGCAAATATTGCAAATTCTACCAGCTCATTTCCGACGGCAACACTTGGCCATGGCAGCACTTTCCTAGCATTTATTTATAATTTTCTCCTCTTTTCTATTCTCATGCTCCCCCTAATATTAATACTAATTTTTTGTTGGGTGTTTATAATGAGGGCAATAATTGACAATATGAAATACTAGAAAAAAGGAGGAAAGAATAAAAGAAGTAATAAAGTGTAATAATGAAAATGGAATCAAGTGGCACGTCGGAGTTGCACATAAAAGTTATACATATGTATTGAGTTTTGTTTTTGTAAAGTAAAAATATTGCTGATAAACACGTAAAAATCGTAATAAATGAAGTAGCATTTTTATGGCTTTGAAATCGCTGTCGGAATCTTTTCTGTGTAAGTTCAGTGGGTGGAATTAATGTGAGTCTTTTATTATTTCGTAATAACTGCTTTAAGTCTTTAATTAAGCACTCCTTTGCATTTATATAATTATTTGTGTTTTATCGTTTTAACCGAAAAGACCCTTGTCGCTTTTTACTAACTCCAGAGCCAGAGTAATAAAATATGTAGGTTTCATCGGCTCGGTATTCTAATACGAACTTTTATCACCGGTATTTGTGGCACACGATTATTGAACGCAAAACCAATTATTAATAGTTCTCGAGTGAAACTTTTGATTAATACAAAGTTCAAGGTTGTTAGTATCATAACTCTGAAGCATTTATTTATACATTTAATAAAATATCATTTTAGCGTATTTACTTGACTTGTGTGCTAGTGTACTAAGGTCATTCTGAAAGTTTTTGAAGGATTGAAAAATTCTATAACTCATTATAATAGAAGATTTTAATTATACTATATTTTAAAAACTTGTTCTATTTGGATCGAAAGCGCACGCCAATGCCGCAATTAAACACGAACAATTACTTCAACTTTGGTGTGCGAGATTATGAGAGAGTTTTGGTATTTAAAATTTTTGTTTATTCAATACCAAGTTTACTTGGAAAAAAGACGCGGCAGAACAAAAAATAATAAAATAAGATACTGACACATCGTCGAAACTATTTGACATAAAAGTCAGGACTCGGGTGGTTCTAAATGGATCAACCAGCTGTTTCAACTCGCTTAAAATTCATCTAGAATACTCACCAAATCCTTACTACCAGATTGCTTAGTCTTATATATTATGAATGCACGAAGAGTATATTTACAATATTTTAAAACATTACATATGGGATGACAGTTTAAAAAGCTGTTTGTAGGAAGACGGCCTAATCCAAACTAACGCTAAAAGGAATTCGCTCGTATAACTTCACTTAGCCCACTTAGCTTCAAATATTGATTTCGATACAATTATCACAATTTCTAATAACATGGATAAAACTTACACAGCTGATAAATAAAGAAATTAAATTGATCTGATATGAAATGTACCAAGCATTCATATTCCCCTCATTAATGATAGACGTTATCGCGAATTTCTAAACAGGATTGATGGCTATGGGTAAAAGTGTTATATTTCTTAGTAATTATTCAACGAAATATTCTTCCTGCTATCACACAAAATTGTTGGGAAAATCGCCGTTGGAATTGAGAACAGCCAGAGTTAGTCAATGGGAAACGCTAAGCTGAAATAAAAGTAAAAGCGAACGCGAAAATGGCGCAAATATCGAATAATTTCAAAAATCAGCCGTTTTCTTAAATGTTGATACATTAAAGCCGCTTTAGGAGAGAATGTTTTGACACTTTCATGTGGAAATTTTTCTCCCATTTACCGCTCCCTGCAGTAATTGAGCGCTGGTACTTGAGAAATTGTTAAATGCTTCCGATACAGAGGTTCATCAAGAGCATCATAGACAACAACAACAGAAGCAGCAGCAACGAAGGACTTATGGGAAAGGTAAGCAATATAATAGTAACGAAAAAGTACCAAGGACAGGTAACTGTCTTGCAAATATTGCTGGGGAAGTTAAAGTATTGTAAATCGGTGAAATCCAGCAAAAAGGGATACATCCATTTAGTTTTCATCGTTTTTCGAAGCTTTTATTAGTAGCGAATCAAAAAGACACTGGTATAAATATTATGGATAGATCGGCTTAAATATAATGAAATAGAACAACAAGCAATAACTACACTTTTAATGCTTTCAAAACAACATTATTTGGCCAGAAAGTAGAATTCGTATAAAACGAAAAATAAAAGAAATTGGCGAATTCATGACAGAACTTAACTCAAAACTAAAACATACGAGTATGTTTCATTATCTTATCCTTTGTAATTTTTAGTAGAATTTTGAGATCCGTTCATATATATTTACTTTAGCTTATTTTTACATTCAGCTAGTTATTTGGAAACAGTTTCGGTCTACTTTTCCCTTCTTTTTGCAGACCTTAATTTCAACATTTTTTAATTTGGTCTTCAAGGTTGAAAAAACGCGGAAATATAATGAATTTTTGAGAGATTATAGATTCAACATGGCATTCATAGGTTTTTTTAAATACTCGCCATTATACGAGTTTTTGTTATATATAAAACATTCAAATGATTAGTCCACTTTTTTCTGGTTCACTGTCACTCCGCTTAGTGCTAAACTTTAGCAGCACTACCTGTTTGACATCTCATGAGAATACGTTCTCTCTTCATTCTTCTTCTTAATTTACCTCCTTACTCCGTGCAGCAATCTATACTTTTAAATGAGTTATGAATGTTCAGTTTGAATGAATGAGGAGCAATATCTTCTGATTTTTAACATTTTGGGCTCTTAAGGGTGTAATTGTGTTGTTCACCTAAGTTTTTTGGTTGTACGAATAACTTAAAACTAAAGAGATAGATATAAGAATATATATGTATAAATGATCAGAATGACGAGACGAGTTGAAATCCTGGTGACTGACGTAATTGAGATGTCGAATTGTAATTTGTTACAGATGATAGCAGTGTCAAAGGAAGCATCTGGTTGAAAATTTAGAAAAAAATGGAGGAGGACGGGTCACCCTATTTGAGTACATATCTCCTAGACCACAAAAGCTACAATAGCAAAATTTACGTGTAATAATTTCTTTAAGAATCTTTAACGTCAGTGTGAAAATGGATAAAATCGGATGTATATATATAAATAAGTATATATGTATGTAATTGCTTGGAATCCTCAGTTTGACGTTTTGCAACCTAAGATATTTGCCTGGCATTGATTCTAGCAAGAGCATAAATTATTCGGTTGCACCCGAACTTAGCGTTTCCTTACCTTTTTAAGTCTTTATTTTTTTCCTTTCCATCTTTTTGTTTGCAGACACGTCTGAAATGTGTCACAATCCTTTATCGGTGCTTATCTACCGCCGCTGCCTTCGTATATTTTACACAGAGCCAATTGCTTTGGGTGATTTTTATTGGCGACACCAGCTATAATATCGTCTTTTTTGCATTTGGTCGTTGCCGTTTTTGGATATTTGCTTCAGCATTTACACTTAACGCGTCACTTTAATATCGTGCGTATTTTCCCTTTAGAAGTATTGGCATTTTGTGCTGCTTCTTTATTATCCGATCAAAGGCTTCGAATTGCGCCTTGCTACTTAGTCTTCTTCCAGAAAGACACACACATGCATATTAAAGTGAAACGCAAATTGGCCATAAGAATGTTGCTTACTCGGCGAAGACGCTTATCAGTGGTATCGACTGGAACTTTCAAAACCCCGCCCGCTATAACGGCTATTTCGACACCCTGGTACAACTTCATTATGCTCAATGCCATTAACCTCCTCTACCTCAAACAAACTCTTACAGTAACCAAACAATGCTTAGCGGCAGTCTTATATTGCTCGTGCCGCAAATGCCGCAGTCGCTACACAGCTGGAAGTGTGGTTTCGCCCGCACTTTCGACACCCGTCAGTGACGTTTGTTTATGTTTGGTTGATGCCACTGCCGCCAGAAGTGTGCGTCGTGCCAGGCAACGCAATTGCCACCCTTCATGTGGCTGCCGGCGCCGAATGTGTTTGTGGCGAAAATCAGGCAGGGATTGTGCGTTGGAAAGGCGTTTGCACCCAGCATTGTGGTGTATATGGTCTCGAAATAGTTATGTGTTGTGTGAAAAGCGATTAATGATTTGTTATAAAGTATTTACACGAAATATTCCAAGCAGAAATAAGAACAAAAACTGAGGCATAACATAAATGCTTTAGTAGATAACATCCTCGGCAGACATGCACTTCGCGTGGTAAGCAGGTGGACCTAAGCGGCTGGTAGATCTGGTCGTTCGTTTGTTAATCAAATGTGTTAATGGAGAAGTCGATTGAAATGTAGGCTTGTCCAACAATCTAGCCGATAGTTCGATTATTTTCAACTTCAAAATTTCCTAACAAAATTTTTCGACAGGCTCGCTTGAGAGCCTTTAGTGTGGTCTTCACCGGTCTAGTTCACAAAATTATATTTTTTTCATAGAAGTTTGTGGCATATCATTTTTAATGTATTTTTTTTTTTTTTTTTTTTTTTGACGTATACTAATGGATACTATTGTATATGTTAAAAAGATAAGTGTTGTGCAGCATCAAAATCTGGAACTGATTTTTTCCATTTCCATATTTTCCTTTCATATGTGCGCCTCATTGTCCCAATCGATGTCTTTACGATTTATTAAAAATTTTCCGGTGCATTAAGTCGTATATACCAAACAATAGCCTTAAAAAACTATGTATATGCACAAGGCACAGCAACAATTTATATGCGAGTATATATTTATGTAGATTGTATGAATTATGCCATTTTCTCTTCCTTAAGTACATACATTTTGCACAAACAAGCATATTAAATGTGCAATAACATCTTCAGCACTCGCATGTATTTCGGGGTCACCAGTACAAGGTCAGCAGATTTCAAGAATACAGGGTTATTTAGGCCTCTAATAAAAGTCGACTTATCATTCACTGTCATTTAATATAATAGCCATTGTTTTCCAATGCAGACTCATCCACTTTCAAATCTCAGCCTTACTGCCTGTTTGGCAATTTCTGATGATTTTTATTTGTGTACAGCATCGCTCGTAATTAGAAGTTAATTGGGATTTGATTAAAAGGCAAATAGTCTCAAGTATTCCACTCAATTTCATAAAGACAAAAAAGAGAAATAACAAGAAATAAAAGCAGAAGCATCAAGCAGCGCCACAGACAATGGGTGAGGTGGAAAAATTGGTAATTTTCAATGTATGAAATATACAAATAATAAGGATCCACATCATTGCTGCTGCACTAAAAGTGTGCGGCTAAAGAGGACTGGCAGGCAATTTGGTACAGATTTTCGAAAGCAAATATTTATTTCCATATTTGCCCATTGTTTATTTATATATATTATAAATTGGTAGATCTTTTATACATTGTGACAAAAAATCACCCGGAAATTGTTATTTAAGAGATCGTTGAAGACATGCCTCGTTCTGGGCGACCTTCGACCTTGAAAATACTAAAAAAGTGAAAGATATGATGCTCTAAAATCATCAGCCGAGCGTTAGAAGATGGTAGGAGAACCCAACATTTCTCGCGAGTCCGTTCGAATGATTTTGGTTCCGATAAAGCAGAAGCGGATGTAGCTATTAAATACTCGCCTAACAAATTGGAGGATGTTGCTTCCAAAGTCAGTTGCATAATTAAACTTGCAAAATTGTTATTCTATTAGGTTTTCTTCTTTCGTTTCCATCCATTTTCAAAGTGATTTCCACATTTGCTTTTCCGCTTATTCTTGCCGTTGTTGTGCACTGTATGGTTGGGTCTATTTGCTTGCTCACTTGTTGACGTGTCTTATCATCAGCTACTTACTGCGAAATCGAAAGCAATTTCAGCACAACTGCCACAACTACACACACTCACTGGCACATACATATACACAATACAAACAAGCATAGTCACTTATAATAATTGTCGGTCTATTGCAGATACGCTTGCCGCCGCACCACGCTGATTGCTATCGCCCGCAGCCATAGTAGTGAGTCCTCAAGTTCAGCACCCAGGGGCTTGAAAAGTTTTGGTTCGATTTACGCAATTTTTAGTCTTAAGGCGGCACACTTCAAATGCACTATTTGTGCAAAGTTTTATCGTGATAAATTAGTTCGTTCTTCAATATTTTAAGGTTATAAAATTCTCGGTTTGACAAGCTATCGCTGTCAGTGAAATGAAGTTTAATGACGAATGATTGGTTGTCCTGGCGGATGCCATGGCGCAGCAGTTTGGCATAACAGTCCATTAAAAAGCTCAATTGAAAATGGTATTATTGCAATCCCTCACAACTATCATCGACTTGAAGGTGGGGCGTATCCACTCCAGATGAATTTAATGGTACCCTATCGTGACAATGGATTTTTAAACACACAACAATCAAAATTAAATACAATTTTAAGTATAACGGGAGTGTTTATGGAGCAAGCTTTTGGAATTCTAAAAAAAAGTTCAGGATTTTAAAATTTACTGAAGTGTAGCGGCCGCACCAACGGAAAATGATTGCCATGGCATGCACTATCTTTCTTAACATTATTATTCTGAACGAAAGGGTAGACAGCGCAATCAATGAAGGCCTGATGAATTCCATCAGGAAAGAGATGGGAAGCTGATTCCAAACGAGATGCTCTAGCTACACTCTATTCAGCATAATTTTATAAAATAAAATTATATTCAATACTTTATTAAATAAATGAATTTAAAGAAAAAAAGGAAAAACATTAAAGAAAATAATTATATACTGTAACTAATAACTTCAATATTTATTGTACTCATACAATGTATATGTTCGCAACACTATTTTCAGCCATTCTTTGAAATAAAAGACGAATCTGTTTCAGCTCCTCCAAATTTTCTCTTTCTATGAAAACTTTATCTTTTTCCATTTTTTAAATTTTGTTCATGGTTGCTTCATCTTTTTTGGTTTTCTTTTCTAAGAAGTCAATCACATCGTTTTTTTCTCTTCATTGAACTGGTCGGAGTTATACAAGTATTCTTGAATGACATTTCTGTATCTGAACAAGTCGAGCTTTCTACTGTTAACATATTTATTAAGTCAGCCGCAGCTGCGGGTGCCAAAAACTTCAGTTGGTCGCACCTTCTCCCGATATACTATTACGTCTTTTGGTCCGCTTGTATATGCATAATTTCATCTTTGTTAAAAATAATATTTTTTCACCTCTTCTATTTGCCTCAAATGGAGCTTTTTTTCACTTGACGTGAAATCAGCTTCATTTTTCAACCTCGTTCTTATTAGTAACAATTACCTCTCATGAGTTCATTTATTTTCCCTAGAAGTGAATATATAACATTTTTCATACCCTGAACAGAGTATATTAAGTTTGCCATAAAATTTGTAATACCCAGAAGGAAGCGTCGGAGACCCCATAAAGTATATACATATATAAATTATCAGTATGTTAAGCTGAGTCGATTTAGCCATGTCCGTCTGTCTGTCCGTCTGTGTGTATATATTCGAATTAGTCCCTCAGTTTTTAAGATATCGTTTTGAAATTTTGCCAACATCATTTTCTCTTCAAGAAGCTGCTCATTTGTCGGAACTGCCGATATCGGACCACTTTAACATATAGCTGCCATATAAACTGAACGATCGGAATCAAGTAATGTCTGGACAACTTTCACATTTGACAAGATATATTCACGAAATTTGGTATAAGTTATTGTTCATAGAAATAACGTGCTATCGGAAGAAATTGTTCAGATCGGCTCAGTATAGCATATAGCTGCCATACAAACCAAAAAATCGGAACCAAGGGCTTTCATGGTACCTATGGATTACTATAGGATATAGCTTCCATTCAAACTGAACACATAGTAACTAAAAGAAATGCACCTGTGAAGGGTATATAAGCTTCGGTGCAGCCGAAGTTAACGTTGTTTCTTGTTATACTTGTATATTAAATATAAAGATATTCCATCAACTAATTAAACACAAGTTTTTCGATACATTTTATTTCTATAATTTTATTTTATATTTTGTATATGTACATATGAAATTTTTTAAAGAATTGTTTTGTTACAAATCTTTAAGCATAAATTATGTCAAGATTTTTTCAAATCACTTGTTAACTGTCTATTAATGACAAAGGCCTTAACGGGCCGCATGCACTTTCTTTGCTATATTAAGATTTGATTCGTATGCTATACAAATGAGTTTTACAGATAGCGACGGATTTTTGTTGATGTTTCCGCAACAATACTAAATCACACCCAAAGCGCTGCGAAAGCGGGCACGTGCTTACAGCCCAACGGACAAACGTGGACTATGCAAGCTTTTAGCACCTAAAGGACAACTTTGCTGTGTACGGCGAGTGACACAACCAACTGCCGCGCTGCCAGGAAGAAAGGGATTGTGTGAAAGTTTCACGAAAGTTGCTGTTGCTGCTTGGCTTTGGGGGCCGCAAGTGTGCGTATTGGCGAATATCGTAAACGTGATTTTTGATTTCGAAAATGTAACGCGCAAGCGCTCAATAAGCGCCTTCGGCAGCCGAGGGTGATTTTATAAACACGCAAAACCTATGAGGCCTTAATTTCATTTCGAGAAGGCATGGTAGCCGTGTCAAGAGAGTCGTAAGAACTTGTTGGTGTGGGTAATGTTTTGATTGTGTATGCACGTGTTCTGTTTAAGGCTACTAATAATTGTTTATATTGTTGGCGCACTCTCGTGTTCCAGCTCATAATCGGCTTCTGGTGTCGTGCTAAAAACACAGATACATACATACATTGTATATTCATATAGCTTATGCAACTGTTACTCTTTCATTTTCAACGTGCTTTACTACATCTTTCTCCTGGCTGTTGGCACACGCGTCTTATACCGTTGTTGTTACCAAACACTTACAAACACAACTTGTACAACAACCTCTGATTTTTTCCCTCCAAAACGATTTATGCTTGTTGCTTTTAAAAGAGTTTGGCTGTATTTGATTTCACAGAAGCGAATAACTAACCATACGTATACATACATACACATATCCATGCACTTAGTTGTGCTGTTCTTACAACTTGTTGCAACTTGATTGTGCGTGTTGCGTAAAGTCAATTGTTGCGCCGGTCAGTGTGTTGGAACAGCGTGTTGCACGAATCGTAGAAGTCATCAAAGTGCACTCCTCTGCCTTCGGACATGCGGAACTCCTTTGCATTTCTCGAATTAGCCTTCAAATTACGGCGCGTTCTTAGGCAAGTGTGCATTTATTTATGTATGTCTAAATATATATTTCTTCTTCTTCTTTACTGGCTTAGATACTGTTTACGCGGTTAAAGCCGAGTTAACAACAGCGCGATAGTCGTTTACTTTATTCGCTATTTGGTGCCAATTCGAGGTACCAGGTCTCTCTTCACCTGATCTCTTTAATGAAGGGAGGACTTCCTTTTCCTTTGCTTCCCTCGGCGGGTCGTGGAAAGAAAACCGCCCCTTTGTCTGAACTTGGTATCCCCGTAATGCTAATACGGCTGTGTAAGCTGACGTTGAACAACACCAAAAGCTCCATCAGGATAGGGAACGACCTATTCGAGGCTTTCGATACCAAACGAGGTTTCAGACAAGAAAACTCCCAATCGTGTAATAAAAAATAATTCACGCTTCAGAGCTAAGTTGATAAGGTACAATCTTATACAAGAATAAAGCAAATGGATCTGGCAGTGAATGGGGGAAAGACGAAATATCTCCTGTCATCAAACAAACAGCCGGCGCATTCGCAACTTGGCTCGCAAGTCACTTTTGATAGTCATAACTTTGAAGTCGTAGATAATTTCGTCTATCTTGGGATCAGCATCAACAACAACAACAATACATATAAGCCTTGAAATCACAGGCAGAGTTACTCTTGCCAATAGGGGCTACTGGGGACTAGTTAGGCAAGTAAAGTCCTCTTTCTACGGTCAAAAACTCTACAAGTCTCCCATCATTCCCGTCCTGCTTTATGGCGCAGAGGCATGGACATTGACATCATTTGATGTGTTAGCCTTAGGACTGTTGGAGATAAAGATTTTGCCCTCTGAAAAAAATTCATCTTAGAAATTATGTAATCAGAAAATGAAATATATTTGTGATTTTGGATTTATTCCATATTTAATGGCGAATAAGGAATAGCTTCTTTGAAAGAAATATAAGTATGTGAAATACTGTATTTGTATAATTGTGCAGTTATAGGTTGTTTCGAGTTTGTAGCGCTGTTTTTTTTTTTTTTTTAATAAAATATACGCTCTTTATCTCCGATTTCACTTCTTGCATGTATTTGGGATTCTTTTTCTGAACTGGTAAAACTGGTTCAAAAGCTGACTACTGTTGGTTTTTGCCTAAGATCACAAAGCTCATGATGGAATTCTTTAGAATACACATATACGGTAAGAAGCTTTCAGTTATAGAGGTTAATTGTACTCCTCAAAAAAATTCGCGATTTTTTTAACATAGAATTTTCATTTTAATAATTTTACTTTGGATGTTCTATGTATACCCCTCATTCAAAATTTAATTTGTGTGTTGTGTGCTAGAGGTACCTTGAGGAACAAGGTTATGAATCGTAAGAGATATGTAATATTATGATCATAGGTTTATTATTATTTCTTTGATATGGACCGGTGTTTCCCCATATTATGTACATTATGGTAAATCATAAATTGCAATTCGCTTTATTTTAAAATACTAAACATACTTATTTATAAAAAAAATCACCATCGTTTTAAATTCATGTGAACCTGCTTGCCATTCATTATTTGTATGATTTTTTTATTTTTTTTAATCATCTGCGACGCAAACTAAATGCGGTTCTATATTTTTCTATTCACAATAGTCGGCTTCAGTTTCTACCATACATTTCATCATTATCTCTAGAATATCTTGCTTTTGTTTTTCATACAATCCAACTTAATACAGATGTGTGTAGGTGAGTAACTGAATAATATGTATGTGTAATATGCTATATGAATTGTGTGTGCTCATTCTGTATCTAAACCGTTGACAACTGTTCTGGTTCATGGTTCAAAAGCAATACAAGCAATAATACAAGTACAAGTAGTCAAACAAAGCCACTCGTAACAATACCGCTAGACATCGAAGGCAAACAATCAGCGCCGTGTGGTTCATTGGAGTTCACGGCAAGGGCGTCTGTGACATCCATCGAGTCGTACGTAGCATGTGTATTTGTCAGACAATATATGAAATCTACACACATGTTTAAATATGTGTAGACAGAAATGAGCAAGAAGTGGCGCATGTGCCTGCCAGTTACACATACTATACATACATGTAAATTTCGAAAAAAAACCGTAAAGGACGGATGCCTGTGCCTTGAAAGACTGGCACATTGAAAGGTGACTAAATTGAAAATTGTGTATGCATAACATAAGAAATATACACATACTTTTATTCACACTTACACATATATATAGGTTGTAAATGATTTTGTGTTCATGAACAATTCTAAGCCCATTACTTAGCCCATTAAACCTGTATGTATGCCTTTATTTGCCACCAAATAAGAGTTGAGCCTGTGCGAAAAACGTCGAAACGTTCCACTTGAAGAGTATTTGAAATGTGATAAACTTGTGAACTAATTGGAATATTTTATTATTATTCTAATTTATATTTTTTATTTATACGTTCCCTGATTATATCTTTCATTTTTTAAACAATAACTTATTGAGGATACAACAATGAAATAGTTAGAAAAGTCCTTCAACAAAACGAATTTTCTTTTATTCATTTGAACTCACATTAATTCGTCGCGCTTCTGTATCTAATTGAGAACGGACAAAACTAATTATATCGAAGTCTTCAGCATGCTCCAGTAGTTAACTATATTCAAGCTTATAGTCTTTTCCTAATAGTTCATTGGTGCTTTCATAGAGTTGTGGTATAAAAAATGCTATTTATATCAGTTGTGCTTTGGGCTTACGCCAGAACGTAAGTTAAAAGTTAAAAGTGTACTTCAAATTCTTATTTACATCGCTTTTTTGATTCTCTCGTTTAGGAAGTTTTTCAATCGTTCGATTAAAAACTCGGATTTTGACAACGCTAATTAAAAAATCCTCAACAAAATAAATATCTGATATTTCTTTGGCTTTCTATCATGGGATGTTTATATGGCGAATCGCTTTCTATTTCAGAGCTGTATATAAATACTGCAAACATGCTAATCAACTAGCTACTACTTGAATACACTACGTACAGGAATTAAAATATTTTGCTCGCCCACTAAATTGCAGAGCTCCAAACGTAAATAGCACTCAAAAGCCAAATAGAGAAAGGCTAATACTCTAAAATACAGCGCAAAGAAAACGAGTCGTATTGGCTTAGAATTCGTAATTGTTTAGCTTACTTTTGTTTCCATTTGTAGAAGTAAAATTTTAAAATGCCTGCGCCAATTCCAAAGGAACAATACAAGTAGGACAAGGCCACTGCGAGACAAGAAGCGCAGCAAGAGGAAGCCACAAATGAGGCATATAATTATTTAATTAACCGAAATAAGCTCACTTCGACAGCGATTGAGTAGTATTTGTATGTGTCTGTTATTTTCTCTCAGTTGTGAAAAGGGAGAGAAATTTTTAAAAGCAAACAAATTGATGTAATTTTGTATACGTATGTATGTACATAACTGTTTTCTTATTTTAAATTTTCATTAAAATTCATAATAATGAACAGCGCAGTACTTAAGTTGACCTCAAATATAACTATCAGGGTTTTATGAATAGTCCAACAAGAATGGTGAATACGATTTTTGATATTTCATATTCAAAATTCAGTTAATTTCTTAAGTTCTTACGCATATACTAGCAATATTAATGTCTTTCGAAACATTGGCTGTGTAGAAGTTAATCATATTTTTCATTTGGTAGACTATCAGTACATATTTATCAAAGCAAACATTATGACGAAACATAGGTCAATGATCCTCGACCTACAACTGCCAATCTCAGATCTAAAGAAAGGGTTCTAAGTCTAAAATTAATAAATAAAGTATATAGTAGAGCCTAGAGGTAGAGAATCATTGAGTTTTTAAAAGTGTTTGTCGAACATTATAAATTAAAGTGACTGATTTTATCAAACAAAGTCGATGCGACTTTTTATGTGATATACTCAAAAATGTTATATTTTTTGGATTCGACAGCGGTATTTTTTCAAGGTGGTTATAATATTTTACAAACATATTTGTATTTGCTTATGGCTTAATGAGATAAGCCTTCCTTAAAGCCACCACATTAATTCACCTCTACACAAAGGCTTAACACTGTCCCACTTCAATACCCCACACCAATAGAACCCACTCACGAGAACACCATACCTTCACACGTGCAAACACACATCACATTCAATGACACCACACTGGATATACATTTTGTTTAACTATTTAAACCAGTTAAATAAAAACTTAAATTTGAAAAAAAAAAAATTAATTGTGCAAAACCCGAAACCGGGCGCTTTACTTTAAAACAGTAAAAGTTTGGCGAGATGGAGAGTGTGCAGTCGGCTAAGTGGAAAGAGAATTAAGCAGCTTATATCGGTATTTTTTTGTGAAAATAAACAAACAAACTTATTGTAAACTAATATTGTTAAATATAATATGCATGTAAGTTCAAACATATACATCGATATGCTATTTTCTCTCTGAACTACGCACCAACTCCTCATAACATTGCTTCATAAATAGAGAATAAGTCAAGTAGCCTTTCGTCATTACCATAATTGAGATCTTATTAAGGCTGAAAAATGCGCAGTACTAACCGCGCTTGAAATTTATGCCTACTGCATAAGTATAATTAAGTGGGCCTTAAGTGGTTGGCATTCAATTTAATTACATTACTTCGCATCTTTTGCTCAATAAAATAGTTAAATAGTAATTTTTTGAATACCATCCAACTTAATGATAGAATAATGATGGCTACGGATTATCTGACAGTGTAATTAGCACTTAAATGTGTCGGCTGCAAATGAAAAATTGATCCAGCACACTTTCAAAGATTTATTATCTTTAAATAGCGATATCTAGTTCCTAGATTGTAAGCTTTGACGATAATTATAACGAAGATTTTATTGAAATGGTGTATATATATATGATATATATATATATATTAGTGTGTGGATTTTTTCAAATCTTAGTGTTTAAATGAGTTAAGCCTCCCCCCACTCTACCCGGGAGAAACTGGCGCACCCTAAGGACGAACTCACATACACCACATCCGATGGCACCATACACTCACATTACCACACAACACCAACACAACTCACCACACATGTACCCACTCAACAAAAAGGATGGACGTCGGGATGGAAGACTCAATTCGACATTAACTTTCGCACGTCAACCTCGTCGCAGACACTTCATTATACACAATTCGACAGCAGAATTCGTCACACTATTCGCAAAGTACCTGTCGCTACGAAGTATATACATAGATCCTGCGCGCTTCGGTCAAGTGGACATTGACGTGATAAATATTTTGGATACTAAATTCCCTTTCTAACATTGGCATCCGTTTCATACAAAAGTAATATGCAATACCCATACAGTTAAATAAATTGTGCTATTATAACTAAATGAGATTCGGACTTCTTTTTTTAAACAATCATATGGTGCATGCGTGGTTAGTATTATTATCAAAGTAAAAAAATCAAAGGTTGTTTTGCAGGTGTCACCTGAAATTTCAGTTTTTTATTAAAAAAGTGATCCACTTAAATAAGCTCGTTACTTACATGTGTTGCATTGCATTAAAACTCTTATCTCTAAGGAAGACAAACTACTAGTTTGGAAAAAGGATATTGACACAAAAATGTAATAGTAGATTTTTCCTAAAAACGTTCATTTAAAAGTTGTACGCTTTTAAAGTTATGCATCAAGCTTATCTTGGACTCATGCAGTACACCGTGTCGGATGAGCAACATAAAAATTACAAGGCACTTGCTCAGTACATTTGAAAAATAATCCAAAATCAATTTTGATTTTCCTACAATGTTTTTAGTACCGTTTGAGTATATAAGTACAAAAAGTAACCTTTACTTTCAAAAAAAATGCCAAAATGTTCAAAGCAGTAAGAATATGTGACAATAAAATTTGGTAAAGGTGCGTTCGTTAGAGCATAAATACTATATTTTCAAACAGAGTCTTTGTGGTATCTCTAAATGTTTTCTTAAAAGTTTAAATGAATCTGGAGCAACACACAAACCACCTAAAATATTTTTATGTCCTTATTCACACAGCAGGAACATATAAATAATGTTAAGTATATGTAATATGAGTTCATAAGCAAATAGTTTTCAATGCAAGATATGTATATTCAGAATACAATTTAATATATTTATTTTGTGCAGAGCGTATAGTTATACATTTTATAATTACGTAGTACTTATAAACAGAGAAAATACGAAGCGAATGTTAATTCGACATCGAATAAATTAAAATGGATACATATTTATAGATAGAGTTAAAAATCTATATTTCAAGCAAACTTTAAGAAATTTTTTACTCATTTTGTCATTAGCTTAACTATTTTCCGTCACTAATTTATTCAGTCAGGGAAGCTATTAATAGCGATACACATATTACGAAGATATTCTAACTTTTTATAGCAGTTAGCATCCTCTTTAAACTATCGAAACTTTCATTGTCGCTAACTCCTTTGTAGCGATCTTTGGCATCGTGTACATTGATTAGTGTAAAGATGTACTATTTTCGTTGAACGGTAATTTCAACTTCAGGCGGGTAATTTTTCGGAGATTTTGTAGTTCAAACAGTCCTATAACATTATATGATAATATTCTATATCCAGAGAACTATACCTATCTTTGTAACAGGAATGAGATGCTTCAGCTGAGATATAGAGCTAGTTCACAACCTATGTAAATAAACTGCCCACTTGAATGTGTTCCAGCTTGAAAAATATTTATAGAAATATTAATCTAATTAGAGTTTTTCTTGGAAATAAGCATTGCAGGTTCTTATGAATAGCATGAGCAAAAGCCAAAATTCACTTTAGTTGACATCACAAATAAAACATAGCGGAAGCAATTAATTTTAGAAGGTGGGCCTTTAAGGAAATGGATGACAGATAAATTGATAAAAAGGAAGAGATTAACAAATAATTATCAATTTGTTGCGTTAAAGCCGTTGTATTGGACGATACATTTTGAAATCGGGGTTAGCTGACAGATTGGGTCGAGGGAGATCTTCGGTCGCAAATGGATTCGAAAATTATTCAGCTATTTTGGAATGACTTTATTTTAAACATTTATAAAGCTGTGCTTTTGGTAACCTTTTCATTTCTCAGTAAAAAAAAAAATATTTTTCATTTCTTCAAATGGCCAAACACAAAGTTAACCTTATTTTTCTTACAAAAAAGAAATACATGAAAAAAGAAGAAATATATCCCATAACAATTTGCACCAAATCATCTGATGCAATCATTACCAAATCATCTGATGCCGTATGCAATAATAAATATAGTTATCTGTCATTCGTTCGTTATATGTTCTTGAAGGATTTTTTAAAATACGTTTTTTTACTTCTTAGTTACTGTTTGACCAGTTGTTGTTGAGAAAAATTTATTGGTTGCTTTAAAGTGACTGCTATCGGTGATTGTTTTACCTCACACATTATCGACATCTAGCAATAAATGCGAGTTGATAACATACCTAGCGAACTGTATAGTATTTTGGATGGTTTTAAATACATAATTTCCTTACTAGATGACGCAT